>CM075209.1:4333042-4597524 GCA_037577465.1 Liposcelis bostrychophila | reverse complement strand
CATCAATTTCCTCTTAAAGTCCTGTCTATCATAACTTAAAAGGATAAGGAAGGAGGATCTAAAATGGTGAAAAAAGTTTTCTTTCCAAATGATCCTTTACGCTTAATGTAAAGTTGAATTCTCTAACTTAGCAAAATCGGCAAAATTTTAAAATTTAACTTTACAGGTGCGTTTTTAATTAAAAAATTAAATTTTAACTTTACAGGTGCGCTTAAAATGGCTATTACAAGGGATCACCCTGAAATGGTAGAACTGCTTTTAGAAAACGCAGAAAAACTATTACCTTTTGACGGGATGAAAAGATTTCTTACGACGCCGGACACGTATGAGCAAACCGTACTTCACAGATGTGGTGAATTAGGCAGAGCTGAAATCCTGGAAATATTGCTACGAAAAGTAAGGGCAATCTTATTGCCTGAAGAGCAATGGAGATTTGTAACAATGAAAAATGATAAATTAGAGACCGTCCTCCATATAGCAATCTACTACGGACGGTGTGAAATCATCAAAATGTTATTAGAATCCAATGAAAAAAGAGCGTTGATTATGATATTGGACGGATCCGGCAATACTGTCCTCCACCTAGCTGCTAAGCATGGCAATTTTGAAATTATGAACATACTCCTTCGAAAAGGAAAAGAATTATTATCACAGGAAGAACGGGAAAATATGATCACGGCGGTCAACAAACTCGAAAACTCTGTCCTCCACTCAGCCACAAAGGAAAATCATTCTGAAATAGTGAAGATTCTCCTGGAAAGTTGCTCAGAAATTTTACCGTTGGAGAAATTTGAAATATTAATAATGAAGACCACCAAGGTCACCCCAACGATTCTTCAATCTTCGTTCAGCAGGATTAAAATGTGGGAAATGTTGTTTCCCAAAAAGCAAGAAACTGTCCTTCATAAAGCCGTTCGTCTTGAGAATCCTGAAGTCGTGAAGCTACTACTGGGCGAGAAGGGAATAAAAAGATGCTCGCTTGAAGGTCAAAAAAAATTCCTAATGGCCGACGATAACAACTCACAAACCGTCCTTCATATATCCGCTGAAACAGGCCATGTTGAAATTGTGAAAATATTACTCGAAACGTCAGTGAATTTACTATCCCCTGAAGAGCTTGGAAAATATTTCATGATGGAAGACAAAACAGGGAAAACCATTTTCGATGTAGCCGCCGATAATGGTTACGTGGATATTTTAAACGAATTTCTAAATAAGGCAAAAGATATTAATTTACTGACTCTTGAACAGGAGGAAAAATTCGCTACCACATCAAATAGGTACGAAGTCAGTTAGACTCCTAAATACAATAGATCTGCCGTCTTTAGTGAAACTGGCGTAACTGACATTTTGTAAACAATGCTCTTTTCCGATTTTTCGCTTATGTAAACAAAGGTTCTATTCCGCTTGTTTACAAAAAGCAGATACGCCAGTTTCGCTAAAGACGGCAGAGATCTCAGCCTCGAATCAAAACAAAACTGAATTGAGTCGTCTTTGATTCGACATACATACGAGACTAAAAAATTGACCTTCGTTATGGGAACTACAAATTGCTGAAATTTGGCTAAATTTCGGTATTGAGATTACTGTAAAAAAAAGTCGGTAGTGGTAATTTTTTAAACAGAAATTTTAAAAAATGGGCTAGCATTTATTAAAAAATATTAAATATTTTTATGATAATTTTTACGCTCTGTTCATTCAAGCAATAAATTAAAATTGAAGACTCTCAAAAATGATTAAGCTGATATACAGTATAAAAAATCGAATCATTTCAAATTTAAACTTCTTTATTGAATTTCCTTGAACTAATCACGGTTTAAAAATGAAGAACAAGAGGGAAAAAGGATCAGAGTCCATGTTTTTGTTTTGAATGTTTTCACAAAGCAAAACATAAGATCTACGTGTAAACAAAAACAATTGACTCTGATCCTTTCTTCCTTCTTCAAATATGAAAATATTCAAAGCTGCTTCATCAATTATAAGGTTTGAAGAAAGTATAAATGAAAAAATAAAACAAAATTTTTGATTTCATAGATTTAAAACTCTTGTAAGAATAATGCAAATTCCAAACAAAGATAGCAATACAGCGCCAAAAGTATATTTTTTAAAATGGCAGGCTTCTTTCATAAAGACATTGTCTTTGAAGAGTCCAAAAATACGGTTCGTCAAGTTTCTTGTAAAGATTTTCCTCATACGGAGGGAAATGGCGACGATGAAAGTATTGACTACAAAAGTAGTAATGCTGTATAAGAATGTTTCGGTCTACTAAAAAACGCAATCGTCAATTTTGAAACTTTTTTAAACAAAAGGCAGATTTTCAATTTGGCTTAACACATTTTGCTTACTATGTAAAGCATTATTTTTAGAAAAAACATACCATTTCGATGTAAGACTCCCGGTAGCGAATCTTTCAAAGTTGGATTTCATAAACAAAAACGCTTTCGACATCCCAATAATTTTCTTCATCTTCTTAATTATTTGTATAGAATCCAGGCCGATGTCTGGGCAATTAATACGCGGTATTTATTCTCATGATACGATGGAGACACTTGTGGTACAAGGTAAACCGGAAGGCAAAAGAGAAAGGGGACGTTCGCCACTAGGTGGACCGAACTGATCTCTAAATTGACAGAGTCAACCATTGAGAAGACGTGCAGACAGGCCAATAACCGGGATAAATGGAGGAATATTGTTAAGAGAGCGACTAGAAATATCCCAGACACTTTAAATCGACCACCATACATCGGCCACGATGTTGGATTAAGAGAGAGAGAGATTTACTCTCTTACCTGAAACAAAAGAAAAACAAATAGGTCAATTAGTTGTGCAATTCAAAGCTCCAATTCAACGAATGTTATCAAGATTTTGAGCTTGTTTTAAGCTTTAGGAAATACAGGGACCCAAAATTTGAGCTTAAAATGCAAAAGAAAAAAAAACCGTAATCAATATTGTACCGCTACATTCACGGTATGCAAAACATGACACTCCAATTGAGAAATTTACAACTGTTGTTTTCTCCTGAATTTGAGTTTTTAGATGGACAGTCATTCCAAATCTGAACTTCAGTTGGGGAATTTTAGATTCCTGCGAAAAAAATTTGCCTTAATAGGTCGAGTTGTTGAAAAAGGCGGGTTTTCAATTGAAATAATTTTAAATTAGAATTTTATATAACCCCGCCGAGCCGTCAGGAAAAGCTTCTACAGCAACTTTTCCCAGCCAAACCATTTAGGAAAAAAAAAAAATTAATTTTTCATCACTCCGGGCGGAAATGGACCGTTTCACCCGCTTTAAAAACGAAAAATTTCATTTTCTGCCCTCGTGATGAAAAATATTTTACAAATCAGCCATGGAGGTCCCTGGGGGTTTGGACACTGAATTTGAACGGTGTGTGAACTTACGCCAATTACTCAGTGCTGTGCTGTTTCAGTGCTGTACAGTGCTGTACAGTGCTGTACAGTGCTGTACAGTGCTGTTTCTGAACAGCAGTGAAAAAACCCCCAATCCAAAAAAACTCGTGGATGAAAACTGGTGAAATACACATGGATTTTAAGACTTTTTCCAACAAATCTACCAGCTCGTGGATGATTGATGGAAAACTAGTGGAAATAGCCTTAAAATTCACGTGGATTCCACGTGAATTTTTTGTCAGGGCCGAGCCATATCCTGGACTTGAACCCAGACCTACACCTCAACCACTCGGTTCGAAGTTAACACTCTACCAGTGCGCTACAAGCGCCCCGGTTATTTTTATTTTATTTTATTTTTATTTTTTATTTTATTTTAAAAATATTTTTTACTGTAAATAAGAAAAAATTCTCCAGATTTTAAGAAGATAGGGCAAAAATAGGCTAGTCAGGTTTTGCTACATTCCGGTGCAGCATATGCATATGACACAGTCGGGATTTGAAACTGCCCCTTTGCTCTAAGTTAAAAAAAAACTGTTCTTTGCAAAATTTTAGTTCCGAAGAATTTCAGATTTTTTAAATGTTTAATATTAATTTTAAAAAAAATAATTTAAAGGGGGGGGGGAACCGAAATGCTAACCTATGCTAACAACTAGGGAGTGGATAAAAAATTGCCAAAATAATGCTCACGGGTTTTATGGACGACCCCTAAGGTATTACAATGAGAAAAAAAAATAAAATTCCGAAGAAGTCATCGAAGAAGCAGAAGTGCCAGCAAGCGAGGAAAAAAAGAAAAGGGAAAGAAGCTAAAGAAGGAAATCAAGAACCTTTATCAGAAAAAAATGGGGAAAAAAAGCTGTCGAAAAAAAAAGAAAAAATGAACTAGTCGGGGAAACAAATCGAAAAAGACTGCCAGAGGAAAGAGATCGTGAAATCCAACAAACGAGAAGAAAAGAAAAGAAGGGACATCGAGGCAAAATTAGCTAAACCTTTTGGTAGAAAAAATAAAATAACCATGAAAAAAAAAAGAAAAAAAATGATGCAAAACAATCTGGAAATGACAATTAGGAGAAACAACCTAAACAGAAAATTAAGAGAAACAATTTGAAAAAAAAATTAAAAAAAAAAAAAAAAAAAAAAAAAAAAAAAAAAAAAATTTGGTAAAGAAATTGGAAAACACCATTAGAGGAAAAAGATAGCGAAATACAACCGGCCAAAAAAAAAAAAAAAAAAAAAAAGAAATTGAAGCGAAGTCCGCTAAAGCCTTTGCTAGAAAAAAAAAAAAAAGATGAAAAGCAAGTTAAGAAAAGCCGGGGAGGCAACCTGAAATGAGAACTCTGAAGAAACGAAAGAGGGGAAACCCCGAGGAAACAGGCATCTCTAATAATAAAAAAAAAGAGGTAAAAGAGCCTCGGAGAAAAAAAGAATGGACGAGTACGAGGAAAAAGAAAACAGTACCTGCCACGTAAAATTCAAGACCAAGAAAACATTCGGAAAAAAGTAAATGCTGTTACATAAAAAAAAAAAAAATTCAGTTTGGATTTTAAAACATGGTACAGTTTCATAAGTATAATGATTCTCACCCGGTCGTCAGAAAACCGATTGTCAACCACCCGTCTAGACAAATCGTGCCCAAAGGGCATCATAAATTGATATTTTTGAAAATCTTAATAGAATTCTGAGTTTCTTTAAAATTCTGAGTTTGCAAACTCAGAAATCTGACTTTATCAACTCAGAATTCTGAGTTTGAAAACTCAGAATTCTGACTTTAAAAACTCAGAATTCCGAGTTAGGAAGTCAGAATTCTAACTTGGTGTGAAATTCTGAGTTAAAAAAAAAAAAAAATGTTGTGACCTTTCCAGGCTTCTGTACAATACAGTGTTAAATTTCATTATCTTACAATACTTTTCCCGTTTATCGACAGAAAAGGATACATTCTAAATACACGGTTGCCTATCTTCTATATTGCAGTTTTTAAAAGTAACCAGCATACCCTTGAAGTTAACCCACAACACATTAGGGGCCGGCACTATGCGTTAAACCCCGTAAAAGACGCCTAACAATTTTCAGTATATGCAACCCGCAACACATACATGCAACACAAAAAAAAAGCACAAAATTTGTTTTCTTCCGTAAAATGCTTGAAAGAAGATATCGGTGACTTTACTAACAAGATAATCGGGCGTTCAACGGTAGCAGATCACATGATCGATGAAGATCATGACTCCGACTCGCTTGATTTCAATCTAATCAAAAATGTAAACGATGATCGCCTTTTGAACCCTTGGGAAAGCTTGATTATCTCCGTCAATAGTCGAAATACGAATATTTTAATTTGCTATCAAGGCCCTCTGGTTTTCAATCTATTTAATTTGTATAAGGAAATTACTTATGACAAATATGGATTTTAAATACCACGTGATGTGCGCGCGACCGCTTTATATGGTTTCTGAATACTTTTAATATGGAGGTGATCGTCTGCTTTCAAAAAAAAAAAAAAAATGTTTTTTAAATAATTTTTCACGTCACCGAATGGATTTTTAATACTCTCTTTCCTTTTTTAATTTAATTTTTATGACTTTTAAAAAGTAATCGGAAGATGTTTATGGTAGTTAAAAGAATGTTTCTGTGATATTGATGTAATTCATAAGGTGGGTTTTTTAAATGTCCTAGTCATAACCTCACCCGGTTGAAGCTTTCAATTTAAATTTTTAATTTTTAATTTTCCCGTTGTTTGTTTTCTTAGTCACTGAGGATGGATCTGTATCATAGATCCGAAATGATCATATGATTTTTGAATAAATAGTTGTGGATCTTGAAGGAAGCGTTTTTTCAATTTTAATTATCATCCGGTCCACAGGGTTGCCACAAAGAATCAGATTTATTGTTCCCTAATGATTTTCGTCATCGTTATCGTTATCTTGAACGTTTATCTCTTTCCTCTTGGTGAAAACTTTAGTGCATGAAGTCAACTACACACATACCGAAGCTTCCGCGCAAATAGATAATTAAATGAAATAAAAAATGCAAATAAAAAAAACTTCGTTTTCTCCGACTGAAACATTCAAAGTAAGAAAAAACTTTAATTTTTCATCCACGTTTAAAAATTTAAATCTGAATAATTACTTTCTTTTTTTTTAAGCATAACATAGATCGAACTATTGCGGACGATGAAAACTTGCAACAAGAGCTTTTATTTATCTATTTTATTATCATTATTATTATTTTTATAATGATTCGAATAAAAGCCGAAAAAAAAATTGAAGACCTCAAAGGGGATCAAAATCGGCTTCTACTTCAAGCGGCAAAAGATGGAAATCTGAACGAGGTCGACCGTCTTATCCAGTCTGGCGCGGACACCAATTTCCTGGACGAAGAAGAAAACACCGCCATTGATCACGCTTGGAACCGAAAATTCTACCCCATTGTGCTGCTTCTACTAAATGCAGATTCGAAGTTCCCGGACGAATTTAATTTAAGTCAACTCGATGATGCGAACGAACATGAAAAAGATCTCAAGAATTTTGTTCAAGAAAGAAACCGGTTGCACAATTTTATTAAGGATGATAACTTAGAGGAAGTTCGGGCAATAGTAAGAAAAACAATATCGAAATATTATTTCAATTGTGTAAACGAATCAGCTCGTTATAGCGCTATAAGAGCCAAAAATTTTAAAATTTACGCCTATTTAAAATCAGAAGGGGCCGAATTAGCAGACGATTACGAAAAAGAGATTTTAGGCCGGCTTAAATCAAAGCACAAAGTCGCGCTCAAAGATGCTATGGTTCGTTTTTTCTCTCCGGTTTCAAAACCACACATTTTGTATTTAATATCGAAATCCAAATCGCAAAAGTTAATCGAGGGGCTGGAAAGCAAACTTCAGTACTTTTATTTGAAACTTGACGATATCCCGGAAATTTCGTGGATGTTTCAAGTGATTCAGCATTCGGACTTTTTGGACGTGATTTTTGATTTCGATGAAGAAAACCTAATGGGGGTTAACCCGCTGACGCTCAAAAATACGAAAGGAGAGACCAACTATAAAGAAGGAAGGTTGTACATAGCAGCAGGAGCACAGAGAGGCGAAAGGAAGATATTAGGGACGATAGCCCATGAAATGACACATATGGCAATGCAGATTTTGTTTCGGAATGATTGTAACCCTTATTTGATGGGGAACAGAGAAGGGAAGGTACACTTTGATGAAATAGCGAAAAACATATTAAAGAGTGTTAAAAAGATGGGCAACGGTCCGGGTCAAATTATATCAAATGTGGCGAAGTCATATGTGGAGGAAGATCACCACTCTGAGCTGATTGTGACGGTGCCTCAAATTCTCGCCGAACACGAAAACGGGGTGGAATGGCTTGAAGGAAACGCTTCCGAATTGTATAATTTTTTTAAAGAAGTAATAATTCCGAAATGCCAGGAGTACTTCTTCCAAAGCCCGGAGCTTAAAGCCAAATATGCAGTTCGAAACTTGAACGCAGCTTCGGGGGAGTTATCAAAACTGAAAAAATTAAACTTAATTTTTGAAAATGTTCCGAGCAATTTGTTCAACAGTCAAAATTCAAAAATTTTTGTATACAAAACGAGATTCAAATTTCTAGGAATGATAAAAGTACTTCAAGGTATTTTTGGAGAAAATTATATTGATTTATGTGAGAAGTATCTTGCTTTCAGTGCTGAAAACGTGGTGCCACATCTCAAGGAAGTCTTACAGACCTTTTATATGAACCCATGCGATTGGTTGATAGTTAATGACATGGGGGGAAAAGGATTCCAGGAGTTTTTGGAGGAACTTTTAGAAATTTTCGAACATAAGCCGGATAAAAAAATCATATTCGTTGTGAATCCAAACTCGGAAGCAATTCTGCTTCGGATGCTAAAACGAGAATTCAATGTTCCTCCAGAGAACTCGTTGAAGTTGTGCACAGTGGTAGAAAACGAAGATATCACCCTTACCGATTTAAATAAAGAATCGAGGGATAATATATTATCAAAAAAAATCGCATTCCAAGGAGAAGAGATGCTCTTGAAGGATTTGATAGGAGCAGATGAAAATTTACATCGACTTATAACCGGAGATGTAATCGAAGAATTATTAGAAGGGAAAATTGTTCCTATAGGAGGAAGATATTTTGATGATAGCAATTTAGAAAGCTCATACGGATATTTTTACCAAAAAATTAATACGGAAACCTTCAAGCTCGAATTTCAAAATTTTAAAGACATTTTTGTAATAAAAATAGAAGGATCAAATAAAAAGGAACAGCTCTTGGCTTGCTTTAACAGTGACGACAGTTTGTTCAAAAAGGTCAACAGTCAAATCTATATCATGGAAAGGATCGAACCTTGTGAGAAAAGACTTATCCTGAGTGATGGGCTCTCAGAAAGGGACATCAAAGAGTTTTGCCAATGCAATCCAAAGAAGAAAATTTTCTTCCTGGAGATGGAAAGTCCAGGAAAATTTATTCTCCACCAACTTTACGATCCCAATTTTTATTTGGAAAGAAAATTTAGAGTAATAGTTTTGAACCCGATGACATTAGAAAGGGAGGTGTCTTCGTATCCGAACGAAATTTTTATAATTAGTAAGAAAACTGGAGCAAACTTCAAACTCAAAAGGAATTACAATAATGTTCAGGTAGGCTGAATTTTTCAGTAAGGGAGGGCCATTTAAATATTAAATCAGCATTTCCTCTGCAAATATTTATCCCTTGCCAGAATTCGTTATAATAATTTTGATCTCCCTAGATGATCACGTCATCTTTTACGACCCACCCTTCCCCAATTCTCGGACCTTCTTCTTCTTTCAAGTGCCAGCTCCGCAACGAGGCTTTCCTTCGGCCCTGTTTGCGCTTACCCTTGATTTTTCCTTCCATCACAAACTGAAGGAGTCGGTACTTTTCATTTCAAATTACGTGACCCAAATAATCGAGCTTCCGACGGTTGATCTCGTAGAGCACTTCCAACTCCTTTCCCATACGAGGTCAGACGTTAGTATATCTCACCCTGTCAGTCTACGAAATTTTAAGCATTCGACGCTATACTTGGTCTCTAAAGCCTCCAACTTCTTTTCCAACGCCCTAGTTAACGTTCATCCCTCGTGTCCAAATATGAGCACGGGAAAAACGTAACATCGGACGATACGGACCCTCGTTTGGGCGTTGGTTACACTGCGCCATTTTTTCGGTTTCTCTCAACAGGTTTCTCATTTTGCGGAAAGTTCCTCTGGCTTGCTCCATACGTGTTTGGACTTCCTGATTACAATCCCAAGAATCATTTACGCAGCACCCAAGGCATTTATACGAGTGCACCCGTTCAATTTCCTCTCGAGTCAAAATTTTCTCTGCCGACTCCCGAACCGTTTTTCGACAAATATTTTTTGTTGAAATTTTCTAAATTTAAAAAAAGCCTCAAAACTATGCAAATTCTGGACTTAAGAATCAAATTCTACCCAGTATTATTGCCAACATCTTCATTTCACATGCCCCCCTCCAAAATGCTGACCTCTAGGTAACAAAATCTGAAGCACATTTTTCTTCTTCACACAATTCAGGTAACAGATGTAGCAGAAGCTGAAACAGCTTATAGTGGCTACATCAAAAAAGAAGTCGTCGTCCACTGGTTCCACGTAGTCAGCAACGACGAAATACACTGGATCAACTCTCTAAATTCAATTGAAAATTTACAAAATACTGTTGAATACTTGAAAACTAAAAACCAAATTTCAGTCAACGAAAACAACATTACCGAAAGTTTGTTACACAAAAAGGTTCTGATAATAGCTGACAACCCAGGAATGGGGAAAACTACCACCTTAACTAAATTGTACGAATCGGATATGATTTCGAAAACACACTGGATATTTAGAATAAATTTAAAAGAGCACGTGACAACTATAAAATCCATCGACTTCGCTAACTCAGACCCGATCGAACTGCTTACAAAGATCAATTTGAAAAGTAAATTAGGGAAATACTTGTTAAACTTTGCTTTGAATCCCGAAAAAAAGTTCTCAAAGTGTTTGCTTTTTGCTTTCGATGGCTTCGATGAAATTTTGGACCAAAACGATAGAGATAAAATTATTTTACTTTTGAAATATTTGCTGAGGAATACGAAAAGCAAAGTGTGGATCACCACTCGTCTTCATTACAAAAAATTATTAGAGTATGAGTTATCCTCGATCGCTTTGGAATTCGAACCGTTGGACTATGAAAACCAAAAAACATTCATCAAAAAACATTTAGATCGGTTGAAGTTGATTTTCGATCCGGAGTTAACTTACGATATATTCGAAGACGACGTGAAAGAAAACTCAAAAATGTGGATTTACATACAAAAATTTTTGAAATACATGGAAATTATTTTTAATGAAGATTTATCCACCTTCATAGGGACTCCACTACAGCTGAAACTCCTCATCGAAAACTCCGTGGACCATTTTCGGGATTGGGTCAAAAATCAAGGAAATCTCGATTTCTCGTATTTAGGGAAAAACGTCTTAGAGATCTACGAAAATTTCATTGACAGAAAGCACGAAATTTATTTCAAAAAACAAAAAATTGTTGAGGAATTCATTAAAAATGAGGAGAAGGGACGATCGGAGAAATATCACAAAACCGTAGCTGAATCCCAAACGAGGGATAAAGAATTCGGAAAAGCGGATATTTTAATGCTCTTGATTGGTTTGCTCCAATCGAGTGACGGAAGTAACGTCGAATTTATTCATTTCACATTTCGGGAATATTTTTCCGCCTTAGCGTTTACGGATTACATGGCAAAGGATCGAACAGGCCTGGACGAAAAATTTAAATACTTAATAGCAGAAATCTTTCTAAAACCGGAATATTTCTTGATTCGACATTTTATGAATTTAAAACTTACAAAATTCGATATACCGGAAAACAACCTGGCGACATTTCAGAAAATTTTTACGGCCACGTGGCGCAAAAAATATGTAAAATGGCTGACCATTCCGAAATTTAGCTTAGAAGCCAAACGAATCTTTATAAACACAGTCGAAGAAAATAATGAACATGTGTTGAGTTTCATTTTCGTGAGCTGCGAGTCATCGTTCAACAAAAATCTGAACTTAAAATTCGTGACGATGCGTGCTGAGGAAAATAAACCGATACTTCTCCACTCGGCAATTTCCAGAGGTAATTTACGGAACTCAATCGAGATTTTCAAGAAATTGGAAACACTAACAAGAAAGACGCAAAAGGAAATTATTCTGAGAAAAAGTTTAAGTCGCGGTTCGTTTGTGAGCGAGGGTTCTATTCTTCATTTTGCTGTCGACAGTGGTAACTTACAAGTATTGCAATTGGTATTTGAAAAACTGCAAAAGCTGTTGCCACGAGATGATTTGGAATCATTTTTGAAGGAAAAAGTAAACGGTAAGGATAAATTGGGCTCTAATGGATTTTTTTTAAGGGTAAAACTAATGAGTTATACCCATATAGCTATTAAATCCGATGTCCACTTTCAGGATATCGACACCTTTAATTTTAATAAGCTCAACATTGCGGTTTGTTTACTTTTTTGACATCCTAAAAACGGACCTGTATTGTATATTATGGGGTTGCGATTTATTTTGTTCGAAAATATTGGTACGCGCTGGCTCGAATTCTGATTTGGCTAGATTAAAAACTACTGGATAACAACCAAAATTAGGGACCATACATACAGTACGTAAAAATGAAGACTCCACGGGAAAAATTATCAGATTCCATTTTTTTGTTTACACTTAGCTCTTATGTTTACCTTTTGTCAAAACAATCAAAACAAAAACATGGAATCTGATAATTTTTCCCGTGGAGTCTTCAAATGTTTTCGCCAATGTTGGCAAAAAGGACCTTGAGGGTTAGGAAGGAGGACCTTCTTCTTCTTAGTCCTTTACTCGATTACGAACCTCGTGATTTCTCACATACACCTGTGCGTGCGCTCACAGGCCTATGGGACCTACAGTTTAACGCCGGTTCCTAACGGCTATATTTGAGAGATTTACGAGGCAATTACCACTCGGTGGCTTGCCACTGCCTACCGAGGGGTGGTGACCATTGATTTTCTGACTAGCGCACTAGTTTTGACCTGAGGAAAATTCCTAGCTGTGAACTAGGATGGAAGCACGACGCATCTCATCTCATGACTGAGAGTCAAGTGCAATATAAACTAGGCTACGGGTTACCACCCGGACCAAAGAAGAAGGACCTAAAACGGTGAAAATAGTTTTCTTTCCAAACGATCCCTTAATGTAAAGTTAAATTCTCTGGATTAACAAAATAAGCAAAACTTTAAAATTTAATATTTACAGGTAAGAATGCGCTTCACATAGCGAGTGAAGGGAATCACCCTGAAATAGTACAAGGACTTTTAGAAAACGCAGAAAAATTATTACACCCTTACAGTATGGCAGAATTTCTTATGATGCCGGACGCGTTTTCTCAAACCGTACTTCACATATCTGGTAGATTAGGCCGTACTGAAATCCTGGAAATATTGCTACGAAAAGGAACGGCGATTTTATCGCTTGAAGAGCAAAGGGAATTTTTAACAATGACAGATAATGCTTTAGAAACCGTCCTCCATGTAGCAATTGCTAACGGACAAAGTGAAATCATCAAAATATTATTAGAATCTAGTAAAAAAAGGGAACTGATTATGATGAAGGACGAATACGACAATACTGTCCTCCATCTGGCTGCTGAACATAGCAACTCTAAAGTTATGAACATACTCCTTAGAGAAGTAAAAGAAATATTATCACAGGAAGAGCGGGAAAACATAATCACGATGGTCAACAAAGGCAAACGCTCTGTCCTCCACTCAGCCACAAACAAAAGTCATTCTGAAATAGTAAAGATTCTCCTGCAAAATTGCTCAGAAATTTTACCGTTGGAAAAACTTGAACAATTAATAATGAAGACCACCAAGGTCATTCCAACGATTCTTCAATCTTCGTGCAGTAGAAACGACACAGAAACCGTCCGGATTATATTAGAAATCGGGTTGGAAATGTTGTCTCTTAAAAAGCAAGAGGAATTCATCACGATGATTTATGAAGATGGAAAAACCGTCCTTCATAAAGCCGTTCGTTTTGAGAATCCTGAAATCGTGAAGCTACTACTGGGAGAAAAGGGAATAAGAAGATGCTCGCTTGAAGGTCAAAAAAAATTTCTAACAGCCAACGATAACGACTCACAAACCGCTCTTCATATATCCGCTGAAACAGGCCATGATGAAATTGTGAAAATATTACTCGAAACGTCAGCGAATTTATTATCCACTGAAGAGCTTGGGAAATATTTCATGATGGAAGACAAAATAGGGAAAACGATTTTCGATATAGCCTCAGATAACGGTTACGTGGATATTTTGAACGAATTTCTAAATAAGGCAAAAGATATTACTTTACTGACTTCTGGACAGGAGGAGAAATTCGCTTCCATAGCAAATAGGTACGAAATCAGTTTGACTCCTAAACACAATAGATCTCAGCATCGAATCAAAGTAACATTGTATGGAGTAAAACTGCTTGATTCGAAATACATAAGAGATTAAAAAATTAGCCTTCGTTATGGAAGCTAGGGATTGCATTACCGGTAATTTGGCTAAATTTCGGTATTGATATACCGAAATTGATTATACCGCAAAACAAAAAACAGTCGTAATTACCGGGCAATTTTTTAAACAGAAACTTAAAAAAATTGGCTAAAATTTATTAAAAAATATTAAATATTTTTATGACAATTTTTACGCTATGTTCATTTTAACATTAAATTCAAATTGAGGACTCTCAAAAATGATAATCCTTATAATCTATAAAAAATCGAATTATTTTGGATTAAACTTCTAAATTGAATTTCCTTGAACTAATTACGGTTTAAAAACGAAGAGGAAGCGGGAAAAGGATCCTAGTCTATGTTTATGTTTTGAATGCTTTCACAAAAGCTAAACATGAAATTTAAATGCAAACCAAAGCAATGCATGATCAAAATATAAATTTAAAACTAAGTAGAGACGGAACTCCCATGCTTAATATTCGTTGCCTTAAATTATAGTTAGTTCTGTGATCCAACCACTTAAAGCACAGCTGTCGCAAAATTTTGTAAAAAGCATCCTCTAGATTCGATCCCCTGACCTGCGGGGTAGTGATTGCAATACCGGTTTCGGTAATACCGGTAGTACCGGTATTTTGGGAAATTTTGGCAAAACGGTAGTACCGGTACTATCGTTGAAAGAGGCCGGTATTAAAAGTTTTTAAACGAAGGAAAAATATTTTAATTCTGTTGAATGAAAAAAAACAAAAAATTATCAAAATTAAATAATACATGCTTAAGATAAAGCATTTTCGGCTTTGCCGTATGCTCATAAAACGGAATACGATTAAGGATTAAAAACACAGAGTCTATGGTTAAGGGTTACCCAACCAATAGCCAAATCAATAAAAAAAAGTAGTAACACTGTATAAGACAGCCTGTGTGTCTACTCATAAAAATGCAATCGTAAATTTTGAATGCATTTTGTTTACTGTATACAGTATTATTTTCAGAGGAAACATACCATTCCGATGGAAGACTCCCAGTGGCGAATTTTTCAAAGTTGGATTTCATAAACAAAAACGCTTTCGACATCCCAATAATTTTTCTTCATCGTTGCAGTTCTTTTTTACAGAATGCAAATCGATGGCTTGGCAATTAATACGCTGCATTTGCTCTTACCTGAAACAAAAGAAAAATAAATGGGTCAGTGATGTTAGCGGTGCAATTCAAAGCTCAAAATCAACAAGTGTCGACAAGATTTTGAGCTTTAGGAAATACAGGAAGCCGACATTTGAGCTTAAAATATAAAAGAAAATGAAAACCGTGATCAATATTGTACCAATATTGTACCAAATTGTACCAATATTGTAATCAATATTAATGAGAAAAAAAAAAGAAAAGAATAACAAAAAGGCTCCATATTTGATTCCGAGTATAGATGGAGTTAATATCGCTACGTAGTTCTTGATCCTTACCATAGATGGCATAAATTTAAAATTCAGGGTAAGCCAAAGTTATAATCTGGAATGTAAAATGGCTTGACAATTAAAAAATAATTATAGACCACTAGGGTTGATGACCCCCTCAATACACAACAAAATGAAACAACCAGTATTATTAACAAACTAAATACAGACATCCATTTTCTTAAGATTCCAGGTTTAAAAAGGTTTTACAAACAGCACAACGAACTGGAAACGTTTTCAGAAAAAAAAAAAAAAAAAAGAAGAGACATATTTCGTTTTCGTGACATGATCTAGCCAATGACTGCGCATCGTCATGCAAATAGACAATTTTATCATAGTGGAAGTAAATTGAATTATGGATTTTACACTATATATTTTATGTTCCAAAACAAATATATGTAATAAGTAATTAAAAAAAAAAAAAACTCATAAGGATACATACAGGAGTTTATAATTCAGGTAAGCGTGATCTTATTTTATACATTGCAATTTGTTTAGTCACAGGAATTTTGATTATTTACAAACTAAATACAGAATAGCACTGACATACCTTTAAATCGTCTGATAAAAATTAGGCAAAAATATAAATATTCAAATATCATTGTCATTATTGCTTACATTTTACAGTCCTCGTGCCACGTCCTTTTTTTTTTTTTTTTTTTTTTTTTTTTTCTCAAAACAAAATGGCGGAGTTTCACCAGCCATTTGATAAGTTGCACTGGCACATTCGTTAAAGACCATGAATTTGAAATGCGGAACTAAACCGTTAACTGTATAAATATTATACTAATAATTATATAATATTTATTATTATATACAGTATATATAATATTTATTATTATATATTATTTATTATTTTATAATAATTATACAGTTAACGACTAAACCAATTTTTAAGCTCGAAATGAACGGCCACCAGGGTTGTCAGATGTACGATTACGAACGAAAAATCATACTATGGAGAGCAAAATCCGATTGTCGATCGTGACCCCCAATCGTAAGCTAAAAATACGATTATTTTTAATTTCTACGATTATTTATTAAAAAAATACGATTGTCGCCTGAAAATGTCTGATTTCCAAGCGATTTCTTAAATTAAATGTCTTATATTAATATTTGTAAATTCAACGATTTTTTGAATTTTTTGTTGTTGTTTGCGCGAGATATAGTCGATATTTAACCTACATTTAGCTTATTCATTACAAAAGTTTCTAAGATCTTATAGTGTGTCAGAAAGGCAACCTTTTTTTTCTTCTCAATTGGATGTGTCGCCTATGTTTAGCTTATGGGCAAAAAATGTACGATCATGCATGGTAAAATCCGATTATTTTCAACCAGCGGTACGACTGTCTGAGGATTTACATCTGACAACCCTGACGGCCACAGTGGTCGGAATGCAGAATTTAGCAGGAAAAAAGTCAGGTAACTTTAAGTCCGAAAAAGAAATTTTTTTTCCTCTAAATTTTGAAAATAGATTGGTGACCGATCCCAAAAATAGTTCATTCTTCTGCCTAGGGTGAATTGGACGCCATATAGGGGGCGGTGAACTTAGGCTATTGAAAACCTTCGTAGTACTTCACCGACGCAAAGTTAATTTTTATTGCTTTCAAATAATTCTCATTTCAGCGAGAAACATTATGGGGAGCGGTTGTATTTTTTTTTTTTTTTTTCGGTGTTTAAGTGCTTCTAGTTTAATTATTCATGATTAAATATTTTTTTATTACTATAAAGGATCCATTGACCTATATCAAATGATATGTTTAAAAGAATATCTTCCTTCAAGGTCAAAATACTACGGTTTTATTTAATTAAATCTCCACATTAACATGACCGATAGCTATTTCGGACTAAAGTCCATCATCAGGATCTTTAAAGCATTCAAGCATTCAAACATTCAAACATTGAAATTAATTTTAATTATCACAGGCGAATAAATAAATTAATTAAGGCTAGTAAATGAATCTCAATTCGTACAGTAATATATTTTTCATGCAAGTCCAAGTACAGAAAACCGTCAGCAAAATAAATACTTTTTTTTTTTCAAAAAAAAAAAAAAATGATGTAATCTTGGTTTTAAGGCTTTAAAAAAAAAAGCATCATAGGTATCGGTCTAAACTTTTTTTAAAATCACTTATTGGGCCCCCTCAGAATTCGTTTTTTTTACAAGTTTTCTATAAGTAAAAGCTGCCATAAACAAGTACTTAAAAGAGTTTTTTTGCTTCGATAAATTTTAAGTCTGGCCCGGAAAACCGAATCAAGGTGCACGAAAGTGCCCCGCCGCCAAGAACCAAAAAGCGGTGAAAACGTACCCGATAAAACATGAAAAAAAAACTGCTTTGTTTAATTTACGTTTATACTCGTTCATAACTGACTCGTAATGGACGGCTAGAAAATATACTCCATGGCTGAATAAGAACTGAACTGTTGTACAAGACACACAAGATTTGCAAGATGATTTGTTACATCTCTTAAAAATTACGATAAACTAAAATCTCCTGCGTTCATTTTGATCTGACATTGATTGGCCTTATATATGTATTTTTTTCCCCGCAATATCTTATTTAGTAGATACAATTTAGCAAGTTGCAACTTGCGATGGTTACCGAAACGCTTTCTAATTTTTGGCTTTTGTTTTATCGACAGATGGAATGGAGGCAAATCAGTGTCCGACGTATCTTCCCGACAGTTTCAGACTGGAAAATTTAGCAACCATCGCATACGCATCAACACTCTGGGACAAAACGAGTGCGGCAAAATTTTTCCTTCTGGATAAGCAAGAGGGATCGCAAAATCATATCAAGCAAATTGTAAAAGAGAAAGAGAAGACATTACAAACTGCTTGCTTGCCTCAAAATATAACAGATCGAATATTATGCATCTTCAAATTAATGGGACAAAGAATCTCCCTCTGGTCCGAATACTCGACCAAGGTAATCAAACTCCCTCGATATGTAGCTGCAACGTTGAAATGGACGAATTGGGGAGCTATCGACGAAGGGAAAATATTTCAAAATTGGATCAATTCAAATCCTCCTCGACATGTACCACCAGTCCCGAAACAAGCGGTATATTACACTGCTTGTTGTAACGTGTCAATAGATTATATCCGAATTCACTGGAAAGAAATATTAAAGTTCTGTGAAATACATTCAGCGGATCAGCCATTTTTATACGAACTTCGGGAGCCGAAGTTAAAGTTCATAATCTGCTCTGTTATTTTTTTGGCAAAACTGGAGCTTTCCCAACTTTTTCAATCGCAAAAACAATATTTCAATGATTTTAATAAATCCCAAAAGGCAAACATGTTTCGCTTGTCCGTGGAAGGAGGTTGTCCAATCGCAGCTCAGTATTACTGGACTCTGTTAAACGCAACAGAAAAAAGATTAGGTTTACAGTTCGCCGCTGACTTTAGTTTAACAAAATACATCCCACCATTTGACTTTTTCAGGGAAGAGAATGATAGTTTTTTTCGGACCGAAGTGCATACCATTCGGATATATAAAACCAAGTGCTTCGCGGATTTATTCATGTTCGCTCTGACTCGCATGTCAGAGGAGGAATTTACAGAATTTTACGTAAGTTTAGATATGAAAGATATATTTAAAACGTTATGCCTGCTCATGTATCATTCGCCTTCGGAGGAATTCCTCCCTTTAGCATTCGACATGCTTCTGAAACTTTGCACCGAAGTTAACGACTACAAGAATATCAAAACAAAAGTCCTGGAAATCATGGTCTGGAACAACGCTTTCGGGCTTTCCAACAAGCAATATTTCCACAGGAAATTATGCATGGCATTGTGGAAAAAGCTGAGAAGTTCCAATTCCTTGGAAGAAATTTTACAGTCCGAAAAGCCTTTTCTAGAATTAATGTACAAAGTCTTCGATTTTGAGCTTCTAAATTTTATAATTAATACCGACTGCGAAGAAAAACATAGAAACTCCTACATATTAATCGGCAAGCCTTGGTTCAGAAAGTTAGTCGAGAATGATGAGTACAAACTACTCTGGAAATTCGAGGACGTTGTTTTAAAATCAAACGAGAACCGAAATTTTTTCAGAACCTGCCTTAGCTCATTTTGCAAAGACTTTATGCTTCAGGATCGGTTTGATGTCGTGGACAAGCTTATAGGCTTTTTCTCAAAATTTAAGATCGGGTTTCTTGAGTGGTGGTCGATTTCAAGAGCCCAGGATATTTTAGATATTTTGGATGTTTTAGACCATATATGCAGTAGAAGAGCAGAGAGAAGAAATTATATAAAAAAACAATTAGATGTTTTTTCGGTGTGCGCTTGGGCCATTAGCCAGAATCAAATTCAAACCGCCGATAATGCAATTCAGTGGATGTTCGACAGCGAAGAGGAGAAACAAAATTATATAAAAAATGTACTTGACCGTAAACTCAACTGGATTTACAATATTTGGCGGTTCAACAAAAGTAAATTTTTAGAAAACGTTCGAAGATTTTTACTGTGGATCTTGGAGTCCGAGGATGAGGTCCACCGATTTAAAAGCGAAAAATTACTGTCTGAAACTGCTCTTCCGAATCTTTTTGCTTCTTTATTTAAAAATGTAAAAAGTCCAGATAGTAAGCAGAAAGGGTCTGAAATATTTGAAATCGCAGATGAATTGCTAACCTCTACTTTACCTTCTGAGAATATTACAATTTTAAAGCATAAAATTGGGAAGGAAATACAAAATAGGATTAAACTTTTAGGCTACGAATTTTGCTTACACCGCACTGACGATTTATTGGATTGGATTTTTCGAACCAGAAATGAAAAAATCGAAGCTGTTAAAGCGATTTTGAAAAATAACGATTTTTGGGGTCTTGTAAGTGCTAAAGAAAGTAATGCGAGTCTATGCGATGAAGACGTACTGCGTTCTTGGATAAAAACGACCGGTTTCGAAGGAGTAGAAATTAACGCGGATGAACTTGAAAATGCTGATCATCCAGCTCTTTGTAAAACAGTTTTTAAAATCCTAAAAAATGCTGATAAAGGCGTTGGTCCTAACGCTGTTACCGACTGTAATTATATTCGTTGCGAAAAAAAAGAAGCAACGCGGTAAAATCCCTACGTTGTTATGCGAATGTGTGACACACAGGGCTGCAATTCCGATTCCGATTCCGATGAATCTTGACTATTCATTAATAAGATTCCAATTGCGAATGGTGGAAAAAAATTTCAAATTCCGATTCCGATTTAAACCAAAATTGAGTGTAATAAAGTCATTTTCATGCTTTTTAAGTCAATCTGAATCAAAAATATTTTTTTTGGATGCTGATACCGATTCCGAATCCGAATAAAAAATTAATCGGAATTGCAGCCCTGATGACACCCCCTCCTGCTAATTTGTTTACCTCCTGAGAATGTTTAAATTTTATAACAAGAAAAAACGGTCAGGGGACTACGTCCAAAACTTATTCTCCAAATTTTGTTTTCTAAAAAATTACGGGTATGTAAAAATTAAAAAATAAATAAGCAAATAAATATATAAATATATAAATAAAATATTAAAAGAATGTAAGTGTGCAATTCCATTAAAATCCCTCCAGTATGCAAAATCATCGAAATCTTAATTTCAAAAATGTTTATGCCCTTTTCTACAAAAAATTATCAAAATTTTAAATACAAAATTAAACTTTTTATGAATTTTAATAAAATTCAAAAAATGTTTTTCCAATAATCAAAAATTGTCGAAATGTTCGTTCCAAAAAATGTTAGTGATATCCCCCTAAATCCTCCAAGCCCTAACATTAGTCCACCTGGCCCCCTTTTTTAAAAAAATTTTATCAAAAATCATCCAAATTTAACAAACTTTCTAAAAATTTTCCCTTTTACCTTAAAATTAGTAAAAGAATTTAAAAATAATTGTAAAAAATTTTATTGAAAGTTTCTTAAAATCTTTGAGGATTTTTGATAAAATTCGATTGAAAAATTTACCTAAAATTTTGAAATATTTTTTTTATGTTCGGTGTCCAAAACACGAACCGTACCTGACAAAATAATCATGGTGCGCCCTAAGACCTAGTCCTACGTCAAAATCATGGAAAAGATAGACAAATGGATTAAATATTTACCAAAAAGTTGCTGTTTTCAAAAAACTTTCACATCTTCATATGGAAGATTCCAATTTGTGAATTTTTCAAAGCTGGATTTTATAAACGAAAACGCTTTCGACATCCCGATGATATTTTTTCTTTAACGCTCCAATAATTTTTTAAAAGAACCCAGCTCAATTTTCTGGCAATAAATACGCTGTATTTGATCTTACCTGAAACAAAAGAAAAATAAATTAATAAGATTGGGTCAGCGTCAGCGAAGTTAGCTGTGCAATTCAATAAGGCTTATTTCACAATGAGAGAGAAAAAAAAAAGAATAACAAAAGGTTGAGTTCCGAATATAGATGGAGTTAATATCGCATCGTAGTTCTTGATTCTTACCATAGATGGCATAAGTTTAAAATTCAGGGTACGCCAAAGTTAGAATCCTGAATGCAAAATGTCTTGAATATTAAAAATTAATATAAACCACAAGGGTTGATGACTCTCTCAATAAACAGTAAAATGCAACAATCAGTATTAACAAACTAAGTACGGAAATCGATTTTCTTAGGATTCCACGTTTCAAAAAGGTTTTACAACAAAGTACAACCAACCTTTAAAAGAAAAAAATAAATAATCGCATTTTGAAAAAAAAAAATGCTAAAGAATGTTTTTATGCAGTATAAGAAAAAAAAAAACTGCACACTGAAAAGGAAGGAATAATTAAAAGTCACACTGAAAAGGAAGAAATCATTTTTAGACCACTCTGAAAGAAAGGAATAATCTCTAAAGGGCTCTTTTCAAAATGAAAGATTATCCTGAAAGCTTCCAAAATTTTTCAATTAAAATTTTTTTAGCCAAGAAAAAATTTATAAAAACGTGGCTGTGCAAAAGCTATTCAGATGATATTGTGATAAATGCACAGCCACGTTTTTATAAATTTTTTCTTGGCTAAAAAAATTTTAATTGAAAAATTTTGGAAGCTTTCAGGATAATCTTTCATTTTGAAAAGAGCCCTTTAGAGATTATTCCTTTCTTTCAGAGTGGTCTAAAAATTATTCCTTCCTTTTCAGTGTGACTTTTAATTATTCCTTCCTTTTCAGTGTGCAGTTTTTTTTTTCTTATACTGCATAAAAACATTCTTTAGCATTTTTTTTTTCAAAATGCGATTATTTATTCCGAAATTTTCCGTTTTAACTGAAATGGAGAAAAAAACCAGTAAAATGTGGTAAGAAAATTTTTTTTTATATTATACCAGATTCCATTTCAGAATATTTTATCTCGAATGCATTTCATTTTCAACATATTTGTGTAATAAATTTTAAGCATGTTTCCTTTTATATAACAATTCAAAATGTTTGTTTGTTGTAGGTATAACACTTCATATAATGCTACAGGACAAAAATTTTTTTTTGTATAGGTTGGCTGTTTCGATTTTATCCAGCACCAAAAGATACCTCAGCTGTTAATGATAACGTCAACAACAGTTATATTGAAATATAACTCTTGGTTAAATCATCTTAGTATTAAAAATCAACAAAGTGAGTCAAATATTTTCATTAACTAAATTTGCTCTTTTGGTTTTATATTCATCTTTATTTTTTTTCCGAAGTGAAATTTGTTTTGAAAAAATGATGCCTGATTGCACAGAATAAACCATCTTCGATGAAATTTAATTTTCCTGTAATATGTATTTCAAAGGGGCCAAATCTAAAACGAACAAAAACAAACATATTTTTTTTTTTTATGAAACAAAAAGAGCAAATTAGTTTAGTTATTGAAATTATTTGACTCACCTTCTTGATTTTCAACATTAAGATGATATAACCAATAGTTATAAGTTTAATATAACTGTTGTTGACGTTATCATTAACAGCTGAGGTATCTTTTGCTGCAGGAACAAGTATTGTTGACGATAACATTAACAGCTCAGGTATCTTTTGCTGAAGAAATAAGTAATGTTTATGTTATCATTAACAGCTGAGGCATCTTCTGGTGCTGGATTCAAACCAAAACACTCAACTCATACAAAAAAAAATTTTCTCCTGTAGCATTATCTGAGTGATAAGCCAAAAAAAAAAAAACAAACAAACATTTTGATTTGTTATGTAAAAGGAAACATACTTAATATTAAAAAAAAATAAAATAAAATAAAAAAATTCAGTCAAAAAAAGAGATTGTCAATAAAAGAATTTATTGCACAGAAACCGTGAAACCCTATGAGGCACAGCCACAGTCAAAGAAAAACCATAATCATTCACTTCAATTATAAACGTACTAATATCACATGCATCACATTCCGTTTTTTCTACTTTTTACAAACGTTTTTAAAAATAATTATTAACTAAGTAATTATTTTATTTTCATTTCTTCATTTATTTACATTAATGGGAAACAATAAACAATACTGCCATGATAGAATAAGTCACGTGGTACGCGTATTTTGATTTTCGTCAGCCGGCTGCGTTCTTTTTTTTCCTCTCTTCTCTCTCACTTTTTTTTAAAAAATTATTAAAGAAACTATCAAAACTGATAACTAATTATTGCAAAACAAAATAAATATAATAAAAGGGTGACGCAAATTATATTTTTATTTTAAATGATAAACCAGGATAACCTGGATTATTTTAAATGATAAAGACAAAAAAACGAATAAATACGGAGTCGACTAGAGAAATAAACGAACACCTGGTAACTCAACAATCCGTTCTGATGACGTCATTGTTTTCGTTATAGTTTTTCATTAAATTATGAGGCTTTCAATCAATTTTTAGTAATTTTTTTTGCATAACTTTGGTCTAGAAGTGAAAACGATTCGAACGATCCATCTTTCATGTGAGTCGGTTGCGAAATAGAAGCGGGAGAGGGAGAATAGAAAAAAGGGGGTGGGGGAGTTCGCGTTGTTAAATGCATAAAAACATTCTTAATTAATAAAAAGCAGAAGAGACATACTTTGTTTTCGTTTTGAGTGGCATGACTGCGCATCATCGTGCAAATAGATAATTTTTTCATAGTAAAAGTAACTTGCAATACGGATTTACAATATACGTTTTATGTTGCAAAACAAATACGTAATAAGTAATAAAATTTAAAAACGCATAAGGATACATACAGGACTTTATAATTCAGGTGAGCGTGAGCTTGTTGTTTACATTGCAATTTGTTTGATGTGTAAATTTTATCAGGTTCGTTCGTGTTGACACGTCGGTCACCTTTTTTCCCGGAATGATTTTTTTAAAAATAAATATTTCCGAATGAAGTTAAATGGAATAATGTAGATGATTTGTATAATAGTTTCAGACCAGCACTGACATAAACTACTAAAATTGGGTGATAAAATTTCGGCAAAGATATATTAATAATTATCATTGTTATTATGAAATAAGCTGGAGGCTGGGTCGTGAAGTTATTAATGGAATTGATTTATTAATAAGACGGCCCACGATTAGTTGACACTTCATATATTAGAGCCTAATGGCCATTTCGGTTTTTTAAAAAACCATCATCAGAGGCATTCTACAACAAGAAACGAAAAGATCAATAAAACGGTCAAATATAAGATTAAAAACAAATTAAACAGATCGGTATATAAAAACGACACTTTTTTAAAACAATCGCAAGAATTAAATTAAACAAATTAAACAAATAAATCGCAAATACCTAGTCGTAGTACCTAGTTGTAGAATGCCTCTGATGATGGTTTTTTAAAAAACCGAAATGGCCATTAGGCTCTAATATATGAAGTGTCAACTAATCGTGGGCCGTCTTATTAATAAATCAATTCCATTAATCATTGTTATTGTTTACATTTTACGGTTCTAGTGCCACGTCCTTTTTTTTTTCTCGAGATAACATGGCGGAGTTGCACCTGAAATTTGATCAGGGATGATTGTTTTAAAACAAATTGGTTTAAAAACGTTTTAAAACATTTGAATAAAAAACACCGTTTTAAAACCCTAACGTTTTAAAACACTGTTTTAAACACCGTATTTTATTAAGTGAATAAAATACGTTTTAAAATGCATTTTTAAGAGGCCCGAGCCCGCAATTTGTGGCGT
The DNA here is from genome assembly GCA_037577465.1 of Liposcelis bostrychophila. Taxonomy (NCBI): domain Eukaryota; kingdom Metazoa; phylum Arthropoda; class Insecta; order Psocodea; family Liposcelididae; genus Liposcelis; species Liposcelis bostrychophila. Next base: position 4,572,004 of record CM075209.1, on the reverse strand, counting down.
ACGACTCATTTTATACAAACTATGGTATGGACCATACCATAGATTGTATCAGCCGCTCATATTCATGATGGTTGCTTAATCGCAGGGATGATTGTTTTAAAACAAATTGGTTTAAAACGCCGTGTTTTAAAACGTTTTAAAACATTTGAATAAAAAACACCGTTTTAAAAATTTGAATAAAAATAGAAACGAATTTAAAACATTTTAAACGTGTTTTAAAACATGGGAAAGTAATATAAAACGTTTTAAACTTTTTTTTATTAAAAAATGTTTTAAACAGCAACCCCAAATTTGATTAGAGTTGCACCAGAATTCTTAATGCCGAAAATACTGGTTTTTGTTTCTTTTCGTTTTTTGAAATGTTAAATTAGGGGAAGGGAGGCTTCTAAATTAGGGCAAGTAATTGCATAACATATTTTCTAGTATTAACTATTTAACAATAACAACGGAAATGACGATTCGGAATTTCTTGCTTATAAGTCTGTTTTAGAATCTAAAATAAAACGATCGAGAAACTAAACCGAAATTAGAAAGCATTGAGCATTAAAATTATTTTTTGACTCCCCTCAGAATTCTTATATTTTACAAGTTTCTGCATAATACAGGTATAAGTAAAAGCTGCCATAACATGCACTTAAGACTTTTTTCATCGGAGAGCTAGAAATTATATTCCATGGCCGAATATAAACTGAAGTAGAACATCGAAGATTTTTAAGATGTTTTGTTATATCTCCTAAAAATTACGATGTAGTAAAATCTCCTGAGCAGGAGGAATTCGGCTCATTTTGCTTCTGATATTCGTCTTATAATATTTTTCTTTTGTTGTCGCAATAAATTATTCACTTTATTTAGTAGATACATTTCAGCAAGTTGCAACTTGGGAAGATTACCGACACAGTTTCTAACTTTTGGGTTTTGTTTTATCAACAGATGGAATGGAGTCAAATCCGTGTGAGACATATCTCCCCTACGGTTTCAGTTTGGAAAATTTAGCCACCATCGCATATGCATCAACACTCTGGGAAAAAAAGAGTGCGGAACCATTTTTCCTTTTGGATAAGCAAGTGGGATCGCAAAACCATATCAAAGTTATGGTACAAGAGAAGGAGAAGAAATTAAAACAAGCTCCCTTGCCTAAAAATATAATAGACAGAATATTGTGCATCTTCAAATTAATGGGACAAAGAATCTCCCTCTGGTCCGAATACTCGACCAAGGTACTCAAATTCCCTCGGGATGTAGCTGTAACGTTGAAATGGACGAATTGGGGAGCTATCGACGAAGGGAAAATATTTCAAAATTGGATTAGCTCAAAAACTCTTCGACATATCTCACCAGTCCCGAAAGAGGCGGTATATTACACTGTTTGTTGTAACGCGTTAGTAGATTACGTCCGACTCCACTGGAAAGAAATATTAAAGTTATGTGAAATATATGCAACGGATCAGCATTTTTTATATCAAAGTCAGGAGCCAAAGTTGAAATTTATTACATGCTCTGTGATTTTTTTGGCGAAACTGGAAATTTCCCAGCTTTCTCGATCGCAACAACGGTATTTTAGTGATTTTAATCAATCCCAAAAGGGAAACATGTTTCGCTTGTCGGTGAAAGAAGGTTGTCCGATCGCAACTCAATATTACTGGAGTCTGTTAAACGCAACAGAACAAAAATTATGTTTACCGTTCGCTGCTGCCTTCAGTTTAAAAAATTATATCTCAATAGCAGACTGTTTCAGGAAGGAGAAACTGGCTTTTTTTGATTTTTTTAGGACCGAAGGGCATACCTTTGAGATATATAAAACCAAGTGCTTCGCGGATTCATTCATGCTCGCTCTGATGCGCATGTCAGAGGAGGATATTAGAGAATTATACGCAAATTTAGACATTGAAGGCATATTTACGACGTTAGTCGTACTCATATATCATTGGCCTCTGGAGGAATTCCTTCCTTTGGGATTCGACATGCTCCCGGAACATTTCACCCAAGTAAATAACTACAAGAATATGATAAAAGAAGTCCTGGAAATCATGGTCTTGAACAACGCTTTCGGGCTTTCCAACAAGCAACATTTCCACAGGAAATTATGTATAGCCTTGTGGAAAAAGCTGAGAAGTTTCAATTCCTGGGAAGAAATTTTACAGTTCGAAAAGACTTATCTAGAATTAATGTACAATGCCTTCGATTTGGAGCTTTTAAATTTCATAATTAACACAGACTGCGAGGAAAAACATAGGAAATCCTTCATATTAACCGGCAAGCATGGGTTCAGAAAGTTAGCCGAGGATGATGAGTACGAATTACTCAGGGAATTCATGGACGGTATTTTAAAATCCAAGGAGGACCGAGAATGGTTCAAAATCTCTTGCCTACACCCCTATTACAGACATTTTATGCGCCACGATCGGTTTGACGTCGTGGACAAGCTTCTAGACTTTACTTGCGGCAAAAGATCGGAAAAGAGAAATTATTTCAAACAGAATATAGATATCTTTTCGGTTTGCGCTTGGGTCATTTGCCAAAATCGAATTCAAACCGCCGATAATGCAATTCGATGGATGTTCGACAGCGAAGAGGAGAAACAAAATTACATAAAAAATACCCTTCACGACAATCTTCACTGGATTTACGACATTTGGCGGTTCAAAAGAAGTAAGTTATTAGAAAACTTTCGAAGATTTTTGCTGTGGATCTTGGAGTCCGAGGATGAGGTTGAACGATTTAAAAGCGAAAAATTACTGTCTGAAAATGCTCTTCCGAAACTTTTTCTTGCTTTATTTGAAAACATAAGAAGTTCAGATGGTAAGCAGAAAGGGTCTCACATATTTGGAACAGCATATAAATTGCTAACCTCTTCTTCATCTTCTGAAAATATTACAATTGTAAAGCAGAAAATTGGCAAGGACGTACAAAAATGGATTACGCTTTTAGGCAAAGAATTTTGCTTGCACCGTACTGACGATTTCTTGGATTGGATTTTTCCGACCGGAAATGAAAAAATCGAGGCTGTTAAAACCATTTTGAAAAATAACAATTTTTGGGGCTCTATAGCTACTGAAAAAAGTCTATGCGATGAAAACGTACTGCGTTCCTGGATTAAAACGACCGGTTTCGAAGGTGTAGAAATTAACGCAGATGAACCTGATAATGCTGAAGATTCAGCTCTTTGTAAAGCAGTTTTCAAAATCCTAAAAAATGGTGATAAAGTCATTGGTCCTAGTGCTGTTACTGACTGTAATTATATTCCTTTTGGAAAATACGAAGCAATGCGGTGAAATCGTACGTAGATTAATGCGAGTTTTGTGACATACACTTCTTGTTTTCCCTGTTCTTATGTTATTCTTATTAAAAAACTGTATTTAGATATATGCTTACGATAGCAAAGCAAATGACTACGCAAACAATGATTGCATAAAAAGTTTTAAATAGAATTCTCGAAATCATGGATCAGATTAAGATCCATCAAAAACTTTTTGGAAACATCTTCAAAAATTCGCTATTACCATAGCAGTTAAATTCGTCAGTGGGGGCAATGCTGTGTAAAAGTGATACGTTCATGACACTATGACAGGCTACTTTCATAAAGACATTGGCTTTGAAGAGTCTAAAAATGCTGTCCGCCTAGTTTCTTGTGGAGATTTTCCGAATTTGGAGGGAAATGGCGATGATGAACGCTTTGGTTACAGTGCCTTTAGCGATGGTGGATACATTTATTGCAAAAGTAGTAATACTATATAAGACAGATTGTGTCTACTAATAAAAATTGAATCGTAAATTTTTAAATTTTAAAATAAAAGGTGTTTTTCATTTTAGCCTAATTCATTTTGCCTACTGTATAGCGTATAAGGCATTATTTTTAGAAGAAACCTACCATTCATTCTGATGGACGATTCCAGTTTGTAAATTTTTCAAAGTATGATTTTATAAAATAACGCTTTCAACATCCCAATGATATTTTTTCTTCAACGTCCCAATTATTTTCTAAAGAATCCAGGTCGATTTTATGGCAATAAGTACTCGGTATTTGATCTTACCTGAAACAAAAGAAAAATAAATGATTAAGATTGGGTCAGTGAAGTTCGCGGTGCAACTCAAAGCTCTCAAATTCAATGACGGTTACAGAGACTCTGAGCTTTTAAAAAACCAGGGACCCGAAAATTGAGCTTCAAATTACTTCAGTTCAAAGAGCTTCAGATTACTTGACATTTCACAATAAGAAAAAAAAAAAAAAAAAAAAAAGAATAACGAAAGGCTTTATATTTGATTCCGAATATAGATAGGGTTAATATCGGTACCTAGTTCTTGATCCTAACCACAGATGGCATAAGTTGAAATTTTAGGGTACGCCAAAGTTAGAATCTTGAATGAAAAATGGCTTGACTGACAATTTAAAAATTATTATAAACCACTAGGGTTGATGACTCTCTCAATAAACAAACAAAATGAAACAATCAGTAATAACAAACTAAATACCGAAATCGATTTTCTTAGGATTCCAGATTTTTTAAAGGTTTCACAAGCAGCACAATAAACCACAAATGCCTTAAAAAAGAAAAGAAAAAAAAGCAAGAGACTTTATTTTGTTTTCGCGACATGATACAGTGAGTGACTACTCATAATTGTGCAAATAGACCATTTTATCATAGTGGAAATAACTTGCGTTGCACTAGGTATAGTTTTTATGTTGCAAAACAAATATCTTATAAGTAATAAAAATTAAAAACGAATAAGGATACATTTAGGAATTTATAATTCAGGTAAGCGTGAGTTTGTTGTTTACATTGCAATTTGTTTGATGTGAAAATTCAATCATAATCGTTCATACGGACACATTTAAAATAAATATTTTCGAATGAAAGTCAAATGGAATAGTGGAGGTGATTTCTATAATAGTTTCAGAACATCACTGACATACCTTTAAATAATCTGATAAAAATTCGACAAAGATTATTGTTATTGTTTACATTTTACGGTTCTAGTGCCGCATCCTTTTTTTTTATCGAGACAAAGTGGCGGAGTTGCACCTGAAATTTGATAAGTTACACGCTCGTTAAAGATTATAAATTTGACATGCTGTATTAACTATGGGAACTAAACCATTTTTTAAGTCTTAAATGAACAGCAACAGCTCTGGGAAAATTTAAATCAATGAACGGAATTATTACTTAATTAAGAACTTACAGGCAAGGGCCCCTAATTTGACGTGCTCAACTTAACTTTGTCAAAGGAATTGCCACCGAAAAATTCCGTATTTAGACCAAATAAAATATTCAGGGTTCCAATCCCGTATTTTTTTTTTTTTTTTTTTTTTTTTTTGTCGTGGGATTTCTGGATTCAAAAATTCTAAACTCCAGGATGTTACAAGAAATTTGGATCTAATCAGTGTCAATTTTTTTTTTCTCCTTTTAATTTTAATTCGATTTTCACTTTCATTTTTGAGTATTTTAGCTGCGAGCGATAAAGCAGGATTTAGTTAATAATCCAATTAGTTCATAAATTTTGAATCGATATGGGGGGGAATTAATAAAATTCAAGACGAAAAAATGGCAATTTTCGAGACGGAAAATACCAGGATTGTGTCATTAAAATCCCGTGGAAGAAATAACCAAGATTCCTGGAGGGCAGGGCAGACTTCTAACAAGAACTCTCCAGCTTTTTAAGATGTTTTGTTATAACTCCTAAAAATTATGATGAAGTAAAATCTCCTGAGCAGGAGGTGTTCGGCTCATTTTGCTTCTGACATTCCTCTTATAATTTTTTTTTTTTTGTCACAATAAATGATTAATCTTTTTTAGTAGATACATTACAGCAAGTTGCAACTTGCAATAATTATTAAAACGGTTTCTAACTTTTGGATTTTGTTTCATCAACAGATGGAATGGAGGCAAATCCGTGTGCGACGTATCTTCCCTACGGTTTCAGATTGGAATATTTAGCCACCATCGCATGCGCATCAACACTCTGGGACAAAACGAGTGCGGAAAAATTTTTCTTTTTGGATAAGCAAGAGGGATCGCAAAATCATATTTATCAAATGGTGAAAGAGAAAGAGAAGAAATTAAAAGAAACTTGCTTGTCTCAAAAGATAATCGATAAAATATTATGCACCTTCAAATTAATGGGACAAAGAATCTCTCTCTGGGCCGAATACTCGACCAAGGTACTCAAATTCCCTCGGGATGTAGTTGCAAAGTTGAAATGGACGAATTGGGGAGCTGTCGACGAAGAGAAAATACTTCGTAATTGGATCAACTCAAAAACCCTTAGAGATATGCCACAAGTCCCGAAAGAGGCGCTATATTACACTGCTTGTTGTTACGTGTCAATAGATTACATCCAACTGCATTGGAAAGAAATATTAAAGTTCTGTGAAATATATTCAACGGATCAGCCATTTTTATACGACCTTCGGGAGATTCCGGAGCCGAAGTTAAAGTTCATTACCTGCTCTGTGATTTTTTTGGCAAAACTGGACCTTTCACAGCTTTTTCGATCGCAACAACGGTATTTCAATGATTTTAATAAATCCCAAAAGGGAAACATGTTTCGCTTGTCGGTGGAAGAAGGTTGTCCAATCGCAGCTCAGTATTACTGGACTCTTTTAAACGCAACGGGAAAAAGATTAGGTTTAGAGCTCGCCGCTGACTTCAGTCTAACGAATTACAACACATCATATGACTGTTTCTCGGAAGAGAAACGGACTCCTTTTGGTTTTTTTAAGAACGAAGTGCAAACCAGTCGATCATATAAAACCAAGTGCTTCGTGGATTTATTCATGTTCGCTCTGACTCGCATGTCAGAGGAGGATATTACACAATTATACCCAAGTTTAGATATTAAAGCTATATTTAAAACGTTATGTGTGCTCATGTATCATTGGCCTCTGGAGCAATTCCTCCCTTTGGTATTCAACATGCTCCGGAAACATTGCACTCAAGTAAACAACTTCAAGCATATGATAAACGAAGTCCTGGATATCATGGTCTTGAACAACGCTTTCGGGCTTTCTAACAAGCAACACTTTCACAGGAAATTATGTATAACCTTGTGGAAAGAGCTGAGAAGTTTCAATTCCTGGGAAGAAATTTTACAGTCCGAAAAGTCTTATCTAGAATTAATGTACAAAGTCTTCGATTTGAAGCTTTTAAATTTCATAATTAACACCGACTGCGAAGAAAAATATAGAAAATCCTTCATATTAATCGGCAAGCTTGGGTTCAGAAAGTTAGTCGAGGATGATGAGTACGAATTACTAAGGGAATTCATGGACGGTATTTTAAAATCCAAGGAGGACCGAGTATGGTTCAAAATCTCTTGCCTACACACCTATTACAAACATTTTATGCGTCACGATCGGTTTGACGTCGTGGACAAGCTTCTAGACTTTACTTGCGGCAAAAGAACGGAAAAGAGACATGATTTCAAAAAGACAATAAACGTCTTTTCGGTGTGCGCTTGGGTCATTTGCGAAAATCGAATTCAAACCGCCCATAATGCAATTCAATGGATGTTCGACAGTGAAGACGAGAAATCAAATTATATAAAAAATGTCCTTGACCGCGATCTCTACTGGATTTACGACATTTGGCGGTTCAAAAACAGTAAGTTTTTAGAAAACTTTCGAAGATTTTTGCTGTGTATCTTGGAGTCTGAGGCTGAGGTTGCCCGATTCAAAAGTGAAAGATTACTGTCTGAACCTGCTCTTCCGAATCTTTTTGTATCTCTATTTAATAACATAAGAAGTTCAGATGGTAAGCAGAAGGGGTCTGACATATTTGAAATAGCAGATAAATTGCTAACCTCTTCTTTATCTCCCAAAAATATTAGAATTTTAAAGCATAAAATTGGCGAGGACGCACAAACATGGATTAAGCTTTTAGGCTATCAATTTTGCTTAAAACGTACTGACGATTTCTTGGATTGGGTTTTTCCGACAGGAAATAAAAAAAACGAAGCTGTTAAAAAGAATTTGAAAAATAACGATTTTTGGGGTACTATAAGTACTGGAAAAAGGAACAGGAGTCTATGCGATCAAAACGTACTGCGTTCCTGGATTATAATGTCCGGTTTCGAAGGAGTAGAAATTAACGCAGATGAACCTGAAAATGCTGAACATCCAGCTTTTTGTAAAGCAGTTTTCAAAATCCTAAAAAATACTGATAAAGCCATTGGCCCTACTGACTGTAACTATATTCGTTGCGAAAAAAACAAAGCAATGCGGTGAAATTATTCCTACGTTGATCAATGCGATTATGCGTCGATTAAGCGAGTGAGTGACACATCCGCTTGTTTTCCCCGTTCCTGTGTTTTTCTTATGAAAAATTTTATTTAGATTATATGCTTACGATAGCAAAGCAAAAGATTACACTACAAGTTTTTAAGAATCCTAAATGTCTTAAGAAGTTAAAAGAATCCTCGAAATAATGGATCAGAATAAAATCGATCAAATCCTTTTCGGAAATATCTTTAAAAATTCGCTATTGCCACAGCAGTGGTGTTCGTCAGTGGGGGCAATGCTGTGTAAAAGTCATACGTTCAAGATGTAATGACACTCTGACGAACTACTTTCATAAAGACATTGTCTTTGAAGAGTCTGAAAATGCGGTTCCTTTTAGAGATTTTCCTGCTTTGGAGGGAAACGGCGATGATGGACGTTTGATTACAGTGCCTTTAACGATGCTGGATACATTTATCACAAAAGCTGTAATACTGTATTAGACAGTTTATGTCTACTAATTAAAATTAAATAGTAAATTTTGAATTTTTTTTCAAATAACAGCAGTTTTTCATTTTAGTCTAATTCATTTCCCTTACTGCATACCGTATAAGGCATTATTTTTAGAAGAACATTCCATTCTGATGGAAGATTCCAGTTTGTGAATTTTTCAAATTTTAATTTTATAAAATAACGCTTTCGACATCCCAATGATATTTTTTCTTCAACCGTCCCAATAATTTTTTAAACAACCCAGGTCGATTTTATGGCAAAAAATACGCAGTATTTGATCTTACCTGAAACAAAAAAAAAAAAAAAAAAAAATTAATTATTAAAATTGGGTTAGCGAAGTTAGCGGTGCAATTCAATAAGGCTTATTTCACAATGAGAGAGAAAAAAAAAAAAAGAATAACAAAAGGCTCATATTTAATTCAGAATATAGATGGGGTTAATATCCCTAGGGAGTTCTTGATCCTTACCATAGATGGCATAAGTTGAAATTTTAGTGTACGCCAAAGTTAGAATCTTGAATGTTTAAAAATTATTATAAACCACTAGGGTTGATGACTCTCTCAATAAACAACAAAATGAAACAACCAGTATTAACAAACTAAATACAGAAATCGATTTTCTTAAGATTCCAGATTTTAAAAATGTTTTGCAAACCACCCAACAAACCACAATAGACTTAAAAAAAAAAAAAAAAAAGCAAGAGACTTATTTCGTTTTCTTGACATTATCTATAGTGAGTGACTACGCATCATCGTGCAAATAGACCATTTTATCATAGTGGAAATAAGTTGCATTATGGATTTATAAATTTTATGTTGCAAAGCAAATATGTGATAAGCAGTAAAAATTAAAAACGGATAAGGATACACATAGGAATTTATAATTCAGGTAAGCTTAAGCTTGTTGTTTACATTCCAATTCGCTTGATGTGTTGATTTTATCAGACTCGTCCGTACGGACACATCGGTCAATTTTTTTCCCGGAATGATTTGTTTTAAAATAAATATTTTCGAATAAAAGTCAAATGGAATAATATAGGTGATTTGCATAATAGTTTCAGAAGAGCACTGACATACCTTTAAATAATCTGATAAAAATTCGACAAAGAATTTTTTTTTTATTGTTTACATCTTAAGGCTCTAGTGCCACGTCCTTTTTTTTATCGAGACAAAAAGGCGGAGTTGCCACTGAAATTTGATAAGTGGCACATTCGTTAAAAATTATGAATTTGAAATGCTGTATAAGGTGTGGGAACTAAATTATTTTTTTAAGATCTAAAAGAACAGCAACATCTTTGGATAATTTCAATCAATGAACGTAATTATTACTTAATTCAGAAATTTAGGGATTATTAATTAATTTAGGAATTATAACCCATTAAAATAAGGTACCTGATCCCATATTTAAGAGTCCTATTTAATTATTAACGCATTTTGAGGAAGATTAAAAATCAGGGAAGAGTTTCCGGTTTCTAGCTAGTGCATTATTGCATTATTAAAAAAGCAGTCATTTAGCTTCTGACATTCGTCTTATAATCTTTTTTCTTTTTTTTTTTGTCGCAATAAATTATTCATCTTATTCAGCAGATACATTTTAGCAAGTTGCAACTTGCGATGGTTACCGAAACACTTTTTAACATTTGGGTTTTGTTTTGTCAACAGATGGAATGGAGGCAAATCCGTGTGAGACATATCTTCCCTACGGTTTCAGGTTGGAAAATTTAGCCACCATCGTATGCGCATCAACACTCTGGGACAAAACGAGTGCGGAAAAATTTTTCCTTTTGGATAAGCAAGCGGGATCGCAAAATCATATCAATCAAATGGTGAAAGAGAAAGAGAAGAAATTAAAACAAGCTCCTTTGCCTCAAAATATAATAGACCGAATATTATGCATCTTCAAATTAATGGGACAAAGAATCTCCCTCTGGTCCGAATACTCGACCAAGGTACTCCAATTCCCTCAGGATGTAGTTGCAAAGTTGAAATGGACGAATTGGGGAGCTGTCGACGAAGAGAAAATATTCGAAATTGGATCAACTCAAAAACCCTTAGAGATATGCCACAAGTCCCGAAAGAGGCGCTATATTACACTGCTTGTTGTTACGTGTCAATAGATTACATCCAACTCATTGGAAAGAAATATTAAAGTTTTGTGAAATACATTCACCTGATCAGCCATTTTTATACGAACTTCGGGAGCCGAAGTTAAAGTTCATTACCTGCTCTGTGATTTTTTTGGCCAAACTGGAGTTTTCCCAGCTTTTTCGATCGCAACAAAGGTATTTCAATGATTTTAATAAATCCCAAAAGGAAAACATGTTTCGCTTGTCGGTGGAAGAAGGTTGTCCAATCGCAGCTCAATATTACTGGATTCTGTTAAACTCAACGGAAAAAAGATTAGGTGTACCGTTCGCGGCTGAGTTCAGTTTAACGAATTACAGCCTAATACATGACTCTTTCAGGGCAGAGAAACCGGATGTTTATTATGGTTTTTTTAGGACGGAAGTGCAAACCATTCGATCATATAAAAACAAGTGCTTCGTGGATTTAATCATGTTCGCTCTGACTCGTATGTCAGAGGAGGATATTAGAGAATTATACGAAAGTTTAGAGATTGACGGTATATTTAGAACGTTAGGCGTGTTCATTTATCATTGGCCTTTGGAGGAATTCCTCCCTGTGGCATGCGACATGCTCCCGAAACATTGCACCGAAGTAAAACCCTACAAGTGGATGATAAGAGAAGTCCTGGAAATCATGGTCTGGAACAACGCTTTCGGTCTTTACAATAAGCAACATTTCCACAGGAAATTATGTATAGCCTTGTGGAAAGAGCTGAGAAGCTGCAATTCCTGGGAAGAAATTTTACAGTCCGAAAAGTCTTATCTAGAATTAATGTTCAAAGCCTTCGATTTGGAGCTTTTAAATTTCATAATTAATACCGACTGCGAGGAACAACATCGGAAATCCTTCATACTAAAAGGCAAGCTCGGGTTAAGAAAGTTAGTCGAGGATGATAAGTACGAATTACTCAGGAAATTCATGGACGGTATTTTAAAATCCAAGCAGGATCGGGCATGGTTCAAAACCTCTTGCCTACACACCTATTACAAACATTTTATGCGTCACGGTCAGTTTGACGTAGTAGACAAGCTTTTAGACTTTACTTGCAACAAAATAGCGGGGGAAAGAACAAATTTCAAAAAAAATATAGATATCTTTTCGGTGTGCGCTTGGGTCATTTGTCAAAATCGAATTCAAACCGCAGATAATGCAATTCGATGGATGTTCGACAGCGAAGAGGAGAAACAAAATTATATAAAAAACGTCCTTGACCGTAACCTCTACTGGATTTATGACATTTGGCGGTGCCAAAAATTTAAATTTTTAGAAAACGTTCGAAGATTTTTGCTGTGGATCTTGGAGTCCGAGGATGAGGTTGACCGATTTAAAAATGAACAATTACTGTCTGACACTGGTCTTCCGAATCTTTTTGCTGCTTTATTTAGAAACATAAGTAAAGATGGTAAGCAGAAAGGGTCTGACATATTTGAAATCGCAGATCAATTGCTAACCTCTTCTTTACCTCCCGAGAATATTACAATTTTAAAGAATAAAATTCGCGAGGACGTCCAAAAATGGATTACGCTTTTAGGCAATCAATTTTGCTTGCACCGTACTGACGATTTCTTGGATTGGGTTTTTCCGACCGGAAATAAAATAAACAAAGCTGTTAAAACGATTTTGAAAAATAACGATTTTTGGGGTTCTATAAATACTAAAAAAAGTAACAGGATGGTGTGCGATCGAAACGTACTGCGTTCCTGGATTAAAACGGCAGGTTTCGAAGGAGTAGAAATTAACGCGGATGAACCTGAAAATGCTGAACATCCGGCTCTTTGTAAAGCAATATTGAATATTCTAAAAAATCCTGATAATGCCATTGGTCCTAGTGCTGTTAGTGACTGTAAGTATATTCGTTGCGAAAAAAACGGAGCAATGTGGTGAAATTCCTACGCTGATTTATGCGATTATGCGTCGATTTAGCGAGTGTGTGGCACACCCCCTTGTTTTCCCTGTTCTTATGTTTTTCTTATGAAAATTGTATTTAGATATATGCATTCTTATGATAGCGGAAATAGGTTTTAAAAAGAATTCTCGAAATAATATATCAGAATAAAATCGACCAAATCCTTTTTGGAAACTTCATCAAAATTATTACCTTAGCAGTGGAGTTTGTCTGTGCGGGTCAATGCTGTGTAAAAGTGATACGTTCATGTTTTAATATGATACTATGACAGGCTACTTTCATAAAGACGTTGTCTTTGAAGAGTCTGAAAATTCGGTCCGTCTAGTTCCTTTCAGAGATTTTCCTAATTTGGAGAGAAATGGCGATGATGAACGGTTTGATTACAGTGCCTTTACCAATTGGGGATACATTTATTGCAAAAGTAGTAATACTGTATAAGACAGTTTGTGTCTACTAATAAAAATTGAATAGTAAATTTTTGAAATTTTTTAAAATAAAAGCAGTTTGTCATTTTAGCCTAATTCATTTTCCTACTGTACAACGTGTGAGGCATTATCTTTAGAAGAAACATACCTTTCTGATGGAAGATTCAAGTTTGTAAATTTTTCAAAGTTGGATTTCATTGCATAACGCTTTCGACATCCCAATGATATTTTATTAAAGAACAGATTAATTTTATACTTTATTAAAGAATCCAGGTCGATTTTCTTGCAATAAATACTCTGTATTTGATCTTACCTGAAACAAAAGAAAAATCAATTATTAAGATTGGGTCAGCGAAGTTAGCGGTGCATTTCAAGGCTCATTTCACAATGAGAAAAAAAAAGAATAACAAAAGGATCTATATTTGACTCCGAATATAGATGGAGTTAATATCGCTACGGAGTTCTTGATCCTTACCATAGATTGCGTGAGTTGAAATTTTAGGGTACGCCAAAGTTAGAATCTTGAATGTAAAATGGCTTGACAATTTAAACATTATTATAAACCACTAGGGTTGATGACTCTTTCAATAAACAACAAAATGAAACAACCAGTATTATTAACAAACTAAATAGACAAATCGATTTTCTTAAGATTCCAGATTTTAAAAATGTTTTGCAAACAACCCAAAAAACCACGATAGACTTTAAAAAAAAAAAGCAAGAGACTCATTTCGTTTTCTTGACATTATCTATAGTGAGTGACTACGCATCATCGTGCAAATAGACCATTTTATCATAGTGGAAATAAGTTGCATTATGGATTTATACATTTTATGTTGCAAAGCAAATATGTGATAAGTACTTGTAGTAAAAATTAAAAACGGATAAGGATACATATAGGAATTTATAATTCAGGTAAGCGTGAGCTTGTTGTTTGCATTGCTATTTGTTTGACTTGTAAATTTTATTAAATTCGTTCGTACGGACACATCGGTCATTTTTTTTTTTTTTTAAATAAGTATTTTCGAATGAAAGTCAAATGGAATAATGGAGGTGATTTGTATAATAGTTTCAGAATAGCACTGACAATATCCTTAAATGGCGTGATTAAAATTCGGCAAAGATATAACATTATCATTGTTATTGCTTACATTTTAAGGTTCTAGCACCACGTCCTTTTTTTTCTGAAACGAAAATGGCGGAGTTGCCCCTGAAATTTGCCAAGTTGCACATTCGTTAAAGTTCATAAATTTAATATGCTTTTTTTTTTAGTCGTGAGATTTCAGGAATTAAAAATTTCAAATTCCCGGATGATACAAGAAAGAGAATGTCATGTAAATATAAACGTATATATTTACTGTATATAAATAGTACTTAGTTACAAAAATATACCGGAAAAAATATAATAAAAATATAATATAGTTATAAAAATATAATATATATAATGTATTTTTTCTATACCTCGGTATATTTTTTAAAAAAATCTTATTTATTAGTCTAAATAATGCTGGGGGATAATCTTTTGCACGTTAAATCGAAGATTAATTAAATTGAGTGATATAAGAATGTAAAATATTAATGGAAACTGGTAAAAAAATAACTATGAATTAATTAAATCAATACAACCTCCATTTTGTGCGCCATTTTCAAAAAGCCCTATTAACAAATATTAATGGTATCAAGTAGAATTTACATCATGTTGGCGTGTTATTTTATTTTGCTGTTTTATCCAAATTTAGGATGAATCTCAACCCGGAAAAAAAAGAAAACACCCCGTTTGAGCTTGATTCTTAAAACTCATTCAATAAAATATGATTAAAGTGTGATTAAATTATAAGAAAGAAGTAAAAATAAAAAAATACCAAAAATACCAGTCTGGTATTTATTTACGTATTTATATACGGTATATATACAAAGCCTTCGTATACCGTATTTTTACGATCTCTACCGGCAAAAACCTAAACGTATTCATATGATTCTTATCCGAAAGAATGGACGGCTATAAAATATACTCCATGAATATGAATTGAACTGTACAAGAACATTCCAGAATTTTAAGATGTGTTGTTATACCTCTTAAGAATTTACTGTGGAGTAATATCTGCTTAGTAGAAAGTGTTTGGCTCAGCTTTCATTTTGCTCCTGACATTCGTCAAGTTTTTTTATTTTTTCTAGTAGCAATAAACTATTCATCTAAATTTTGCAGCAAGTTGTAACTTGCGATTTTACTGAAATAGATTTTAACTTTTGGTTTTGTTTTATCAACAGATGGAATGGAGGCCAATCCGTGTACGACGTATCTTCCCTACGGTTTCAGATTGGAAAATTTAGCCACCATCGTATGCGCATCAACACTCTGGGACAAAACGAGTGCGGAAAAATTTTTCCTTTTGCATAAGCAAGAGGGATCGCAAATAAATCATATCAAGCAAATGGTGAAAGAAAAAGAGAAGAAATTAAAAGAAACTTGCTTGCCTCAAAATATAATAGATAAAATATTGTGCATCTTCAAATTATTGGGACAAAGAATCTCTCTCTGGTCCGAATACTCGACGAAGGTACTCAAATTCCCCCGGGATGTAGCTGCAACGTTGAAATGGACGAATTGGGGAGCTATAGATGAAAAGAAGATATTTGAATATTGGATCAACTCAAATCCTCCTCGACATGTACCACCAGTCCCGAAACAAGCGGTATATTACACTGCTTGTTGTAACGTGTCAATTGATTATATCCGACTCCATTGGAAAGAAATATTAAAGTTATGTGAAATACATCCAACGGATCAGCTATTTTTATACGAACTCCCGGAGCCGAAGTTAAAGTTCATAATCTGCTCTGTGATTTTTTTGGCAAAA
This sequence comes from Liposcelis bostrychophila, assembly GCA_037577465.1. Lineage (NCBI taxonomy): Eukaryota > Metazoa > Arthropoda > Insecta > Psocodea > Liposcelididae > Liposcelis > Liposcelis bostrychophila. Next base: position 4,555,964 of record CM075209.1, on the reverse strand, counting down.
CTGGAGCTTTCTCAGCTTTTTCAATCCCAAAATGGAAACATGTTTCGCTTGTCAGTGGAAGAAGGTTGTCCAATCGCAGCTCAGTATTACTGGAATGTATTAAACGCAACAGAAAAAAAATTCGGTTTATCGTTCGCCGCTGACTTCAGTTTAACGAATTACAAACCAAATGATGACTGCTGTAGAAAAGAGAGGCCTTTTTCTCCGGGTTTTTTTAGGACTGAAACGCTTACCATTCGGACATATAAAACCAAGTGCTTCGTGGACTTATTTTTGTTCGCTCTGACTTTCATGTCAGAGGAGGATGTTAGAGAATTATACGAAAGTTTAGACATGGAACGTATATATAAAAAGATAAGCGTGATCATGTATCATTGGCCTTTGGAGGAATTCCTTCCTTTGACATTCGACATGCTTCAGAAACTTAGCACCGAAGGAAACGACTACAAGAATATGAAAAGAAGAGTCCTAAAAATCATGATCTGGAACAACGCTTTCGGGCTTTACAGTAAGCAACATTTCCTTAGAAAATTATGTATGGCCTTGTGGAAAAAGATGAGAAGCTGCAATTCCTGGGAAGAAATTTTACAGTCCGAAAAGTCTTATCTAGAATTAATGTACAGAGCATTCGATTTGGAGATTTTAAATTTCATAATTAACACAGACTGCGAGGAAAAACATAGGAAATCCTTCATATTAACCGGCAAGGTTGGGTTCAGAAAGTTAGTCGAGGATGATGAGTACGAATTACTCACAAAATTCATGAACGATATTCTTAAATCCGAGCAGAACCGGACATGGTTTAAAATATCTTGTCTAGACACATTATACACACATTTAATGTGTGAAGATCGGTTTGATGTCGTGGACAAACTTTTAGACTTTAGGTACAGCCAAAGAGAGCAAGAAAGAAATGCTTTCAAAAAGAAAATAAATGTCTTTTCGGTGTGCGCTTGGCTCATTTGCAAGCATCAAATGCAAACCGTCGATAATGCAATTCAATGGATGTTCAACAGCGAAGAGGAGAAACAAAGTTATATAAAAAATGTTTTTGACCGTAGTATCTACTGGATTTACGAAATTTGGCATTTCGATAAAAGTAAATTTTTAGAAAACATTCGAAGATTTTTGGTGTGGATCTTGGAGTCCGAGGATGAAATTAACCGATTTAAAAGTGAAAAATTACTCTCTGAAAATGTTCTTTCAAATCTTTTTGCTATTTTATTTGATTACGTGAAAAGTCCAGATGGTAAGCAGATAGGGTCTGAGGTATTCGAAATCGCAGATAAATTGCTAACCTCATCTTTATCTTCTGAGAATATTACAATTTTAAAGCAGAGAATTGGCGAGAACGTACAAAACTGGATTACGCTTTTAGGCAAGAAAAATTGCTTGCACCGTACGGACGATTTCTTGGATTGGGTTTTTCCTACCGGAAATGAAAAAATCGAGGCTGTTAAAACCATTTTGAAAAATAACGATTTTTGGGGTCCTGTAAGTGCTGAAAAAAGTAACAGGAGGGTATGCGATGAAAACGTACTCCGTTCCTGGATTAAAATGACCGGTTTCGAAGGAGTAGAAATTAACGCGGATGAACCTGAAAAAGCTGAACATCCGGGTCTTTGTAGCGCAGTTTTTAATATCCTAAAAAATTCTGATAAAGCCATTGATCCTAGTGCTGTTACTGACTGTAATTATATTCGTTGCGAAAATAAAGAATCAATGCAGTGAGATTCTTATGCTGATTAATGGACTGGTCCATATAATTAAGTTCCCGTAAATTTTATTTTTTGATTTACTGATTAATTTTACCAAAAAATTTTTGATGCTCTATACATACAATGAATACTTAAAATAGATTTTGACGTTTTCAGCTTTTTGGAGTTGGAAGAAACGAATGTTATGGAAATAATGGACACATGTGTGATATCTCCATCTATGATTTTGTTAATAAAATTTCATTTATCTTAATTTTATGTTGATTTTGTTACATGGAAAATAGTTTTAATTATTATAATTACAGTTGAGTCCGGTTATAACGTAATCCAAGGGACTGGCACTTTTTCTACGTTATAACCGGATTTACCTTAGAATAGGATTTGGTCGTTTTTAACACAAGTTTAGCCGCAAAAAAATGGTTTTTTTATTACTATCTAAGTTACAGCAGCCTGCTGGTACAGTAGAAACTTTAAACATTCTGATTAAACCATGTATACCTTATGAAAAGTTAGATAATTTTTGCCGTTTTGAAAATAATATTCTTCCTAAACTTTTTTTTTTTTTTTTTTTTTTTTTTTTTTTACTGGCGTATCTTCAAAAATTTTTAAGAAGTGACCTTAAAACGCATTTTTTTAAAAATTGTGCTAAAATATATACGTTATAACCGGAATTTTGCTACGTTATAACCGAACTTAAATAACATGGTTTTATATGGGATTTTGGCGGGACCGGCCTAATTTGTACGTTATAACCGGAATTACGTTATTACCGGATCCGTTATAACCGGACTCGACTGTATTAGTAGTTAAAATTATTCCGGCTTAATACCCTCACCCTTCATGACATAAACTGATATCAGAAAAAAAAATATGGGCACCCAGAAAAAGGAATATGCCTCGTTCGCAAAACAAGCGATGTTGCTTAGCGACAAAACAAGTATGCTTTGCCGCAAAGCAACATGGCTCGACTTGTCGACATTATGCATTGCGGCAAAGCAATCACGAGTTTTTGCTAGGCTCTCTAGTTTTTGCACAAAACATTTATTCTGCTTAGACCTAAGTTATGCAAAAATGCTTTGTAGCAAAGCATTTTTGCTTAGACCCAAAGCAGCATTTTTCTGGGTGTGTCGACACATATCACACATATATGTTGTCAACAAGTTGATCAACTTGTTGACCATTCAATTGAGTATATTTCAAGGATTTACTCATCAATTTGGCTTCCATGAATATTTACAATCGACAATAAGCTTTTAACAAGTTTTAGAACGGTCTATGCTGCAACTATCTGAAGCCATTTGCTTCGAGCTTTGTCCGAAATTGCTACGTAATAAAAATAAAACAAATTTTGCGATTTCAGCACTTGCTAATTTATGGATTTTGTTTTATCAACAGGTGGAATGGAGGAAATCCCGGGGGCAACGCACCTTCCCGCCGATTTCACTTTGGAAAATCTGGCAACAATCGCATACGCATCCACAATGTGGAACAAATCAAACGCAGCAAAATTTTTTGATTTTCATGAACAAGTGGGATCGCAAAAATATATCAAACAAATGGTAAAGGAGAAAGAGAAAGAATTGAAAAAGGCCTTCCTGCCTCGGATGATAACAGACAGAATATTGGGCACATTCAAATTCATGGGCCAGAGAGTTTCCCTGTGGTCCGAATATTCAACGCAAATATTACAGTTTCCTCGAGACGTGGCAGCATCGCTGCATTGGACTGTTTGTGGAAGTGTCGACGAACGGAAAATTATCTTAAGTTCTGTTAACTCAAAAGACTATGCATGCCAAATACCTTTGGAAGCCGTTTACTACACGGCCTGTTCTAATGCGATGATTGAATACATCAACATTCACTGGAAAAAGATTCTAACATACTGTGAAATATATTCGTTGGACGACAAGTTTTTAGATCTAACTCCATCGGGGCCGAAAATTAAGTTCATCACTTGCTCCGTAATTTTTTTAGGGAAACTGGAGTCTTCCCAGCTGTTCCCGTCACAAGCGCATTATTTCCAAGATTTTAATTTTGCTCAGATAGAAAACATGTTTCAACTGGCGGTTGAAGAAGGATGCTTAATCGCAGCTCAGTATTATTGGACTCTGTTAAACGCGACAGAAAAAATATCCGGATTACTCTTCGCTGCCAGTTGCAGTTTAACCCAATACTCCGCGACCTATGATCATTTTAGGTTCGAGAATTCGGGTTTCCTTTTCGTGAACTCCCAAAGGACTTTTTCGACTTACAAAACCAAGTGTTACGCGGACATATTTATGTTTGCCATAACTCGCATGTCAGAGGACGAATCAAACGAATATTATGCAAGTTTAACCAAGGATCAAATTTATGATATTTTGGACATGCTCATGTGCCACTGGCACTCGGACGAATTCGTCCCGTTTGTATTTGATTTGATTTTGAAATACAACAGCGACGAAAGCGACTGCAGAAGACTACTGAGAAGACTCCTCGACATCATGAACGGAAACAACATTTTAGGACTACGCAACAAGCAAAGTTTCTTGCACAGGAAACTGTTTATAGCTTTGTGGAAAAAGCTAAGAAGTTACAGAAATTGGGAACAAGATCTGAATTCCGATCACCAAATTCTACGGTCGATATTTCGCGTCTTCGATTTGGAAATTTTAAATTTGCTGATTAACACCGACTCCGAGGAGGAACACATAAAATCGTTTATATCAATCGGATATGAAACGTTTATAAATTTAATAGAGGGGGATGAATATGAATTGTTTGAGAAATTCGTGAGCGATGTGTTAAAATCCAAAAAAATAAACAAATGGTTCAGGGTTACTTATCTTGAACCGTTTTGCAGGCATTTTACCGTTCGTGATAGGTTTGATGTGGTGGATAAACTTTTTGACGTCATGCACCCTAATTTAAAGCAAAGAAACGATTTTAAAAAGCGATTGCATGCCTCTTCCTTGTGCGCAAGGTTTATTTGTGAAAATCGAATACATTTAGCAGATAAATTCTTGAAGTGGTGGTTTGACAGCGAAGAAGAAAAACAAAATTACGTAAAAGATTTTATGGGTTACGAAATTCGCTGGGTTTACTCCATTTGGGATTACGACAATCGGAAATTTAATGAAAATATTCGAAAAGTTTTACTGTGGCTCTTACAATCCGAGGATGAAGTGAATCGATTTAAAATTGAAAAACTAAGTTCCGAAAAGGCGCTTCAGAAATTTTTTGTTTATTTATTTGATAAAGTGAAAAGGCCAAGTGCTAACAAGTACAGGATGTTTGATATCGTTGAAGGAACATTGCAATTCTGTTTATCTCCTGAGAATATTACAGTTCTAAAACAAAAAATTGACGAGAACATACACGAATGGGTCTCAATTTTAGGCAGTAAAACTTGTTTGCACCTTGCGGACGATTTCTTGGGGTGGATTTGGGTTGGACTTTGGTTGGGTAACAAGACTCAATATCACAGAAGAGAAATATTTAAAAGGCTTTTGAAAAATAATGATTTATGGCTTTCTTTAGACACCGACCGAACTAAAAGGCCTGGATGCCTTCAAAAGGTATTAAGTTCATGGATAAAATGGATAGGTTCTGGAGAAGGAGGCATTAACCTGGATGAACTAGAAAATTCTGAACATCCGTTACTGTGTAAAGCAGTTGTTAATATTTTGATAAAAGCTAATAAAAGTCATCATTCGAAAACTGATATTAAATGTAATTATATTTATCGCCCAGAATAACATGTTGATTAATGGCTTGTTAATTTAATGAATTTTTTTTTTATTAGACAATAAAATCTGTGTTCATTTTTTTTTTGTTTGTCTTACCTAGAATTAATGTACAAAGCCTTCGAATTGGAGTTTTTTAATGGATGCTTTTTAATGAATGGGTTTGTTCATTTGAAGTTTATTATTAAACAATAAAATCTGTAATAATTAAATAAATTCAAGTATAAGAGAGGAAAAAATTCCCTATCTGCGAGGAATCCTCTGTTTGCCGCGGGCGGAAGCTCTATACATTTAAGATTCCCCGAAAGAAAGAATAATTCACTATCTTTATACCTGAGACCTACGCCGAAGCATATTTAAATAATTTAAAGCATATAAATTATAAGCAATAATTTAAATAACTTATTTAAATTAAATTAAAATTTAACTTGATCAGGTTACTTGAGATTTCACAATGAGAAAAAAAAAAAAAGGAAAAAAAAGAACAACGCAAGGTTCATATTGGATTCCGAATATAGATGGAGTTAATATCGCTTCGTAGCTCTTGATCCTTACGATAGATGGCATACGTTAAAAATTCAGGGTAAGCCAAAGTTAGAATCTTAAATGTAAAATTGCTTGACAATTAAAAAATTATTATAAACCACTAGGGTTGATGACTCAATAAACGACAAAATGAAACAACCAGCAGTAACAAAAAAATACTTTCTAAAGATTCAAACGCTTTAAAAAAAAAAAAAAAAAAAAGGAGAAGAGACATACCCTGTTTGTTTTCGTTTTGGATGACATGAGTATGAGTGACAGCGCTCGTCGTGCAAATAGACGATTTTATCGTCGTGGAAGTAACTTGCATTATGGATACACACTATACATTTTATGTTGCAAAAAAAAAAATATGTAAAAAGTAATAAAAATACAAAAGGATAAGGATACATACAGGACTTTACAATTCAGGTGAGCCTGAGCTTGTTTTTAACATTGCAATTTGTTTAGTCACAGGAACTTTGATGTGTAAATTCTATCAGATTCGTTTCGTAAGGAAACATCGTTCAACTTATTTCCCGGAATGATTTTTTTTTAAAAGTATATTCTCAAATGAAAGTCAAATCGAATAATGGAAGTGATTTGTATAATAGTTTCAGAACGGGACTGACATACCCTTAAATGGTGTGATAAAAATTCGGCAAAGATATAATATTATTGTTGTTATTTTTTTTTTTTTTTAAGATTTTAGTGCCACGTCTTTTTTTTCTCGAGACAAAATGGCAGAGTTGTACCTGAAATTTGACAAGTTGCACTTTCGTTAAAGATTAGGAATTCGACATGCTGGAACTAAACCATTTTTTAAGCCCTAAATGAACAGCAGCAGCTCTGGATAATTTTAATCAATAAACAAAAATTTTACTTGATTGAAAAAATTTTGATAATGGTTTATTACTATTCTAGGGCGGAAAGTGACGTTTTTGCCAAACGAGTCCGAAAAACGAGTTCAATCGGACGAGTTTGGCAGAAAAAGTCACGCTTCCGCCCTAGTATTGTAAGAAATTTTTCATTATATACGACGAAACGTACACATACATTCCTAAAAAAAAATGTGGGTCATTTTTATGTTGGTATTTGGTAGCATTGATTTGTTATACACACTGGTAGTTGTCATGTCGTCTGTTCTATCTCGTGTTATGTTTTGTTGGTTTTATATTTATTTATTGTAAATACTGTTTCTTTATACGAATAAATCGTTTAATTGAATTATTACTGATATTAGTTTTCTTTAAATTCGTTGAAAATGGTTAAAATAAAATGGCCGTTAATTCAAAAATTGAAGAATCCGTTCAGAAATCTTTCGAAATCGATTGACCGGAAACCGGAAGGAGGAGGTAAAAGCGGAAGGAGTAAGTAACAGTACAGGAAATAGTTGGTAAAAAACTCAAGATTTTTTATTTTAATATTGAGATGAAAAATGAAGCTTTCTTGTTGCTGAACTAGTGTGGTAAGTTGTACTTTCGTCGTATGTATAATGAAAAAATCTTTTACATAGGCCTATTTAAATTATATCTTTAAAACAAATTAAAACGATGATTGAATTTATTAATTAATTACGTAAAAAATTGAGGTTTCTTTTTTTCTTTTTCTTTTTCTTTTCTTTTTGGCTTGGAAATGTTTCAGGGCTCCTAAGGCTACTACAGGATAACCATAAGGTAGCTGCCCACGAAAAAAATTTTTGAGTTATCATTGGTACTTTGTTCGGGTACCTCAGAGATGATTTCTGGTGAAGTCAAAAAATTGTTTTGCAACCTCTAGCGGGCGATTTTGGGGGTTGAAGAAAATTCATTTTTCCTTTATAACTTCTGAACGGATTGTCCGATTTGAAAAAATGAAAATCGAGATGAAAGAGAAAAATAAGAGCTTTGTTTTGGTGTAAGTGCCAATTTTTTTATGTGCCCAAAATAAGTGCCAGAATTTTTCAAAGTTTAAAAAATTTTTTTTTCTATAATCTAATCGCCGGATCCAAATTTCGCTACTATAGGACTAAAGTACCCAAAAAGTAGCTTTAGAAACGTATTTTTTTAAATTTTTTGCAAAGGCCAAAAAAGGCCAAAAAAAATGCCAAAAATTTAAAATTTAATTTTAGCCTCATTTTTGAGCCCGGATCCGAATTTCGCTACCGTAGCATGAAAGAGCTCAAAAAATTACTCTAGAAAAGAATTTTTTCAGATTTTTTGCAAAGGGCAAAAAGGGCCAAAAAAAATGCCAAAAATTTAAAATTCAATTTTGCCCGCGTTTTTTGAGCCCGGATCCAAATTTCGCTACCATAGCATGAAAGTGCGATGTCATTGCTGCATTGTGCCGAAAGCTTGCGATGTCATTGAAACAGTTTCTAACTTTTGGGTTTTGTTTTATCAACAGATGGAATGGAGGCAAATCAGTGTGCGACGTATCTTGCCGACGGTTTCAGATTGGAAAATTTAGCCACCATCGTATGCGCATCAACACTCTGGGAGAAATCGAGTGCAGAAAAATTTTTCCTTTTGGATAAGCAAGCGGGATCGCAAAATCATATCAAGCAAATGGTAAAAGAGAAAGAGGAGAAATTAAAAGAAACTTGCTTGCCTCATAAGATAATAGATATAATATTATGCACCTTCAAATTAATGGGACAAAGAATCTCCCTCTGGTCCGAATACTCGACCAAGGTACTCAAAATCCCTAAGGATGTAGCCGTAACGTTGAAATGGACGAATTGGGGAGCTATCGACGAAGGGAAAATATTTCAAAATTGGATTAGCTCAAAAACTCTTCGACATATCTCACCAGTCCCGAAAGAGGCCGTATATTACACTGTTTGTCGTAACGTGTCAATAAATTACGTCCGACTTCATTGGAAAGAAATATTAAACTTCTGTGAAATACATTCAACGGATCAGCCATTTTTATACGAACTTTCGGAGCCGAAGTTAAAGTTCATAATCTGCTCTGTGATTTTTTTGGCAGAACTGGAGCTTTCCCAGATTTTTCGATCGCAACAACGGTATTTCAATGATTTTAATAAATCGCAAAAGGCAAATATGTTTCGCTTGTCGGTGGAAGAAGGTTGTCCAATCGCAGCTCAGTATTACTGGACTCTGTTAAACGCAACGGAAAAAAGATTAGGTTTAGAGCTCGCCGCTGACTTCAGTCTAACGAATTACAACCCATCATATGACTGTTTCTCGGAAGAGAAACCGACTCGTTTTGGTTTTTTTAAGACCGAAGTGCAAGCCGTTCGGACATATAAAAGCAAGTGTTTCGTGGATTTATTCATATTCGCTCTAACTCGCATGTCGGAGGAGGATTTTGCTCTATTTTATGCAGATTTAGACGAGGAAGGTTTATTTAGAACGTTAAGCTTGCTCATGTATCATTCGCCTTTGGAGGAATTCCTCCCTTTAGCATTCGACATTCTTCCGAAACTTTGCACCAAAGGAGACTACTACAAGAATATAAAAACAAGAGTCCTGGAAATCATGGTCTGGAACAACGCTTTCGGGCTTTACAACAAACAACATTTCCTTAGAATATTATGTATGGCCTTGTGGAAACAGCCGAGGAGTTCCAATTCCTGGGAAGAAATTTTACAGTCCGAAACGTATTATCTAGAATTAATGTACAAAGCATTCGATTTGGAGCTTTTAAATTTTATAATTAACACCGACTGCGAAGAAAAATATAGGAAATCCTTCATGTCAATAGGCAAGCTTGGGTTCAGGAAGTTAGTCGAGGACGATGAGTATGAGTTACTCAGAAAATTCATGTACGTTATTTTAAAATCCAAGGAGGATCGGATATGGTTCGAAATCTATTGTTTGATCACCTCTTTCACACACTTTATGCGTCACGATCGGTTCGATGTCGTGGACAAGCTTTTAGACTTTATCTGCAGCAACAGAGGGAAACAAAGAAATGATTTAAAAAATAAATTTAATGTCTTTCCGGTGTGCGCTTGGGTCATTTGCCAAAATCGAATTCAAACCGCCGATAATGCAATTCAGTGGATGTGCGACAGCGAAGAGGAGAAACAAAATTATATAAAAAATGTCCTTCACCGCGATCTTCAGTGGATTTACGATATCTGGTGCTACAAAAAATATAAGTTTTTAAATAACATTCGAAGATTTTTGCTGTGGATTTTGGAGTCCGAGGATGAGGTTGACCGATTTAAAAGTGAAAAATTACTGTCTGAAAATGGTGTTCCGAACCTTTTTGCTTGTTTATTTAAAAATGTAAAAAGTCCAGATGGTAAGCAGAGTGGGTCTAAAATATTTGAAATCGCAGATGAATTGCTAACCTCTTCTTTATCTTCTGAGAATATTACAATTTTAAAGCATAAAATTGGAGAAAACGTACAAAAATGGATTACGCTTTTAGGAAGCAAATTTTGCTTGCACCGTACTGACGATTTCTTGGATTGGGTTTTTCCGACCGGAAATGAAATAATCGAGGCTATTAAAACGATTTTGATGAACAACGATTTTTGGAGTTCTATAAGTACTAAAGAAAGTAACAAGAGTCTATGCGATCAAAACGTACTGCGTTCCTGGATTAAAACGATCGGTTTCGAAGGAGTAGAAATGAACGCAGATGAACCTGATAATGCTGAACATTCAGCTCTTTGTAAAGCAGTTTTCAAAATCCTAAAAAATGGTGATAAAGGCATTGGTCCTAGTGCTGTTACTAACTGTAATTATATTCGTTGTGAAAAAAACGAAGCAACGCGGTGAGATTCCTATGTTGATTAATGGACTGGTCCACATAATAAAGGCCCATTAAAATTTATTTTATTTTTCGATTTACTGATTAATTTAACCAAAAAAAATTTTTTATGTTCCATACAATAAATACTTAAACACGTTTTGACGTTTTCAGCTTTAAGGAGTTGGAAGAAAGTGATACTATGGAAATTATAGACATATGTGCGATATCTCCATGTATGATTTTGTTAATTTAAAAATATTGTTAAATAAAATTTCACTTCTTTTAATTTTAAGTTGATTTCGTTAAATGGAAAATAATTATTAAAACAAAAGAGTCGAATGATAAAAACAAGCAAAAGCTTTTGCGCCAATTTTATAATAATTATAACGATACTATCGGAATCGCGAAAAGTTTTCGCGTAATTTAGAATCGGAATCGGAATCGGAACCAGCATGCCATCCCTTCTGAAGTTGCCAATTATTTTGATTTATAATATTTTCCAGATTTTTCCGAATTTTCGGTTTATTTCTTGTATTTTTAATTTGACAAAGGCTCAAAAATAAAGAAAAACAAAAATAGAAAAATTCGGGAAGCGTTAGAAGAAAATAAAAAAACTTGGAAAAAAACTGAAAATAATTTGCGTTATAAAATTTTATAACGAAGTTTAAGTTTTTAATAACTCAATTTTATAACATACTTTTTCTTGGGAAGATTTACAAATTATTGAACGCTGCTGCCTCCAGACCAGCCGAAAAAGCGATTTGGCTTCTGCATAGTTTGACATGGGTATATTTGGGGGTCAGGGCTGCAATTCCGATTCCGCAGAATCTTGACAATTTATGAGTAAGATTCCAATTCTGATTTCGATTCCGATTCCGAAAGGTGGAAAAAAATTTCAGATTCCGATTCCGATTTAAACCAAAATTGATAACTTTAATAACGACATTTTCGTGATTTATAAATCAATCTGAATCGAAAATATATTTTTGGATGCCGATACCGATTCCGATTTCGAAGATCCCGAACTGTTTCCAGATGAGATTCCGATTCCGGTTCCAATTATTTTTGAAATAGCAGATTTTGATTTCGATTTCGATTCCCAAGAAAAAGTGTGTTATAAACTTGAGTTATTAAAAACTTAAACTTCGTTATAAAATTTTATAACCCGCCAAAAAAGACATGTATTTATAATGCGTTATAAAATTTTATAACACATTATTTTCAGTTTTTTTCTAAGTTTTTTTATTTTGATTGGAAGACATTTTTATTTTCTTCAAACGCTTGCCGAATTTTTCTATTTCTGTTTTTCTTTATTTTTGAGCCTTTGTCAAATTAAAAATACAAGACATAAACCGAAAATTCGGAAAAAATCTGGAAAATATGATAAGTCAAAATAATTGGCAACTTAAGAACCATATTGCAACTTTTAAAAATCAGTTAAAAAGTAGTGTAGTGGATAAAGGCGGCTGGTAAGTCGACCACAAGGCTCGGGTCCTATTCCAAAAAATTTTCTATATTTTTTTTCCTTTTTTTCTCAAGAAAAATGTTTAAAAAAGAGCCTATAAAGTCCCCATAAGCTAAATATAGTGCAATTCAAGCATAAAATTAATATATTGCTCAGTTAAAAATTTTAGTTATGAAAATTTATAAAATTTTATAATCGGCCAAAACGTTATTAGAATTATAAAATTTTATAACGCACTTTTTCTTGGGGCAATTATTTTTGAAATAACAGATTTTGATTTCGATTTCGATTCCGATTAAAAATTAATTGGAATTGCAGCCCAGAATTAAAAATTGGCCCCAAACGTTTCCCAAAGTTGTTATTATCAGAACAAAATTGATTTGGCAATATTTGATTAAGAGTTTCTAATTTTTGACTTTTGTTTTATTAACAGATCGAATGGAGAATTCTCCAAGCGTAACGTCCCTTCCACCCAACTTCACTTTGGAGAATTTCGCGACAATCGCATATGCGTCTGCACTGTGGAACGAAACAAATATTTCACCGTTTTTCGTAAAAACGCTCCGCACAAACGTCGGTTTAATGGATAGTTCCACTCTAAACTACAAATATATCAGTGGATCTAAGGCGTACATAAAACAAATGGTCGAAGAGAAGGAAAAATTATTCAAAAGGTACTGCTTGCCGGGGAAATTCTCAGATCGAATACTGTGCGCGTTCAAGTCTATGGGACAAAGGATCTCCCTATGGTGCGAGTATGTCACAGAGATGTTGAAGTACCCCAAAGAGGTAGCCGAAAAGTTGCATTGGACGGTTTTCGGAACGATCGACGAACGTAAAATATTTGAGAATTTGCTTGCTTCGGACAAGATTCAAGTCTACGAATTAATACCGACGGAGTGCTTATATTACCTTGCCTGTTCTAACGTGTCCATCGACTACATCCAACTTCACTGGAGAAAAATGCTAAAATTTTGTAAAATATATTCAAGAGACATCTCGTTTTCCGGGCACTTGAATGCGGGACAGAATCTTCACTTTATTATTTGCTCGGTTATTTTTATAGCAAAACTTGAAAGTTCCCAACTGTTTGCATCGCAAGTCTACTTATCTCGGACATATCATTATTCTCAACAAGGAAACATGTTTCGGTTATCGATACAAAAAGGATGTCCCATCGCTACTCGGTACTACTGGAGTCTGCTAGAAGAATTCGAGAAAAAAGAATTGATATTATTCGCTATTAATTTCACGGCACGAAGTTGCCACGATTTTTTCAAAATAGCCAATCCAGAATATTCCGATTCGGAATATCAACGAGACAGTTCTAAACGTTACGAGGCAAAATGCTTCGCTGATTTACTCATTTTTTTCCTAACGCACCTGACAGAAGACGAAATAAGCGAATTCGACTCAAACGAGGAAAAGAATTCGATTCTGACCATTTTGGAGGTGCTGATAAGCGATTGGCTTGAAAAAGGATTTCTCCCTTTGGCGTTCGATCTCGTTCTGAAATATTCCGAAGAAGCGAAGGGCTACAAAGAAGTTTTAAGAAGAATCCTTGAAGTAATGACATGGAACAACGATTTCGGTCTTCGAAACAAACAACACTTCCGCCGGAAACTGTTCGTTTACGTGTGGAAAAAATTAAGACCTTACAACTGGAAAGAAACGCTGGATTCCGAGAAACCTCTTATAGAATCCATATTCAGCGCAATGGATTTCGAGATTTTAAATTTTATAATTAACGGGGAATGCGAGGAGAAATACAGGAAACCGTTCGTGGCCGGTGGCAAAAATGCGTTCAAAAAATTAGTCGAAAATAACGAGTACGAATTACTGGAGAAGTTCATGCAGGAAATTTTGCAGTCCGAAGACGAACGGAAATGGTTCAGGGACGTCTGTTTAAGTTTTTACCATGAGCTTATAGCTGACTGTCGGTTTGAAGCAGTGGATACGCTTTTGGATTTTACAAAAAGCTCAAATGAGAAGCGAAAACGCGTTAGAAACCCAGATTACGTTATTTGCGTATGCGGCTGGCTTATTACCAAAAACCGGATCCAATCAGCGGATAAAGCGTTGAATTGGATATTCAACACCGAAGCGGATAAACAAAATTACATAAGCAAAAATTTGGCTCTCAACTTGGACTGGATCGTCTGTATTTGGAAATCCGTAACGGAGAAATTCACAAATGACATTTCTAGATTTTTGCTGTGGCTCTTAGAATCCGAGGAGGAAGTTACCAAATTTAAAATCGAAAAAATTGCTTCTCAGGAAGGGCTTCAGCGCCTTTTTGCCCTCTTATTCAAATCCATATTCAGTGCTTACAACGGCAATCAGATCGGGTCGGAAATATTTGATATTGTCGACGAAATTCTGCGATTTTGTTTACCCCCCGAAACGGTTCCACTTTTAAAACGTCAAATCGGTGACAACGTGAACGAATGGATCTTATTTTTAAGCAACAGTTGCTGCCTGCACCGTGTGGACGATTTTTTGGGTTGGATTTTCCAAGAGGAAAAGCGAAAAGAAAATTGCATTAAAACGTTTTTAAGGCAAAATGATGTTACGTTTTTCAGAAACACGGCCGCGAGCTACTGGGTGAAGTGCAACGCAAAAGTAATATGCTGGTGGATTGAAACCACGCATTATTTCGATGAATTAGAAGGGGAGGAATTCGGAAATGAAGATCATGTAACTCAGTGTAAAAAAATTATCGATATCCTTAAAAATGGCGACGATAAAAGTTCTGCTGCCACTTGCAAATATATTTATTCCGGACAAGACAATTTCTGTGCCACCTGAGGATCAGGAAGCACAAATCAGCTTTCGTCCTCATGAATTTCTTCCTTCTGAGAAACGGCACTAAGATTTGGAAGGGAGTTAACGTATAACTTATGAAGAATCATTCTCAGGGTTGCTGTTTAAAACATTTTTTAATCAAAAACAGTTTAAAACGTTTTATATTATTTTCCCATGTTTTAAAACGTCTTTTATTCGGCCTGGTTTTAAAACGTTTTAAAACACCGTGTTTTAAACCAATTTGTTTTAAAACAACCATCCCTGATCATTCTGTTTACAAACAAAACGTTTTAACGACTATTTCTTACGAGGTTAGTTTTAATGTGTAGGCACACATTTCGGACATGTAGAAGAACCAAGAAAAAGTGCGTTTGGAAGGGAGTTAACTATAAACTTTTATAAACTTTTATAACTAAAATTTTTAACTGAGCAATATATTAATTTTATGCTTGAATTGCTATATTTATCATATGTGGACTTTAGGCTCTTTTTTAAACATTTTTTGTGAGGAAAAAAAGGCAAAAAAAAAAAAAAATTATAATTTTTTGGAATAGAACACGAGTCTTGTGGTCGACTTAGCAGCCGCCTTTATCCATTACCCCACTTTTTTTTTACTGATTTCTAAAAGGGACAATATGGTCCTTGCCAATGATTTTGACTTATCATATTTTCCAGATTTTTCCGGATTTTCCGTTTATTTCTTGTATTTTAAATTTGACAAAGGCTCAAAAATACAGAAAAACAGAAATAGAAAAATTCGGGAAGCGTTAGAAGAAAATTAAAAAACTAAGGAAAAAACTGAAAATAATTTGTGTTATAACATCTTATAACGAATTATAAATAAATGTCTTGTTTGGCGGGCTATAAAATTTTATTTTATAACGATGTTTAAGTTTTTAATAACTCAATTTTATAACAGACATTTTGTTGTGGAGCTACGATGAGACTTTTTGAGATTTCGCTTTTTTTTTTTTTTCTTTTTGTAAAAATATGATTAACTGGCAATATATTTATTTTGATAAGCATATTTAATTTAATAATATCTCAAGAGGTCATTAAAGTATGATGTCATCATTTTCAAGGAGGGGGTCGGAAAATGCAATGCTGGTAAAACCTTCAAAAACACAAAGTGCAAAGTGCACTAATGCCATCGCGACCAACCCATATTACTTTTTCACAAAACTAAACGCGCGCAAAAAAAAAAAAAAAAAAAAAAAAGTCGAATATCCCAAGAAAAAGTGTGTTATAAACTTGAGTTATTAAAAACTTAAACTTCGTTATAAAATTTTATAACCCGCCAAAAAAGGCATCTATTTATAATTCGTTATAAAATTTTATAACACATTATTTTCAGTTTTTTCCTAAGCTTTTTTATTTTCTTCTAACGCTTCCCGAATTTTTCTATTTGTTTTTCTTTATTTTTGAGCCTTCGTCAAATTGAAAATACAAGAAATATACCGAAAATTCGGAAAAAGCTGGAAAATATAAGTCAAAATAATTGGCAACTTAAGAACCATATTGCCGCTTTTAAAAATCAGTTGAATAGTGGTGCAGTGAGTAAAGGCGGCTGGTAAGTCGACCACAAAGCCTGGGTTTTATTCCAAAAAATTTTAATTTTTTTTTTCCTTTTTTTCCTTATGAAAAATGTTTAAAAAAGAGCCTATAAAGTCCCCATATGCTAAATATAGTTCAATTCAAGCATAAAATTAATATATTGCTCAGTTAAAAATCTTAATTATAAAAATTTATAAACAGTTATAAAATTTTATAATCGGCCAAAACGTTATTAGAGTTATAAAATTTTATAACGCACTTTTTGTTTCGATTATATTTTTAATTTATGTCGGAAAATTCTTTAAATCCCATGTTCACCAGAATGATTCAAAACGTTAATCCCCGTTTCCAGGCTATCAAATATTTCTGGAAATTCGAAATTTCAAAATTTCTAATGATGTTTCGTCTATTTTTTTAAATGCAATTGTTAAAATAAAAAGTCAATGTGGCCTATTTATTTATTTAATCTTACCTTTCAAATCACGATGCTTTATCTGCTTATATCCAGAAATCTGGTCGATAATTTTGTGCCACCAATTTAATTTAAACCATTTGGCTTGATTCACCTGAAACGAAATAATGGAAGTAATTAAAATAGGCTCAATAAATTGAGAAAAAAAAAATTCACTTAAATTTATGTACAACCATTAATCGGAAATCGAATATATGGTCTTAAATAAAAAGCACATGATACGCGTATGAATAGCATGAAAAGAGTCGACTTCACCCATAAGATGAAAGCCTTCAAAATCATCGACCATAAGTTTTAGTTATCCAATAGTGATAAATCTAGCTTTGTAGGGTCGGAATTCTGCAAAGTTTAGGAAAATTCAGAAAGAATTTTTTCCAGAAAAAGTTTAAGCAAAAAACTATCCTCCGATTCTTCCCATGCGTTAAAATCTACATTAAAGCCTACCAATTTCGAGTATAGGCAACCCGTATCACAAGCTTAAAAGTGAATCTCAAACAGTCCCAATTTTCCTCAACAGATGGTGTTGATACTCTCAAAAAAAAAAAAAAAGGACCTTGCCACGCATAACATGCGCTCAAACGTAAGAAGCCCCTAGCAATTTGTTTTCTTGTTTTAAAACGTTCTTCTTATGACCAATAACGCAAAAAAGAAGGAGGAATGCAAAAAGATGGGCAGTATATAAGAGAATTTAACGCAGACTCTTATTTTCTTAGATAATTTTTCAAACACAGTAAATACAACAACAAAAACATCCAGATACGGTTATTTCATCGTAAGGAATGAAAGTGATTAAAAATCATACGAAAAAAAAAGGACATTTAGTTTAGTTGTTGTGATTGAATGTTTTTTTTTTTTAATTTAGTAAAGAAGCGGCCATTTTATGATGATGAGTGAAAATAATTAACAAGGGGTAAAAAGTTTTGGCAATCAATAATTTAGGTGAGAGTCAATTTCTTTTTTAAACTTGATCAAGCCGTATTTGAGCCATGAGACGTTCACTAATCTTTGTTCCGAATAGTAGTATTGGAAAAGCTTAGAGCACGGTGTAAAAAATTTAAACGAAAAATATTTTGTGTCGAAATCTCAACACAAGACGCCCGTATTAGAGTACATACAAAAAAAGAATATGGTTCACTCCAAATTTTTTCTTCCCGGGAAAAGTACGGTTCTTTACAACCTGAAATAGCTCCCTGATATTTTTAACATTAAAAAAATTTTTTTTAGTGTCTAAATAACGATCAAAGATTTTTTAGGCACCAAAAAATGGATAAAAAAAATTTTTTGAAAAAAAATTTTCAAGTCTCAGATATTTTTATATTAAACTAGATTTTCTTCTTTCACCGAAAAAAATTATATTGTGCCAGTGACAAGTTTCGTGAGATTTACATTAAAAAGGTTGTTAATTACCTTCTATTAACCTCCCTATCCACTCTCTTTTCATTAAAAATATATATTTTTTAATTTTAAAGTGTTGAACTAATGAACTTTTTTTTTGGGGGGGGGGGGGGAGACTATTCTGCTCTATCAAAAGGCATTCCAATGGTGGGTGGACATATTAGGTTCTAAAATTATTATTTAATACTCAAAATTGCCTATTTTTACGGGGTATTGACCCTGGGAGGTGAAATGATATTCTACATGTTAGTGTCATTTTTAAAAGTTCAAATCCTTTTAAACACTCTCGTTGCGTTGGAATTTTTTTTTCTTTTTGTGACGTTATTTGGACTGGATGAGTAATTGGGTCTGAATCGTTTTTAAATGTAGCAAATCACAGTGTGCGCCGCATGACTTGGTGGGTCGCTAATGACTGTCATCCCTTAGTAACTATATATTGTTAAACCTCCGAGCGAAAATTTTATTTAATTTTTATAAACAGGAATATCTCAAAAGTGGATTTTAGGCCTAAACAAGATAAGAGCCAATTCACATTGTGCGACTTAGGACTCACGAGGGGTATGCAAAATGCTACAATACACTCAGGGTTGCTGTTTAAAACATCTTTTAATAAGAAACAGTTTAAAACGTTTTATATTATTTTCCCATGTTTTAAAACGTTTTAAAACGTCTTTCATTCTGGTTTTAAAACGTTTTAAAACACGTTCAAAATGTTTTAAATTCGTTTCTATTTTTATTCAAATTTTTAAAACGGTGTTTTTTATTCAAATGTTTTAAAACGTTTTAAAACACCGTGTTTTAAACCAATTTGTTTTAAAACAATCATCCCTGAATACACTTTCTTATGCATTTAGGTGGATGCATTAGACAGCCCAAGAAAAATGCGTTATAAAATTTTTTAACTCTATAACGTTTTGGCCGATTATATAATTTTATAACTATTTATAAATTTTTATAATTAAAATTTTTTAACTGAGCATAATATTAATTTTATGCTTGAATTGCACTATATTTAGCATATGGGGATTTTATAGGCTCTTTTTTAAACATTTTTCTTGAGAAAAAAAAAAGGAAAAAAAAAAAATATATTAAAAAAATTTTTTGGAATATAACCCGAGCCTTGTGGTCGACTTACCAGCCGCCTTTATCCACTAAAACCAATTTTCAACTTATTTTTAAAAGCGGCAATATGGTTCTTAAGTTGGCACTATGGCAAAACCCTGACCTTTCAAAACCCCGACCGGGGATTTGCAAACGATTTACAATTTAAAAAAAAAAAAAAAAAAAAAAAAAATTTTAAAAATAAATAAAAAAGCTATGAACATTGAAAATACCCGAAAACTTCAAAATTTAGAAAGCAAGACTATTGCGGGATTATTGCAAAATTAAATGATCAAAAACATCAAAAACCGGCGTTTTTTGAAAGTAAAATGAAGAGCAAGCGGAAAAAAAGATCAGAGTTCATGTTTTTGTTTTGAATGCGTTGACAAAAGCTAAACATAAGACTGCCCTATAAGCGACTTCAGCATATAACTCCATTTTCAAAACAACTCGAATAGAACCGTTGTTGACAAAAGCTAAACAGCAGAGAGAAGCTATTGTTTACAAAATGGAGATACACTAAAATAGCTTACAGGGGCAGAAGAGCTAAGTGTAAACAAAACAATGGGCTCTGATCCGTTTTCCCGCTTTCTCTTCAAATTTGTTATGTTTTAAAAGCATCACTTTCTAATCAACTTGAAGAACACTCAATAAATAAATAAATGTATATTCTGGCCAGGTTGCCTATCAGCTCTTGGCACCGGCCACATTTAAAGGGGATGGGGCTCCCGTCGTCGTATCTCCTCCGTACAGAGATAAGACGCTCCGCACATTCCCCACTGCAAAGAATGTGGCCGCAGGGATGCGCCATCCTCTTTGGTTAACAGATCAAACAAACACGACAAACGCTAATTGAGTTTTTTGGCGCAGGCTTTGAGGCTCAAGGTCGAAGAAGCTGCCCTCAGAGCCGTTTGCTGAGCTGTAATTTCTTTTGCGGGGATTCGTTATTCTCCGTGTACGAACTGCACAGGGCGGAGGTGCACAAGATGTACTTATTTTTCGCGCGATAGACGATTGCACTACGCATAATGCGCGTCTCAAGTATTTTAAGTGTTCAATTTGAATTTCCAGCTTTTGAACAATTTCGTAGTTTTCGGGGATTTTCAATGTCCTTAACTTTTTTATTTAATTTTAAAATTTTTTTCAAAACAAATCGTAAATCGTTTGCAAATCCCCGATTTTTTCGAGGTTTTGAAAATCCTTCAAAAATAAATTTTAATTAATTTTTCAAAACCACGACAATTTTAAAAATTAAAATAATTATTCAAACACTGCATTTCAGAAACCTGACCTTGCAAAACCCCGGTCGGGGTTTTGAAAGGTCAGGGTTTTGCCAGGGCCCCCTTAAGTTGCTAATTATTTTTATTTTATAATATTTTCCAGATTTTTACGAATTTTCGGTTTATTTCTTGTATTTTAATTTGACAAAAGCTCAAAAATAAAGAAAAACAGAAATAGGAAAATTCGGGAAGCGTTAGAAGAAAATAAAAAAACTTTAAAAAAAACTGGAAATAATGTGTTATAAAATTTTATAACGAATTATAAATAGGTGTCTTTTTTGGCGAGTTATAAAATTTTATAACGAAGTTTAAGTTTTTAATAACTCAGCTTTGTAACACATTTTCTTGGGATGATTAACAAAGAAAGCAAAATAACCTGCCCATTTTTGTTAATTAACTTATCGTTAACATATAATCGGGGCCTTTTCTCGATGGTTATTTGCTTAACCAGCATTGGTAAAACTGGCTTTTAACTTGATTTAAGTTTAAACAGACTCCTTTTATTTCACTCTAAAAAGATAAATGAGCGCAAAAGCTTTTGCTTGTTTTTCATCATTCAACTCCTGCTTGTTTTAATAACTATTTTCCAATTAACAAATCAACATAAAATTAAAATAAGAGAAATTTTATTTAACAAAATTTTTTAATTAACAAAATAAAAGATGGAGATATCACACATATTTCTATCATTTCCCTTTTTTCGAACTCCAAAAATCTAAAACGTCAAAACATGTTCAAGTATGCATTGTATAGAACATAAAATATTTTTTGGTAAAGTTAATGAGTATATCAAAAAATAAAATAAAATTTACTGGAATTTTATTCGAATTATAAACATATAACGACTTATAAACAGATGTATTTTTTGGTGGATTATAAAATTTTATGGCGAAGTTTAAGTTTTTAGTAACTTAATTTTATAACACGCTTTTCCTTGGGAGGAAGGGGTTAACAACTGAATTGATAATATTGATGGCGTCTCCTAGTTTTAGTATATGTTATTAAATGTAATCTAAATCTAATTATGTAATTGACAATTTAATATCTGTTTAAATAATTTTATAATTTCTCAGACTACTTTTTAAAATTAATAAATAAAAAATAAGAAATTTTCTACTGCAAAAAAATTTGAGTGTCATCGTCTCAATATTTCACCGAGAACACTAAAGAATCTCAAGTTTTTGCATCAATTCCTTAACTGTTACGTTTTTTTTTCGACAGATAAAATGGAGGAAAGTCCACCAGCAACGTGCGTTCCAGCCGATTTTAATTTGAGGAATTGGGCAACTATCGCATATACGGCCACTCTATGGAATCAATCAAAAATTGCACCATTTTTCGACAAAACCAACCGAACCGGAATTACAACATACATTCATCAAATGGTAAAAGAGCAAGAAAAGGAACTCGAAAGCGCCAACTTCCCGAGGAAAATATCTGACGAAATATTATGTTTATTCAAGACCATGGGGCAGAGGATCGCTCTGTGGTGCGAATATGCAACGGAGGTGTTGGGTATTAACGAAGAAGTAATCCCAAGAGTCTGCTGGACGGTTTATGGAACAATCGACGAAGCAAAAATATTCAAAAACGCGACGAGCTTAATAAACATTGAAAATGAGGTGATATTACCCCTGGAAGCTTTGTATTACGCAGCATGTTCCAACGTGTCAATCGACTTCATTCAACTTCACTGGAAAGAAATGTTAAAATTTTGCGAAGTATATTCCAGGGAAGCAAAATTTTTAGGTCAAAGCCCAGCAAAGCCGAAACTTCAGTTTATCGCCAGCTCGGTAATTTTTCTAGCCAAAGTTGAGCTTTCCCAGCTTTTTTCATCTCACATCGAAAATTTTGAGTGTGTCAAAAAAGAGGGGATGTTTTGGTTGTCTTTGCGCGAAGGATGTCCTAAAGCCGTTCGTTATTACTGGAGTCTGCTAAGTGAATCACAAAAATCGTTATTTGTAACATACGCTGCTGATTATTCTTTAGGCGAATATGGGGCCGGAGAAAAATATGATTTTTTCAACAAGGAGCGGATTCTTAAAGGCAGAACATTTTTAAATTACCGGAACAAGTGCTTCGCTGATTTGTTAATTTTTTTTGTTACGCTGATGTCAGATAATAAATTATCGGAATATTTATCGAGTTTAAAGACCCAAGGGAAGCATTTTATTTTTACAATTTTGGAAGTGTTAATGTGCCACTGGCCGTTGAAAGAATTCCTCCCTTTAGCAATTGATTCGACTTCAAAATACTGCGACGACCTTAGTGATTGTAAAAGAATCATAGAGAGACTGATTGAAGTCGTAACTATGAATAAGAATTTCGGACTTGACAACAAACAGATTTTTCACACGAAATTATTTATCGATTTGTGGAAAAAATTGAGAACTTTTATTTCTTGGGAGGGAATTTTCGATGCCGAAAATCAATTTCTAAACTCAGTCTCTTCCGTTTTCGATTTGGGTATTTTGAAATTTTTAATAAATGACTGCGAGGAGGGATACAGAGAAGAATTTATAACATATTGTAGACCAGTATTCGTAGAATTAAATGTAACAAATCAATTCGAATTGCTCGAAAAATTCAAAGACGATGTTTTAAAATCCGAAAACGAACGGAAATTGTTCGAGGACGCCTGCTTGAGCTATATGGATGGCTTTTTGCAAGAATGCCGTTCTGATGGCGTGCATCACTTTTTAGACCCGAGCCTTGTTTTAGATTTAAGGGCTTGTGAAAGACAATTCTTCAAAAAAAGCAAAATTCAAAAACTTAGAATAGGTAATATCGCTGTGCGGATGGCACATTTAGAATTAGCAAATAAAACTTCGAAATGGATGTTTGACAGCGTCCAAGAAAAAAATAATGACGGAAGCAGTCGCTTAAACAGAAAAAGATGGTGATAGTTTTAAGTTTTAAGTGTTGAAAATTACGTTTTGATCATGATCTCATAACTGACTGTAGGTTTGATGCAGCGGATTCGCTTTTGGAGTTTACCCAAAGCTCAAATGAGCAGCGAAAACAAGTTAAAAACCAAGATTATGTTATTTGTGTATGCGGCTGGCTTGTTACCAAAAACCGGATCCAGGAAGCAGATAAAGCGTTAAAGTGGATATTCGACAGCGAAGTGAGTAGTTATGGAATAGGAAAGCTCGACCACTCTTCCCGGTTTT
Organism: Liposcelis bostrychophila; assembly: GCA_037577465.1. Classification (NCBI taxonomy): domain Eukaryota; kingdom Metazoa; phylum Arthropoda; class Insecta; order Psocodea; family Liposcelididae; genus Liposcelis; species Liposcelis bostrychophila. The sequence continues at coordinate 4,532,044 of CM075209.1, read as the reverse complement.
CCACATCTAGGCTTCCAGAATCTTTCTGAAAACCTCGGATGATTTTCGTGACTCGATTGATGTTTGATTTTTTTTTCCCTGTTTTTGTGAAATATGATGCCACCTTTCCCAATTCGTGAAAGCCGGAAAGCTCGACCACTCTTCCCGGTTTTCCACATCTAGGCTTCCAGAATCTTTCTGAAAACCTCGGATGATTTTCGTGACTCGATTGATGACTGATTTTATTTTCACCCCGGCGTTTTGTGAAATGTGATGCCACCTTTCCCATTTCGGGAAAGCAGGAAAGCTGGACCACTCTTCCCGGTTTTCCACATGCAGGCTTCCAGAAGAATCTTTCTGAAAACCTCGGATGATTTTCGTGACTCGATTGATTTTATTTTCCCCCCGTTTTGTGAAATGTGATGTCACCTTTCCCATCTCGGAAAAGCAGGAAAGCAGGCTCAGTCTTCCCGGTTTTCCACATCCAGGCTTCCAGAAGAATCTTTCTGAAAACCTTGGATGATTTTCGGGAACCCATGTTACCTGAACATTCTGTTTTTTATTTCCACCTTTTCCTGGCTCAGTCTTCCCGGTTTTTCCACATCCAGGATTGCAGAAGAATCTTTCTGAAAACCTCGGATGATATTCGGGAAGGCTGGGGGGAAAGCGAAGCTTTTTTGGTGCCTGGTGGTGGAATTTTTTTTTCTTTGAGTGAGATTCGAACCTGATCCTGGTGCGTGTGAGTCGGGAACCCTTCATGCTACACTATACCTGCTGTTAGGGTTGTGCGATCAAATGTTGGTATTTAAAACGCTACGTTTTTGTTCGCCCCGCCTCTTTTGTTTGACAGGTGTGTTTTTTTGATTGAATAATACAAGTTTGTTTTTTGTGAAAGAAAAAAAAAGGTTTATATTTTTTTTCTTTTATTAAATGATTATTGGTTGGTGTTTGAACCGTTCCCCCTTTTTCTTTTTTTTCGTTGGACAGATGGTTGTTTCTTAGTGAATAATACAAGTTACATTTTTTTTTTGTTTTGTTATTTTGATGGGTTTACCTTAAGAAAAAAAAAATCCAGTTGTCGTTAGGAAAGAGACGACTGGGAGCCAGTTGTTGATGCAGCGCGTATTAATTTATTTGTGTGCTGATTTTATTTGCGGGGGGTCTTTCTTTGTTTCTTATCTTATATCTGTTTCCTTTCTCTTTTGTTTCCACAAGACCTCCGCCAGTGTATGTATGTACGATGAGTCGTTCGTCAACGTCAAAGGACGAAGGATTCGAAATTTGGGAAATCCAATGGACAATGAGGATGCGGTCAATAAAAGCTATTTAAACGAATACTTTTCTCGTTGTTTTTTACTTCTCTTCCTCAGTTTGGAGAAGAAAAGAAAAGATAATGCTCTCTTCACGATCAAACCTTTTTATCGAACTTTTTACGAACTGAATTTTAACGGTATACTCGAGGTGTCGCAGAAAAGTCCCGGTTTCTCTTCCAGTTGCATTGAGATTATTGTTAGTTCTTAAGACGCGAAAAAAAAAATTTCATTCATCTTTCTAAAAAGTGTGAGACCGATAGGAAAAACGTTCATCGAGGTGAAAAAAAGGTCAAAGGCTTTCCTTTGAAGGTTCCCCGCAAGCCGGGATCTTACAGTGGATTGAATTTATAATTCGATTTTTTGATCTGCTCAGAAGAAAAAAAAGATGGGAACGAGAGAAGGAATCGTTAAAGAAATTTTCAAGCCAGCAAGAAAAAAATACCCTCGAATGAAAGTCGTTATCAAAGGTTTATACGAAACGCTTAGCGTGGACGTGTTGGACATGCAGAAGGACGCTTCGCAAAATCGGCGTTATAGATATATTTTGGTCGTTATTGATAATTTTTCCAAGTATGCGTGGGGAATCCCTTTGAAAAATAAAACCGGTCCCGCGGTGACGGCTGGCATGAAAAAAGTCTTGGACGAAATCAACGATCATCGGAGGGTTAAGTTTGTGTTTGCCGACGAAGGGACCGAATTTTATAACTCCCACTTTAAAGCTTTGATGAAAAAGCACGGCATCACTATGTACAGAACTTATTCCGGTCTGAAATCGGTTATCGTGGAGCGTTTTAACAGAACTCTTCGGAATTGGATGGAACCTCGAATGATGCTCGCAGGCAACCGCAAATGGATCGACATCTTGCCGAGCGTTATGGAAAAATATAACCGGGAGAAAAAGCATAGAACAATTAAGATGACTCCTCTGGAAGCCACGAATCCGGCTCTTGAAAAGAAAATTTTAAAACAAATTTATCGAAAACCGAAAAGAGTCAGAGGTAAACCGAAATTCAAAGTCGGTGATTTCGTAAGGATTTCAAAGCATAAACTTTTGTTTGAAAAAGAAAGCACACCTTCGTGGTCCATGGAGATCTTTCGCGTGGCTCACGTCAAGCTGTCATCCCCTAGAACTTACCTTTTGGAGGACTTGAACAACCAAGAGGTAAAAGGACGATTCTACGAGCAGGAGTTACAGAAGACGAATTATCCGCACGAGTATTTAATCGAACGATATTGGAAAAAAGATAAAGCTAAAAAAAGAAGTCTCGTTTCCTTTTTGGGATTCCCTGGAAAAAAATATTGGATCAAGGATGAAGATGAAGTGAATTGACAGATGTACATTAAAAATTTTTTTTTAAATTACTAAAATAAAAAACCATTTACAAAAGACAAATGTTTAATTTTTTTTTCAGTTCCCCTTTCTTTGTCTCATGCTCTCTCTCTCTCTCTCCTTTTCGATTTTTTGACGTTTTTTTTTTTTTTTTTTTTTTAAATTAAACATTAATTTTAACCTTAACGTTAATTTTTACATTAATTTTAACACGCACACGCACACGCACACGCACACGCACATAAACACGCACACGCACACGCACATGCACACACCTCGCCAGTCGGGCACTCCCAACCTTCTCGCATCTGCCGCCACGTTATCTTCCTCGTTGGTCTGCCCTCCAGGACCTGTCGGATTTTTTTTATAATTAAGGATGGTCTGACTCACTTTAAAAATTTTTTGGGTGCTAAGAGAAATCTCGTATCCAATTCTCGTATTTTTTCGTGAGGGTTGGAAAAAAAAAGCAGTTAAATTGGTTTTTTTTTCTTTAACATAGATTGCGCAATCGGTTTTTTCTGGCTTGTCTGGCTGGAAATGAGATGATTTTTCTTTTATCAAATCCTTTCAGACAGTCAAGATGGAATGTTGGAAAGTCGCTTTTCTGAAATTTATTCGAACCGGATCGCTTGAATATCTCACGGACGAGGAGCTGGAAGCTCTGCCTTTCGGGTTTCTTGTGTTGTTTGTCACACGTTTATTCAAGTTGATACTCTTCAGATTTTTCCGGATTTCATGTACAAAACATCACAATATGAGTATATTCCAATATCACATTGACGGCTTGCCCTTGAAACGCTGTAAAATCTGTCATGACGTCTTAAAATTGCCTGGAGAGGACATAAAAGACCAGTGCCGACGTTTAAAAATAAAGCTTGCAGAGGATAGAGAAGGGAAAAAAAAAGAATAAGGAGGGGATGTTTTCCAAGACAGTTCAGCCACGGCATAACGAAGCATTATTCGGGGATTGCCAATTCGCCAACTTCAGAGAGATTGGCACGCTGTGCCAAAGGGAGAAAAAACCCGCAGGGATCGACCGAAGGTCTCCAAAGCCGACCGCTCCGAGCTCGGAATGTTCTTCATTACGAAAATTATAAAGTGCTTACATTTGTTAGGTTTTATTAAATAAAAAGACAATTTTTATTTAAAATAAAAAAAAAATTTATTTAATTCTCTTTATCCTTTACAATTTTACTATCCTAATCACAGTATTTACGATTGAAATATTTTTTACAGTTTTACAATCCGGTTATAAAACATGTCACACTCGAAAATTTTGTCGTGAATAATTAAGCAGTAGGCTGCCGTATCCTGCGGTATATTGGCTGAAGTTTCAAAGTCGAGTCGGATATCAATCGCTCCAGAGGTGATTCTTTCGCTTTGTCTGGTAGTGTCAATTACCATAATGGGTGCAATATTTTTAAAGTCTTCCAGAGATAGGGCAACTTTGGAGGAATCCTTATAATAAAAGGACTCTTGGAAGCTTTTAAACATGTTGTACATTTGCGCATAATGCTGATGGCTGAAATCAACATTCAGCGAATCCTGGGGGTAGACTTCAGAACCGATGTAGGCTCTTAAATTTGTTAAATTGCAGGCGTCAAAATAACTGGCCTCTTTTTTAACGTTTGCTTTCCTGTCGGTTTTTAATCCGAAAATTATATATCTCGGTTTTTCCAGATGGGTTGAAGTTTTTACATTCCAGTTATGCGTCTTTGTTTGCTGGAGAAGGGGATATTCAAACATTTCCCAAGATCGAAAGTTTATTTTTAACGGCTTTTCCAACTGGAACATTTTTATGAAATACAGTTTCTCTCGTTCTCCGACTTTGACTAGCGGCAATCGCCAAATAATTTTTTTAATGACAATTTCGCAATCTTCGTTCGTCTTTGTTTTATCTTTCAACTCGTAGCAATCTTCGTCAAAATTACTTCGTGTCAGTTTTAGATACAGTTGACAGTTCAAGAAAATTTTTTTATAATCTTCAGCTATGCCGAGTAAACGATTTAGAGGCAGAATGCCTGAAAAATCGCCGTCGCCGTTGGCCATTTTTTCTCCTCCTGTATATTTGTTATGATGGTCCCACATGCACATTGTCATCGACGCTGCCTCGTCCTGGCCGACGGAAATAAAATTTTTAATCGAGGTCGTTGTGCCGAGATATCTGGTTTTGTCAATTTCCGTGTTGTTGATTTCAAAAGAAATCTCATCAAAGAGGAAAGCAAGAAAATTGTTGCTAAGTTTCGAGTCAGCCGCTTTTCCGCCCCCTTTTTTTTGAAATTTGCCTTCAATGTAGATGTAACTTTGCGAAATATGTGTGTAAACATCTTGATTTTGAATCAGAAAACCGATGGTAGAAGACTTATCGTAATTTGTGCCAGTGACTGGAAGGAAACTATGTTCCTTGTAGCTGGTTATGGATTCGTCTCTAACGATCGGAGCGCCAACTTCCAGAATACTTTGCATGGCAGAGGCAAATGAAACGACGAAACCGGAGTTTAATACTTATAATTATTTTTTTCAATTTTTTTTGCCCCGTTTTTTCTGACTTTATACCCGAGAGTTCTCAAAAGCTGTCTCGGATCAACGGCGTTTGATGATTTACGTTTTAAAGCAGTAGTTGTTTCTCCGACGACTGGACTGCTAATGGCCGCTGAAGCCTGAGGCCTTTGATTATAAATAATCATACTTTTTTCAAATGTAATCTGACGGTGATATTTTCTCCTCGAAAATTGACGAGATTATTATTTTGGTCAATTATTTTAACTAGTAAATAATCGATGCTCTTGACGGTGACCAAATGATAAATGAGCGTTTTTGGCTTTTGTGACAGAATATAGCCCGCTGGAACGTCCGGTATGAATCCGAAAATCGAATGAGAGGGCTCTCCTTTCTCGAAAGACCCCGCGGCAATGTTGCAATGAATTCTAACGTCGGTTACTTTGAAAATGTTGACTGGAGAGTCCGAAACGTGCTTTATATTTGCCGCAAGTTTCTTTTGCTCTAAAAATCCGAGTACAGAACCCAAAGTACGCACCTCGATCGGTAACGAGCTTTTGATCTCGCATTTTAGAGTGTTTGAATTGCTTTTGAGCACGATGCTTTGCTTAGAATCAACTTTTTTTAGCTCTTCATCGATATATTCACCGATGTCGTCCACTTCATACGTGCCTTCAGGGATCCGAATAATATGCTTGTCGATTTTTATCGTATTGTTTGTCGAGTCGATATTTGGTATAGAGTTATAAGTATGAAACTCAAGCAGCGCGATCATCCATGTTCCTTCTCCCAAATTGATGGGTGGAAAATACGACTGCTGCAATAAGGAGCTTGTTGCGTTCAGCGTCAACGTAAAACTCATTTTGCCGGTATTTTAGGGAAACATTCTATTTTTATTCTCGTAAAGAAATTTTAGGCATAGATGTCCGCACTTGTACGCGTTAAAGTTTTGCTCTCTTTTAAAATTAAATTCGACGTTGCATTTAGGACCCCAATATTTTATTAAAAACAAAGGAGGTTTTAACCCGAAGCTATCGTAGAATAAAACTTTATTTCCGTTTTTCAAGTATGATATCCAGTGGTTCCCGCTGCCCTTACTGCTGTCTAAATTAACGACCGCTGTCTCCTTGACTCTGACCCTTGTCGGCAAGGTGTCTCTCATAAAGACTCCTCGAAAATTGGGAATGTCTCCGGCGTATTCCAAGATGTCAAAATTTGATAGGGCTTTCCGAGGCAAGCTTTCTAGTTTTTTGAAGGCTTTAAATTTAAACCTCTTCCTTTTTTATTTTTCGATAAGGCTTGACTTAATATCTTCGCACCTGCTGCTGCTGCCAAGATGGTCGGTAAAGCCAGACCGTCTCCCGATTTCCAAGGTTTCATGTACAACCCTTTTCCTTTTCCTTGCTTTGCGATTGCTTCCATTTCTCTGTTGTGACGCATAGTTTCAGATATTTGTTTTTTTGATGCTTTATTATCCAATATAGTCTTTGCGACAGCTGCCGAACCGCCCGCAAGGGAACCAAGCGCGCTCAGTCCCGCGAAAATTGGAAGCAGCGGTAAAACACCGCCTTTTGCAGTTTTTGTAGGTAGGATTCTGGGACGCTTGTTTGTGCTTTTTCTTATCGGCTTTTTGGCAATTTTCAACGATTTGACGTTTAGAAGATTTGGAATATTTTTTCCCGTTTTACGAGTTGCTTTTCTTTTTCCACCGCAACTTTTTTTTTTGTCACCAACGCCCATACCGAGTTTTGCTTTTGCTTTCATTATATTTGTGACTAACCACGCGGCAGCTTTTTCTCCGAATCCTGCGTCTTTCGAAATAACTCTTTGCCAAGCTTCTTCAGCAAGTATACTGTCGGCAACGTTTCTCTGTGCGACGTCCTGATATTGAGAATAGGCAATATCGTGTCTTTTGCAGGCTTCGTCCAAAGGGTTAATTCCAACGTCTCCCCTTGCTAGCCTTTTTTCAAGCTTCGTCCCAGGCCCGCAGAACCTATACCGCTTTCTAAGTCCTGCTGGCAAATGTGCTTCGAAACCTAAAGAGTTGACAGCGTTGTTCAAAAGCTGCATAACGACTGACTTGATTTCAAAAATTTTAAACTTTTAAATAACAAAATTTTTCGCGTTTTCAATCAGTTAGATTAACAATGAAGTTCGTTAAACATCGAATATCCCTACCGGTCCAAAACCACGATTCGATTGTCGGGGACGTACGGGTCAAAAAGAAGCACAACGACCTATGGCCCGATTCTATACGCTGTATAATTGCGGGAGGCTCGGGTTGCGGAAAGACCAACGCGCTTTTTTCAGCCTTGATTCATCCGAACGGTTTAAAGTATGCAAATATATACGTGTATTCAAAATCGTTACACCAACCGAAATATAAAAAACTGGAGGAGATAATAAAAAGCGTAAAGGGCATGGGATATTTCGCTTACGGGAATAACGAAGATATAACCGATGACCCGCTTCCCGATAGTATTTTCATATTCGATGACGTTGCCTGTGAAAAACAAGACCGCATAAGAAAATATTTTTCCATGGGTCGACATGCTGGAGTTTGTTCCTTTTACTTGTGCCAAAGCTACACAAGAGTGCCAAAGCACCTGATTCGGGACAACGCAAACATGATTGTCTTATTCAAGCAGGACGACTTGAATCTAAAACATGTATTTCTTGAACACGTAAATAGCGACATGAGTTGGGATCAATTCAAAGAAACGTGTTCAGCTTGCTGGAAAGAGAACAAGTTTGGATTTATAACGATCAATAAAGACGATAACACGTACCGAAAAGGCTTTGATCAAATTCTGGACCTAAAGGGTATTTAATATGTTTAAAATTGAAAAATTCGCCTCAGTCTTATAAAAGAGGAGCTCGCGTAAACATGGAAGTGCTTAAAGATCTCATTGAGGCGAGGGAAGCCGTCAGGCGGAAATTTTACGCTTTAAAGCGCGGAAAGTCTACGTTATCGTATTTGGCCGAAGAGTCTTTAAAACCAGTGACTGGAAAGTTGAAAGAAATTTCGGAACATGCGAAAACAACGAATGAAGTTTTAAAAACTCAGAAGCAGCCGTCTTTCTTCAGTCCGATTGCATCAACGGGTCGAAAATTTAAGCGTACGTCTTCGCCTCTGTTTTCGCCCCCCACCCCCTCAACTATAAAACAAACCTCTCTTTTACAAAAAGTTCTTCCTTTTTCTCCTCAACAAAGCCGGTCTTCATCGCCTGGGAACCAAAGCGAGGAGGACACTGATGACGAATCAGCTGTGGCAACAGGGGGCTTTTCCAAAACGGCAATAGATTATTTTAATCAATACCTAACCGATCCTGGCGGTGCAGATTACAACTGGGGGGTTAAAATAACACCTCAGGGAACATACACGTTGGGCTCGAAACCGATTGCCTTTCTTCAAAACGACGACATCATAGTTGACGGAACGACTTATAAAGGAACGCCTGGACTCTACGAGCTTTTAACGAGAAAGCAGCCTGACAATCAGGTGTACACAAACGAAGATTTAACTGCTTATAAAGAGATGTTGGAGAAGACGAACGCTCATAAGAAAAAATACCATCCAGACGGACCGCTACATTACAACAGCACTCCGAAATACAGAGACGTAATAAGAGGGTTATTCAAGGGAAAGGGACTGTATAAAAAATTACGTTCCGACGTTGATTACGTCTGGTACAGAGATACCGACGAATTATTCAAGAGATTACAACTTCTCATCGCTGCCCGTGAAGCCGGGAACGACGGCCTCGAAAACGAGATCGAGTCCATATTGCAGGAACTCCAAGAAGAAGGAATAATAGAGAAAATATGATCAACAAATTCGGGGGCTCCAGTCGTTCAGGTGGGCAGAAAGTATCTGCTTACGTAATTTCAAAACTCGTCGAAAATTTTTTGAAAGCCAAAGACTTTTTAGTCGCAAGAGAAGGTCGATATGATGCCCGAGGAAAAAGATTAACAAACCTCGGGCAAAGTCAAGAAAAAGACGATGCAGCTTCAGTATCATACGTCGATGAAACGCTGAAAAAACAGCTTGAAGAAATAAAAACTCGACTGGGGAACGAAGTGAAAAGTTTCATTGAAGGAGTGGTAAAGCCTCAACTCGCACAATTAAAAGTCGAGTTGGAGAGAGGTCTGAAATTCAGTATTGGTCAAAGTGAAAAGAAAATACTCGGTGAAACGTTACGAGAAATTCGCTCAAGTAATCAAAACTTCGTTTCGAAATCTTACGTAGATGATTTGCTAAAGAACCAGAAGTCTGAAATGATAAACTTAATCGATATCAGTAAACAAGAAATCAAATCACCCACCTTGGTGTATAAAGTCGAAATTGAAGAGGTGAAAACAGCAGCACAGAAGTCTTTACAAGCAGTGGAGTCTGATTTGAGACGCTCCATATCCGAAGGGTTAAAGCAGCTAAACAATCGGATCGATCAGATCCAAAAGAAATCAGATCCAGATCAAGTTGAAAAGCCCAAGTTCAGACAGATAATCCTTGATCTTGAACAACCGTCATCAGGATTGATTAGGAAAAAAGAGAAGGGATAAATAAAAAGGGAGGTCACGACAGTTGACAAAGAAGAAGCAGAAAACCTGTCAAAACGAAATGAGTATAATTGTCGAATTTCAAAGTTTTTTCGACGACAATAACGAGTACATAATAAAAGAAATTAGCTTCGCCCCTGTTGAGGATGGTGAAGATAAAATCAAAACGTATTTATTCCGTCCTCCAAACCTTAAACGAAAGTTGAAAGCAACAGACGTTGGGGTAAACCGTTGGCTTACTCGGTTCTATCATAAAATCGAGTGGAATGCCGGTGAAACTGAGTACTCGGAATTAAAAAACATTTTAAAAAAAGAAACAGACAATTACTCTGGGATAATAACGAAAGGCAGTCAGAAAGCAAATACCTTGTCAAAGCTTTTAAATCGCGATGATATAATCGACGCCTACGAAATTATAGGAGCAAGACTGAAGGACGGATCTTTTACCGATAATTTAAATTGCGCAAATCACCGTCAAGTCACCTCGCACTGCTCTCAAAATAACGCGCAAATAATAAGAAACATTCTGAGAAATCCTCTAGCAGTTATTGAAGCCGACATTTTCAAATAACATGAATATTCGTCAACCTCGAGAAAAAAGACGTAGAAAAAAGAAAACTCACCAAGTCGAACGGGCAAAAAGTAAAAAAAGACAAACCAAACGAAAGCGATTTTTCGTCAGACTTTATTTAAATCGACGAAAACAAAATTGCAGTTTTCATGGCGAACATGCTGAACGCAAGCAAACCACTCGGAGAAGACGATTCGATCAACCGGTACCAGTATCACATGGTAGCACCGCAAACAGGGACAAGTTTCGAGAACAACGGGGAAATCATCCTGGAGATCAACAACAAGAACCTTTACACGTTATCCTCGGAAAGCTAAATTTATATAACGGGGAACTTCACGAAGGCCGGGAGCGCAGCAGCAGCTGATAAAATCACATGTGAGCAGTAATGGCACATCGTCGTCTTAAAGTAGAAAAATTAATGTAAAAATTAATGTTAAGGTTAAAATTAATGTTAAGGTTAAAATTAAGCTTAAAATTAATGTTTAATTTAAAAAAAAAAAAAAAAAAAAAAAACATCAAAAAATTGACAAAAAACAAACTTGTATTATTCAATAAAAAAAAACACACCTGTCCAACAAAAGAGGCGGGGCGAACAAAAAACGTAGCGTTTTAAATACCAACATTTGATCGCATAACCCTAACAGCAGGTATAGTGTAGCATGAAGGGTTCCCGACTCACACACACACCAGGATCAGGTTCGAATCTCACTCAAAGAAAAAAAAATTCCACCCCCAGGCACCAAAAAAGCTTCGCTTTCCCAGGCTTCCCGAAAATCATCCGAGGTTTTCCGAAAGATTCTTCTGAAATCCTGGATGTGGAAAACCGGGAAGACTGAGCCTCCGGATGTGGAAAACCGGGAAGACTGAGCCAGGAAAAGGTGGAAATAAAAAACAGAATGTTCAGGTAACATGAGTTCCCGAAAATCATCCGAGGTTTTCAGAAAGATTCTTCTGGAAGCCTGGATGTGGAAAACCGGGAAGACTGAGCCTGCTTTCCTGCTTTTCCAAGATGGGAAAGGTGGAAATACATCACATTTCACAAAACGGGGGGAAAAAAAATCAGACATCAATCGAGTCACGAAAATCATCCGAGGTTTTCAGAAAGATTCTGGAAGCCTGGATGTGGAAAACCGGGAAGAGTGGATTAGCTTTCCTGCTTTTCCGAGATGGGAAAGGTGGAAATGCATCACATTTCACAAAACGGGGGGAAAAAAAAATCAGACATCAATCGAGTCACGAAAATCATCCGAGGTTTTCAGAAAGATTCTGGAAGCCTGGATGTGGAAAACCGGGAAGAGTGGTCCAGCTTTCCTGCTTTTCCGAAATGGGAAAGGTGGAAATGCATCACATTTCACAAAACGGGAGGAAAAAAAAATCAATCGAGTCACGAAAATCATCCGAGGTTTTCAGAAAGATTCTGGAAGCCTAGATGTGGAAAACCGGGAAGAGTGGTCGAGCTTTCCTGCTTTTCCGAAATGGGAAAGGTGGAAATGCATCACATTTCACAAAACGGGAGGAAAAAAAAATCAATCGAGTCACGAAAATCATCCGAGGTTTTCAGAAAGATTCTGGAAGCCTAGATGTGGAAAACCGGGAAGAGTGGTCGAGCTTTCCTATTCCATAACTACTGAAGTGGATAAGGGATACTACGTAAGCAACGGTTTGGTTCTCAAATTTGACTGGATAGTCTGTATTTGGAAATCCGTAGCAGCGAAATGCACAGAGGACATTTCTAGTATGAAGAATCATTCTGTTTACGAACAAAAAGTCGTAACGACTATTTCCTACTCGGTTAGTTTTCATGTGCAAGCAGTGTTGCCAACTGTCCTATATTTGTAGTATTGTCCTACATTTTAACCCTTTGTCCTATGTCCTGGGCTGCTTTAATATAGGACGCCAAAATATTATATTTTCTACGTAGAGGCTAATTTCAAATTTTTTTAAATTATTCATATTGACCCTGAAAAAAAACTTATATATTTGTATTTGTATCTGGATTATTTTTAACTACTTCACAATTTTAAACTGCAGTCGAATCTATTTATAACAGAATTCAAGGGACTTTTTCTACGTTATAACCGAATTTACGTTAGAATAGGATTTGGTCATTTTCAAAATAAAAACGAAGGTTTAGCCGACTAAATGAATAAAATTCCTTTGTTTATATGAAAAAGCCACTCTCGATGCGACAAGTCTCTGCAGGCAAAGTAGGTCCAGTTGTTGAAATAAAGGGGATTTTCAATTAAAATAAGCCTAAATTAGAATTTTATATAAAGGTTCTACAGCAACTTTTCCCAACCAAACCATTTACGAAAAAAAAAATTAAATTATTAAATAAATGATTTAAATAAAAATCGAAATAACTTAAATTTAAATAAATTACAATTTAATTTTTTCTGAAAACTTAACATTTTACAATGAGAAAAAAAAAAAAAGCAAAGGCTTCATGTTTGATTTGTTTGCGAATATAGATGGAGTTAATATCGCTAAGTAGTTCTTGATTCTTACCATAGATGGCATAAGTTAAAAATTCAGGGTAAGCCAAAGTTAGAGTCTTAAATGTAAAATTGTTTGACAATTAAGAAATTATTATAAACCACTAGGGTTGATGACTCGCTCAATAAACAACAAAATGAAACAAGGCAGTGTTATTATCAAACTAAATATAGAAATCGACTTTCTTAACATTCAAACTTCTTAAAAAAAAAAAAAAGAAGAGACATGTTATCTTTTGTTTTCGTTTTGGATGACATGAGTGAGTGACAGCGCATCGTCGTGCAAATAGACAATTTTATCGTAGTGGAAGTAGTTTGCATTATGGATTCACACTATACATTTTATGTTGCAAAAAAAATATGTAAAAAGTAATAAAAATTAAAAACGGATAAGGATACATACAGGACTTTATAATTCAGGTGAGCGTGAGCTTGTTTTTTACATTGCAATTCGTTAAGTCACAGGAATTTTCATGTGTAAATTTTATCAGATTCGTTTCGTACGGACACATCGTTCAATTTTTTTCCCGGAATGATTTTTTTTTTTAAATAAATATTTTCAAATGAAAGTCAAATGGAATAATGGACGTGATTTGTTATAATTGTTTCAGAACGGCACTGGCATAACTTTAAATAATCTGATAAAAATTCGGCAAAGATATAATGTTATCATTGTATTTGTTTACATTTTACGCTTCTAGTGCCACGTCTTTTTTTTTCTTGAGACATAACGGCGGAGTTACACCTGAAATTTGATAAGTTACACATTCCTTAAAGATTATGAATTTGACATGCTGGAACTGCAAAATTTTTTAAGCTCTGAATGAACAGTAGCAGCTCTGAATAATTTTAATCAATAAACTAAAATTTTACTTAATTGAAGAAATTTAAAAAAAAAAATGTTTAACAATTTAATTTATATCTTTTTACAAAAAATTAAAAGGATGATTGAATTCATTAATTACGCCAAAAATAGAGATTTTTATTTTGAAAATGTTTCACTAGTTTAAATTAAGGCCGGAGGTCCCTAATTTAACCAACGTGCTGCGCTCTTGCGCCGTGAAAAATCTTCAGGGGTTTACCTAAATCCCAAATCATTTTTTTTTTTTAGTCGTCGAATTTCTGTATTTAAAAATTCTAAATTCCAGGATATTGAAAGAAATTTTACTGCCAACTTTTTCTCTTCCCTTTAAATTTTAATTCGATTTTCACTTTCATTTCCGAGTATTTTAGCGGCTAGCGATGAAGGAGGAGGAGGATTTAGTTAATAATCCAATAAGTTAATAAATTTTGAATTGATATGGAGAAAAAAAAAGTGAATAAAATTCAGCACGGAAAAATGGCAATTTTAGAGACATAAAATCCCAGGATTGCGACATTAAATTCCAGGAAAAGAAATAACCAGGATTCCTGGAGGGCACACTTCATACAGATCTTCATGCACCCATTAAAATAAGGTACCTGACCCATATTTAAGAGTTCTAGTTAATTATTACCGCATTTTGAGGAAGATTTAAAAGTCAGGAAAGAGTTTCCCGTTTCTAGTTACTGCATTGTAAAAAAATTGCATTATTAAAAAAAGTAGTGATGAATTCTTAATGCCGAAAATTCAGGTTTTTTTTTTCCTTTTTTGAAAATGTTTCTCTGTCTTAAATTAGGGAAATTGGGGCACCTAATTTTAAAGATGTTTTATTATATTCTTGGAATTACGATTGAGTAAAATTCCCTGAGCAGGAGGTGTTTGGTTCAGCTTTCATTTTGCTTCTGACATTCGTCTTATAATTTTTTGTTACTGTCGCAACAAATAATAATTCATCTAATTTAGTAGCAAGTTGCAACTTGCTATGCTACCGAAACAGTTTTTTAACTTTTGGGTTTTGTTTTATCAACAGACGGAATGGGGTCAAATCCATGTGCGACATATCTTCCCGACGGTTTCAGATTGGAAAATTTAGCCACCATCGTATGCGCATCAACACTCTGGGAGAAATCGAGTGCGGAAAAATTTTTCCTTTTGGATAAGCAAGAGGGATCGCAAAATCATATCAAGCAAATCGTAAAAGAGAAAGAGAAGAAATTAAAACAAGCTCGCTTGCCTCAAAATATAATAGATAAAATATTATGCATCTTCAAATTAATGGGACAAAGAATCTCACTCTGGTCCGAATACTCGACAAAAGTGCTCAAATTCCCCCGGGATGTAGCTGCAACGTTGAAATGGACGAATTGGGGAGCTATCGACGAAGGGAAAATATTTCAATATTGGATCAACACAAAAACTCTTCGAGATACGCCACCGGTTCCGAAAGAGGCCGTATATTACACCGCTTGTTGTAACGTGTCAATAGATTATATCCGACTCCATTGGAAAGAAATATTAAAATTCTGTGAAATACATTCAACGGATCATTCATTTCTACACGAACTTCGGGAACCGAAGTTAAAGTTCATTACCTGCTCTGTGATTTTTTTGGCAAAACTGGAGCTTTCCCAGATTTTTCGATCGCAACAACGGTATTTCAATGATTTTAATAAATCTCAAAAGGGAAACATGTTTCGCTTGTCGGTGGAAGAAGGTTGTCCAATCGCAGCTCGGTATTACTGGACTCTGTTAAACGCAACAGAACAAAAATCAGGTTTACTGTTCGCCGCGGACTTCAGTTTAACGAATTACACCCCAACACGTGACTCTTTCAGGGAAGAGAAACTGGCTCATTTTGGTCTTTTTTACAGTGAATTGGAAACCGTTTGGGCATATAAAACCAAGTGCTTCGTGGATTTATTCATGTTCGCTCTGACTCAAATGTCAGCGGAGGATATTGGACAATTATACGCAAATTTAAACATGGAACGTATATTCAGATCGCTAGGCGTGCTCATGTATCATTCGCCTTTGGAGGAATTCCTCCCTTTGGCATTCGACGTGCTTCCGAAACTTTGCACCGAAGTAAACGACTACAAGAACATGATAAAAAAAGTCCTGGAAATCATGGTCTGGAACAACGCTTTCGGGCTTTCCAACAAGCAATATTTCCACAGGAAATTATGTATAGCCTTGTGGAAAAAGCTGAGAAGTTCCAATTCCTGGGGAGAAATGCTACAGTCCGGAAAGCCCACTCTTGTATTAATGTACCAAGTCTTCGATGTGGAGCTTTTAAATTCCGTAATTAATACCGACTGCGAGGAAAAATACAGGAAATCTTTCATATTAATCGGCAAGCCTTGGTTCAGAAAGTTAATCGAGGATGATGAATACGAATTACTCACGAAATTCAAGTACAATGTTTTAAAATCCAAACAGTACCGGAAATTTTTCAAAATCTCTTGCCTAAAATCATTTTGCAAATATTTCATGCGTCACGATCGGCTTGACGTCGTTGACAAGCTTTTAGACTATAGTTATAGAAAAAGAGAGGGAAAAAGAAATGACGTCAAAAAGAAATTAAATGTCTTTTCGGTGTGCGCTAGGGTCATTTGCCAAAATCGAATTCAAACCGCCGATAACGCAATTCAATGGATGTTCGACAGCGAAGAGGAGAAACAAAGTTATATAAAAAATTTCCTTCACCGCGATTTTCAGTGGATTTACGATATCTGGTGCTACACACAATGTAAATTTTCAGAAAACGTTCGCAGATTTTTGCTGTGGATCTTGGAGTCCGAGGATGAGGTTGACCGATTTAAAAGTGAAAGATTACTCTCTGAAACTGCTCTTCCGAATCTTTTTGCTTTTTTATTTAAAAATGTAAAAAGTCCAGAAGGTAGGCAGATAGCGTCTGAGATTTTCGAAATCGCAAATAAATTGCTAACCTCTTCTTTATCTTCTGAAAATATTACAATTTTAAAGCGTAAAATTGGAGAAAACGTACAAAAATGGATTACGTTTTTAGGCAATAAATTTTGCTTACACCGCACTGACGATTTCTTGGATTGGGTTTTTCCGACCGGAAATGAAAAAATCGTGGCTGTTAAAACGATTTTGAAAAATAATGATTGTTGGAGTTCTATAAGTGCTAAAAAAGGTAGGAGGTCATGCGATCAAAAAGTACTGCGTTCCTGGATTGAAACGACCGGTTTCGAAGGACTAGAAATTAACGCGGATGAACCTAAAAATGCTGAACATCCAGCTCTATGTAAAACAGTTTTCCAAATGTTAAAAAATCCTGATAAAAGCGTTTCTGCTAGTACTGTCTGTAGTTATATTCGTTGCGAAAAAAACGAAGCCATGCGGTAATATTCCTATGTTGATTAATGGACAGGTCCTCGTTATAAAGTTCCAGTAAATTTTATTTTATTTTTTGATATACTGATTAATTTTACCAAAAAAAATTTTTTTATGTTCTATACAATGCATACTTAAAAATATTTTCACGTTTTAGATTTTTGGAGTTCGAAAAAATTAAAATGATAAAAATATGTGTGATATCTCCATCTTTTATTTTGTTAATTAAAAAATTTTGGTTAATAAAATTTCATTTATTTTAATTTTATGTTGATTTTGTTAAATGGAAAATAGTTATTAAAATATCGGTAGTCAACTGATAAGAAACAAGCAAAAGCCTTAGCGCTCATTTATCATTTTTGAGTGAAATAAAAGAAGTTTATTTAAACTTAAATCAGTTTAAAAGCCGGTTTCACCAATGCTGGTTAAAAAAATAAGTAAATAACGGTAGAAAAAAACCCCGACCATAAGTAAACGATAAGTTAACAAACAAAAGTATTATTAAAAGCTTAATTTGCTTTCTTTGTTAATCATCCCAAGAAAAAGTGTGTTATAAAGTTGAGTTATTAAAAACTTAAACTTCGTTATAAATTTTATAACACATTATATTCAGGTTTTTTTAAAGTTTTTTTTATTTTCTTCTAACGCTACCCAAATTTTTCTATTTCTGTTTTTCTTTATTTTTGAGCCTTTGTCAAATTAAAAATACAAGAAATAAACCGAAAATTCGGAAAAAGTCTGGAAAAATATTGTAAGTCAAAATAATTGGCAACTTAAAGATCCAAATTGCCGCTTTGAAAAATCAGTTGAAAAGTAGTGTAGTGGAAAAAGGCGGCTCGTAAGTCGACCACAAGGCTCGGGTTCTAATCCAAAAAATTGTATTTTTTTTTTTCATTTTTTTCTCATAAAAAATGTTTAAAAAAAAGAGCTTATAAAGTCCCCTAATGCTAAATGTAGTGCAATTCAAGCATAAAATTAATATATTGATAAGTTAAAAATTTCATTATTAAAAAAAAAAAAAAAAAAAAAAAAAGCTTTGCGCAGTGGCGATATTGTAACCAATGAAGTTTTACTGAGGTGCGATTATTGCTATAGTTGAAAACTTATACCAATACCCCGCCTAGACCACGTGAAATACCGTGGGCTAAGCCAATTTTTGGGAGCTTCTAAAAAAACGCCTTGAGCCGGAAGAAATAACATTATATTACTATTTATAAAAATTTATAAATAGTTATAAAATTTTATAATCGGCCAAAACGTTATTAGAGTTATAAAATTTTATAACACTCTTTTTCCCGGGATTGTTTTCCATAAAATCTTTGTTGTTGGAACTCGACGACCTACGACGATTCGTGTTGCATTTAAGTCCCTCATTGAGAGAGAGTTCGTTGAGTGCGGGTCGGTAGCTTAATGGTAGAGCACCCGTCCGGCAAACGGTAGATGTGGGTTCGATTCCCATTCGGCTCAATGTACCCGACGAAATTTTTTCTCTCAGTGTTGTTTGTTTGTCCATAAAAGTTAGGACTTTAGAGATTTCGGCTTTTATAATATTATAAAAGGCGATAGTTTTTCCTCTTAATTATCGGGTTACTCCCTTATCGTAAGTTGACTTGCCGCTTCCAGTCTCAATTCGTGCCAACATTTAGTGGCTAATGCCTAGTTGGATTTTCCCGCGCTTTGTGATTCGTGTTGCATTTAAGTCCCTCATTGAGAGAGAGTTCGTTGAGTGCGGGTCGGTAGCTTAATGGTAGAGCACCCGTCCGGCAAACGGTAGATGTGGGTTCGATTCCCATTCGGCTCAATGTACCCGACGAAATTTTTTCTCTCAGTGTTGTTTGTTTGTCCATAAAAGTTAGGACTTTAGAGATTTCGGCTTTTATAATATTATAAAAGGCGATAGTTTTTCCTCTTAATTATCGACGACCTATTTACTTATGTATTTAATCTTACCTTCGAAATCACGATGCTTTATCTGTTTATATCCAGAAATCTATTCGATAACGTTGTGCCGGCAATTTAATTCGAGCGATTTGACTTGATTCATCTGAAACAAAAAAAATAGGAGTAATTAAAATAGGCTCAACCAATTGAGAAAAACATGTTTTTTTTTTTTTTTTTTTTACTTAAACTTATGTAAAAACACTAATCGGAAATCGAATATATGGTCTCAAAATCACAAATAATAAATAAAAAAAAAGGAACCGGAAAGGGACTGGAGTCTGCTAAACGAATCAAAAAAAAACAATATTTATAACATACGCTTCTGATTTCGCTTTAAAAGAATATGGGGCCGGAGAAAAGTACGATTTTTTCAAAGAGGAGCGCTCTCCTAAAGACAGAAGAACATTTTCAACTTACCGCAACAAATCTTTCGAGGATATATCAAATTTTTTCGTTCCAAAAATGCTAGAGAATGAACTGTGGGAATATTTATGAAATTTAAAGAGGCATTTTATTTTTACCATTTTGAGGCAATTTTTGAGAGACTTACAAGACCGTTATCGCTCGGTGGCTTGCCATTGCCTCCCGAGGGGTGGTGACCGCTGGATTTTTTGACTAGTTTTGACCTGAGAAAAATTCCTAGCTGTGAACTAGGATGGAAGCACTACTCGTCGCATCTCTTGATCGAGAGTCGAGTGCGCTTTGAACTAAGCTACGGGCCACCACTACAAGCAGTGGCGAGCTTACTGATTTTAAAGAAATCATAGATAGACTAAGTGACGTCATACATATGAATAACGACTTCCGACTTGACGACAGACAGAATTTTCGTAGGAAATTGTTTACCGACTTGTGGAAAATAATGAAAAAATTTTATTTTTTTGGGAAAATATTTTTGATGCCGAAAAGCAACTTCCAAACATAATATATTGCGTTTTCGATTTGGGTATATTGAAATTTTTAATTAATGACAGCGAAGAGGAACACAGAACAGCATTTATAATATACCGCCAAATGGTCGTCTTGAGTGTTTTTATTCAATAAAATCCCTAATTTTTCAGATCAAAACGGGTTCGATGCTTAAATTTTGTCAAATTTTCGACCGTTAACCCCTAAAAATACCTACATTTTGCTACCTCAGAATACAAAGGACGCAAATCGAGATAAGAGATCAGTACACTTTCTTATAAGCTGAACATAGTAGCAACGTGTCTATTGGAAAATCGATTTAGGTCCTTTGTATTCTGACGTCGCGATTTGCATTATTCAAAATTAAGGGATTTTCATTAATAGCCCCGGGATTGGCGGGATTAAAATAGATCCGAGGGCCCCAGAGTCCCTGCATTCTGGATCCCGCTATTTTTGCAATCAAGTTAATTGTTTTCTTTTTTTGGCAGATGAAATGGAGATAAACCCATCAGACACGAGGTATCTTCCAGCTGATTTCAATTTGAGGAATCTGGCAACGATCGCATATGCAGCTACGTTTTGGAACGAATCCAACATTGCTCCATTTTTCGACAACGCTACCCCAAAAGTAGGACCTAGCTCCAATTACCCGATATATCCACACTATGCCCATATCAGCAATGTGATAAAGGAAACAGAAAAAACATTCAAAAGCGCCAACTTCCCGATAAAAATATCAGATCTAATACTGCAAGCATTGAAAATGATGGGTCAAAGGATAGCACTTTGGTCCGATTACGCACAAAATGTTTTGAACATTGAAAAAAAAGCAATTCCAACCGCTTTTTGGACGGCTCACGGAACAGTCGACGAAGGGAAAATTCTACTAAACTCAAAAGCCATCCGAGATGATCTGATACCACCTCTAGAAGCTCTATATTTCACGGTTTGTTCCAGCGTGTCCATCGATTACATCAAACTCCACTGGAAAGAAATTTTATTATTTTGCGAAATTCAATCAGAAGACAACCGATGTTGTCCTAAACTTTCGCGCAGTAAGGTTCAATTTATTAGCTGCTCGGTAATCTTTTTAGCAAAACTAGAGCTTTCCCAGCTGTTTCCATCGCAAACTCAGTACTTCCAAAAATATAAATACCCCAAAAAGGAAAACATGTTTTGGTTAGCGGTAAAAAAAGGATGTCCCGAAGCTGTTCGTTATTACTGGAGCTTATTCAACGACCTGGAAAAAAGAGAATTGATCCAAAAAGCAGCTGATTTCAGTATGCTTAAGTATCGAGCAACTGAATTATACGACTTTTTCAGTCAGAAACCAGAGCGGTGTCAGGGCGGATTTCAAAAGTACATGATAACTCATGTATATAAAAGCCAATGTTTCGATGATTTATTAATTTTCTTCATTACGAGAATGGCCGATCACGAAATAAGCCATTATTTAACGACTTTAAAAGAGGAGTTGAATCGTCGACATGATATTTTAATTATTTTCGAGGTATTATTGTGCCACTGCCCTTTGGAAGAATTCTTGCCTTTAGCATTTGAATTAGCGGTGACATATTGCGAATTTAAAAGTGATTACAAAAGGCTAATGAATAAACTCTTACATGTAAGGTTTCGCGATAAAAAATTCGGATTTCACATCGATCGAAGATTTTTTGAAAAACTGATTAAAGATTTGAGGGAAAAATTCGGCACCGGCAATTCTTGGGTAGAAATTTACGAAGAGCCTCTTTTGAGAAAGATATACGACTACTTCGATTTGAAGGATTTAAAAATCATATTTAGCGATTGTCCAGCACAATACAAAAAAGAACTTATAACAAGTGGCCAGGCAGGGTTCAAACGGTTATTCGAAAATCACAAGTTCCGATTATTAAAGACATTCAAAGACGATATTTTACAATCCGAAGATGAGTGCAACTGGTTCAAGGAAATTTGTTTCGGATTTGCCGGTGAATTTTTATCAAAACGCCGGACCGATCATATGGATAAGCTTGTAAAACTATTTTACTCCACACCAGAAATATATAAAAACGACATTTCAAACCAACATCTTATATTTCAAATCTGCGCTAATCTTATTTGCGAAAGAAGCATTCTAGCTGCGAATACAGCAATCAGATGGATGTTTGACAGCGACCAAGGAAAACAAAATTACGTAAAAAATCATTTAGTTAGTGACATGACCTGGGTTTGGCACATCACAAAACAAAAACAAGAAAAGTGGACAAAGCTCCTTACAAAATTCATGCTGTGGCTATTAGAATCTCCAGATGAAGTTGATCAATTTAAAAGTGGGCAGCTCGCTTCTCAATTTGCATTAAAGAACCTTCTTGCCGCTTTATTTGAGCTCGAGGTAGACTCAGACGGTAAACGAAGAGGTTCCGAGATATTTAAGATTTTCGAGGAATTTTTGCTATTCTGTTTAATACCGGAAAATGTGGAAATTTTAAAACAAGAAATTCGTAGAGAGATACACGAATGGATTTTATTTTTAAGCGGTAAATGCTGCTTACATTGTGCGGATGATTTCTTGAATTGGATTTCCGAAAGCAGGGAAAAAAAAGATGAAACGATTCATATGTGCTTGAAACGAAATGAGGCTACATTCACTGAAAACACTACGATAAGTAATTGGGCTGATTGCAATCAAAAAGTATTGTCTTCTTGGAATGCAACTGCAGACTTTTTGAATGAAACCGAAGATTCAAATCAAGATGCTAAAAAATTGAAATCCAGTCTGAAACTGGAGGATCCCAAATATTTCGAACCTGATTGTGGTTACATCTATTCTGATCCAAGGGCTTAGGTTTGATTTCTCAAGAGATAAAATAATTTTTTTTTTTTTACAAGCAAAATTTATTGAGTTTATAAACAGATAATTATAAATAATTTTCTTGCGGAACTTGAAACTGAGAAACTTTTTTTCTTCCTTACTTAATACGGGATTTTTGCTAATTATCCATGTCCAGAAATAATTTTATGTATTTAGATTTCACTGAAAAATTGTAAGTACTTGCAGTCAATAATAAACGATTTAAAACTTTTACGATTTGCAAATTAAGTCCTCTAATGCCTAATAATTTCAAATATAGGCAACCAGCATCACTAGCTTAAAAGTGAATCTCAAACAGTTCCAATTTTCCTCGACAGATGGTGTTGATACTCTCAAAAAAAAAAAAAGGACCTTTACGAAAATACCTTACGATGCATTAACATTTTCTCAAACTTAAGAAGATGCCGCTAACTATTTGTTTATATGCTTTAAAAGGTTCTTCTTATGTACCGTAACTTAAAAAAAGAAGGAGGGATTCAATTGCAATGTCTTATTTTTTTTCGGATTCCAAGATAGATATTTTGCAAACTCAGTGAAAACCACAACATAAACATCCAGATATGGTTATTTATCGCGAGGAATAAAAGACATTAAAAATAAAACGAAAAAAAAAAAAAAAAAGGATATTTAGTTTTTAAGTGGTGTGATTTTATATTTTCTTAAAAAACTGACAGTGAAGAACCTACTTTTTTATGTTTATGAGTGAAAATAATTAGGAAGGAATAATCGTTGAAGTAATAAATAAATCGTTGAATAATAAATAAATCGTTGAATAATAAATAAATCGTTGGAAGTCAATAATTCAGGTGAGCTTCAATTTCTTGTTTAAACTTGCTTGAGCTGTATTTGAGCCAATTATCTTTGAGACATTTATTAAATGTTTGCCCCGAATTGTAGCATTGGAAAAGCTTATAGCACGAGGTAAAAAATTTGAGCAAAAAATATTTGGTGTTAAAATCTCAACCCACGGATTAACGAAGGCGCAGGTGTTCGGGCATTTCAAAAAAAAAATAAGATCCACTCGAAATTTTTTCTTCCCTGGCAAACTACGGGTCTTTAATATCTGAAATAGCTCCCCGATTTTTTTTTTTAGATTAAAGAAAAATTTTTTGGGGTGAAAGTGGCGATAAAAGATTTTTTAGGCCAAAAAAAAAAAGGAAAATAAATAAATAAATAAAATAAAATAAAAATAAAAAAGATTTTTAAAAAATTTGATTTGCAGCCAAATATTTAAAAATTTGTATGTTATGGAAACTAAGACAGAAAAATTTAAAACTATGGCTTGAAGTTAATTATATGTAGGGCTATAGAGGGAAAAAAAATGGGCTTGGTCTAAAGTGTTGCCTATTTGCAATTTGGAGGCCAGCCTTGGCGGTTTCTCCCCTGGAAATTTTAATAAAATTTGTTATAATCTTAAAATTCCCAAGTCTCAGATATTTTCATATTTAACGGGTTTTCCTTTTTTTACGGAAAAAGAATTATACTGTGCCAAAGTGACCAATTTTTTGAGCTTTACGTTAAAAAGTTTGTTAATAACGGTACTGCTAATATGTGAACCTCCCTATCTATTACTTTTTCTGAAAATAATTTTTAATTATAAAATGTTCAATAAGTGTCTTTTTTTTTTTACTTAAAATAAAATGTTCAATAAGTGTCTATTTTTTAAATACTCTGCTCTAAAAAAAAAAAAAAAAATGTTCTAAAATCATTGTTTAATTCTGAAAATTGCCTATCTTTACGGGCTATTGACCCTGAGAGGTGAATTTGTATCCTAGATGTTTGTGACTTTTTTTTTTAAAGTTCAGATCTTTTTAAACATTCTCGTTGTTGGGTTTGAATCTTTTTAAATGTAACAAATTAAGGTCTTTGGCCTGACCCATTTGGGTTTATTCGACCATACATTTGCTGCAAAGGGGAAACAGGTAACTTGAGTACGTAACAGATAAATTAAGATGCTCAAAATAATTATTTTTGGGCACTTCTTTTTTTTTTAATACTAATCGGCAAGGAACAAAAATCCGATTTCTTGCAAAATGTTATAGCGAAAATTTTTCGACCTTATTTATTTATATTTTCAACTTTACGAATTAGTGATGTCGATACCGATACTATATTTCGATATATCGAAATATCATCGATATTTACATATTTGATATATCGAATTAAGATATATTTGATATATTATTTGAATTATCCTTAATTAGCTGTTTTGATCAAATGATCTCTTTTTATGTTACTAGTTACCTTTGATTAAATGATATTTTTTTTATATACCTGATTGCATATTTTAAATGAATCGTTTATTGCAAAAAGGAGTCTTGTCCACCATTTTAGAAGATGGAAAAAGTATGTTTTGTCCCAAGTGGACAGCGATACCATACCGCACCATTTTTATACCATAAAACCCAGTTTTATACCATAAAAACACCATAAATATGGCATAAATTAATGAGAATGTCATAAGTTACTGTTTTACACCATTTTACTCCGTTTTACACCGTAAGAATGGTGTGAATAGCCAAGTACACCAATATGTATGTCATAAATAATTATTTTACACCATTTTACACCGTTCTACGCCATAAGAATGGTGTAGCGACCAAAGTACACCAATAAGTATATCATAAATGATTATTTTACACCTTTTTACACCGCTTTACGCCATAAGAATAGTGTAGCGACCAAAGTACACTAATAAGTATGCCATAAATTATTCTTTTACACCATAAGAATTGTGTCGATACCAAAAAACACCATTAAATATATCATAACTACACCGTAAGAATTTACAATGAATTCCTTTGGATGCCGTAAGCTCGCCATAATATACAACAAGCTTTTATTTAATAAGACCATGTATATTGCCGTAAATAATATTACACCATTTTTATACTTCACGGTGTAGCGACGAAAATACAAAAATGGTGCGCATCTTAAATTACGCCTACAATGGCTTTCATAAAAGCTTTTTTTTTCTTTTAAATCAAAAATAAATAAAAAATAAAAGAGTACTTAAACCCGGGAATCCAACTAAATATCGGTATTTGTCTAACCACTAAACTGCCGCTGTAAGCGAAATCACCGTAACTTCATTTTTGTAAACAATGGCGATTTTGGTACCGATCGAATCCTTATAATCTCACGAATTACGTTTTATACCTAAATAGTGAGATATGAAGCAGGAAAAAGCTTATTTTTATAAAATAAAAAGTAAATAAAAAAGAAAAAAAGACGATCTCCATTAGGAATACAAAGAAACAAAATATTTGTTTACTTTTTACAATTGTTTTTATTGTCATTATCTCAAAATTTAAAAAAATACAGTTACGGTGATTCTGCTTACAGGGGCAGTAAACGTTGGCGCAAATATTGAAAAGTCCGGAGAAAAAGGACCGTATAACTTAAGTAATTTCATTTTTAAGCTGATTTTTTCGTTTAATACTGCTTTAATTTCGTTTAAAGCAATATTGAACAAAAAGTTCAGCTTTAAAAAAAAATTAATTAAAGTCTGCGGACCTTTTTCCGTGAAAAAGGGCTATCATTTCCGTTTGAATACGCGACAACCTTTAGTGCAATAGAAGATATCGATTTTTTTTCAATTTTGTAATGGCCGAGAAAGTACAAAACGGTGTCTTATATTTAAAAACAAATACAAATTCGGAAAACAAAAAATTAAATATCAAAAATACCATGGTTTAGGTTTCTTCAAGCTTTTACAGACTGAAGCTCAAACCTTAGATTAAAACAAATGTCAAATTTGAAATCAGCGACGTCGAAAACTCTTTAGTACCAAATTTTGTCCTGATCGGATAATGAATAAAAAAATACAAGGTGAAACGGATAAAACGTGAACTATAAATATAAGTTTGTTCATTAGATTTCTCAGAAGCTTTTACAGTGTAGTTGGTATAGCGTCGGAGTTTCACCCTGAAGGACCAGGATCGATCCCACCAGGAGGCAGATTGAGAAGCGTTTTTTCTAAGATGAGCATGGAAGGTTGAGGTATATTGTTAGGCATTATGAGGTCAATAGTCGATAAATGTCAAAATTGGGCTAATTTTTTAATTTTCTGGACCCCCATTTTTTTTAAATATACAATTTACGGTGTAATATGGTATATCGGATTTATGGTATAATTTGGGTGTATTATGGTATCCAAATTTTATAGTGTAAATTGTATTACACCATAACACACCCAAAGTATACCATTAAAAAAAGTCTAAAAAGATACCGTAACTTTGGTGCGGTATGGTATCGCTGTCCACTTGGGGTTTTGATAACTTATATTTGTTTACATTCTAAAAAATCAAAACAAACTATTTTATTTTTTAAAAATGGTGGACAAGACTCCTTTTTGCAATAAACGATTCAAATAGCTTACGCAAGTTTTTTAAATTCAAAAGTTACAAGTATGATTGACTTTTTTCCTAAATGCTTATGCTTTTTTATATCGAGGATATCGATTTCGCTATATCCGATATCGATATTTTACTCTGCAATATTCGATATATCGGTGTCAAAAATTTTTGATACCGATAATCAAAAATTTTTGATACCGATATTTCCAATATCGTAGAGTAAAATATCGATATCGGAGATATCGAAATCGATATTGTCGTTATAAAAAAGCGGCATCAAAAATTTTTGATACCGGTATCGATAAATATCGAACTTTTGAAAAATATCGACATCATGTGAAAAAAAAAAAAAATAAATAAAAATAAATGAATAAAAAATTATAATAATGAGCTCAAATTTTAAATTTGAATTGGACTGAGAAATTGAATTCGAGGAATTTTCAATTCGATTTTCAAATTTTTAAATATTTTCTTTTTTTTTCCAACAAGAGGCTCTTATCTGAAATTGAGGCAGCGTTGCCAAAATTCGCCTTAGATACGGTTTAGCCACCCCGCACGCTTAAGTTTAGAAAAGAGCTGTGTGGATGTATATCGATAAGTCGATATATCGGTATTTGAAATTTTCGATAACGATATGTCGATACATCGCCAAAAATGATCGATAAATATGTAATACGTAATTTTTAGCTTAAAAATCCCGTAATGGAAAAAGGGAAGGAATTTAAGAAAATACACTCCTTTAGCAATTAAAAACTGAAATTAAAAATAAAGAGGCTGACATTTCCTAAGAGTCGAAATTCAAGATGGCGGACGAGTAATTCTCAAGTAATTTTATTTAAAGTCCTAAGTCAATGAAAACGGTGAAAAGTTAGCAGAGATTTATAAAAGTGCTAATTACAGGGAGACTGATTAAAGTGGCAACGCCAGAAAAGGGAAAATGAAAGATTTTAAAACTAATCGAATTGTCTCATTATCGAAAATAAGTTATCGATATATCGAAAAAAAAATATCGATAATCTTTATCAATAAATGGACTTATCGATAATTTATCGCCATCACTAAAAAGTGCAACTTGCTGTTCTGGGTATAAAAAAAAGATTAATTTTTCACTCTTTTATTTCCATATTGCAATTCTTAATTTATAATTTCAGTTATTCGGTGTTCACAAAATTAAAAAAAAAAAAAAATTAAAGTCCCACATTGAAACATGTTACAATTGCATTTTTTTTTCTTTTGTAAATGAGCCATTCTTTTAAAACCAATTATTTCGAAGCGAGAAATAAAATTGAAAAATTTATGCTTACTAAAAAACGATTCCAGTCAAGAATTTTGAGGTTGCGATGATTTGGCACCTCATCAATCAGAAAAGTAAGAGGAAAAAAAGTGTGGCCGTTTTGCTTGTATCGAGTTTCATCGCATCAATGTTGGAGCGACAGGACGCAAAAGAATCTCAAGTTTACGTCAGTTCCTTAACGGTTCCGTTTTTTTTCTCGACAGATAAAATGGAGGAAAGTCCATCAGCAACGTGCGTTCCGGCCGATTTTAATTTGAGGAATTGGGCAACGGTCGCATATACAGCCACGCTATGGAATAAATCAAATATTGCACCACTTTTCGAGGAAGCCCAGCGAATCAAAACTTCTGCATACGTTCATAAAATGGTGAAAGAGCAAGAGAAAATACTCGAAAGCGCCAACTTCCCGAGGAAAATATCTGACGAAATATTGTGTTTATTCAAGACCATGGGGCAGAGGATCGCTCTGTGGTGCGTATATGCAACGGAGGTGTTGGACATTAAGAAAGAAGTAATCCCAACAGTGTGCTGGACGGTTTACGGAACGATAGACGAAGCAAAAATATTACAAAATGTGACGAACTTAATAAACATTGAAAATGAGCTGATATTACCCCTGGAAGCTGTATATTACACAGCATGTTCGAACGTGTCAATCGACTTCATTCAACTTCACTGGAAAGAAATGTTAAAATTTTGCGAAATTTATTCGAGGGAAGAAGACTTTTTAGGTCAGAGCCCAGCAGAACCGAGACTTCGGTTTATTGCCTGCTCCGTAATTTTTCTAGCGAAAGTAGAGCTTTCCGAGCTTTTCCCGTCTCAAGTAAATTACGTCGAAAATTTTGAGTGTACTAAAACAGAGGGGGTGTTTTGGTGGTCTTTGCGTGAAGGGTGTCCTAAAGCAGTTCGTTATTACTGGGGTCTGCTGAGTGAGTCACAGCGTACGTCATTTATTACGTACGCTGCTGATTACGCTTTAAGGGAATACTCGGCGGAAGAAAAGTATGATTTTTTCAGAAAGAGCTCTATGATAGACGATATATTTTCAAGTTATCGAAACAAATGCTACGCTGATTTACTAATTTTTTTCCTTACGGTAACGTCTGAGATGGAATTGTGGGGATATTTGTGGGATTTAAAGACTCAAGGAATGCATTTTATTTTTACCGTTCTGGATGTGTTAATGTGCCATTTTCCATTGGAAGAATTCCTCCCTTTAGCGTTTCATTTGACTTTAAAATACTGCGATGATCTCAATGATTGTAAAGTAATCATAGATAGACTAATGGACGTCATACGTATGAACAAGGACTTCGGAATTGACGGCAAACAGATTTTTCACAGGAAATTGTTTATCAATTTGTGGGAAAAATTGAAAACTTTTATTTCTTGGGAGGAAATTTTGGATGACGAAAAGCCACTTCTAGACAAAATATGTAGCGTTTTCGATTCGGGTGTTTTGAAATTTTTAATTTACGACTGCGACGAGGTCTACAGAGCAGAATTTATAACCTACTGCGAACCAGTATTCAAAAACTTACTACGAACCAATCAATACGAATTGGTCAAAAAATTCAGGGACGATGTTTTACACTCCCAAAACGAACGCTTATGGTTCGAGGACGCTTGCTTAAGGTATTGGGATGGCTTTATAAAAGAATTCCGTCTTGATGTCGTGGATTACCTTTTAGATTTAAGGCCTTGTAAAAGACAAGTTTTTAAAAACGATTTTCAATATGTGATGTCCCTGTGCGGATGGTTTATATCACACAATCGGATTCAGTTGGCAAATAAATCATTGAAATGGATGTTTGACAGCGCGCAAGAAAAAGATGATTACTTAAGCAATTGCTTTACCAGCAATATGAATTGGGTCCTCTACATTTGGAAAACTAATGAAAAAAAATTCGCGGAGAATCTTTCAAGATTTTTAATTTGGCTATTGGAGTCTCAGGGTGAAGTTAACCGATTTAAAACGGAAAAATTGACGTCTCAAAAAGCGCTCATGAACCTTCTCGCCGCGTTATTTGAACTTGAAAAAAGCGAAGACGGTTACCAAAGAGGATCGGTGATATTTAAAATAATTGACGAATATTTGTTATTTTGTGCAGACTCGAGTCATAAAAAAGTGAAGCTTTTAAAACGCCAAATTTGTGAAAAATTTGACAAATGGATTTTATTTTTAAGTGGAAAATGCTGCTTGCATCGCGTGGACGATTTTATAAATTATATCTTTGAAGACGAAGTAGAAAAAATAATGATTAAAAGGGCTTCGGTATTGCAACGCGAAAAACTAAAAGCTACAGAAAGTGCTTCGGCCAAGTGCAATCGGGAGGTATTAAAATCGTGGAAAGGCATGACAGATATTTCAGAGAAAATAGTTACAGATTGTAAATACATTTATTTTGTAAGAACAATGGACGGGGTTAAATCAATTGTTGATTTAATACCAAGCACCAAGTCATTATGGGTGGTGTCCGAAACTTGATATGACTTGAAACTTGTCTGAAACTTGAGGACTACGTCTTTGTATGTCGAAAAATTCGAATTTTTTGATAAAGATATACTTTTTTTTTCCTGGCACATAAAAGAAATTTAAGGCATTTTTTTTTCCTCGTTTTTGTTGAATTTTTTGATAATTTTTGATAATTTTTTGATTTTTCCTCGTTTGATTGAATTTTTTCCTGGCACGAAAAAAACTTAAAATTCTTGATTAAAAAAAAGTCCAAAGTTGAAAAATTTAGTCAAGATTTTAATTAAATTTTTCAGAGTTAAAATTTTAATACTGAAATATTGCTTAAGCTCATATTCTTGGCTAAAGGTAAAGGGACAAAATTAAAAAATTTAGTGAACATTTTATTTAAAATTTTAAAGTCCATGCTTTCATTCATGTCATGTAATTTTAAAATAAAATACTCTAACTTTTTTCTTGTAATTTTTTAGAACATTTTTTAGAAAATCTCTTTAGAATTACTTGTAAATTTTTTCGAAAAATTTCTTTAGAAAATTTCTTTTAAATTTTTTAGAAAGTTTCTTTTTAATTTTTTAGGAAATTTCTAGTAAATACTTTAAAAAGTTCCCATGCACCACTTCACCGAAAATCTTTAAGTCCCCTGTTTTGGACATTTCGACTAATTTTCATCATAAATTAAAACTTATTTTATGAAAATGGATATCATTGAGAATCATAATCTCTTATTCCTCTATTTTGAACATTCATTAATTAATAATTGAAATATTGTAGTCCTACGTCAAAAAAAAAAAAAAAAAAAAAAAATTGCTTTAGTACGAATTTTTTTTGGCTTGTATTTATCCGGTCAGTATTTTAATATTGACCAGTATTTTTTATTATGTTTTTCGGTATTTATTAATAAATACCAGTCAAAAATTTAAATGGTCAGTATTGGATGGTCAGTAAAAAGATGTTAAAAAATCAGTATTTTTAATTTTTTTCGCCAGTAAATAAAAATAAGAAATCAGTAAAATATTATATTTTTGTGTTTTTGCCAGAAAAAAAAAAATTGCGAATGAAGCATTTGCTAGAAGTTTATCTCCACATTTAAATACTGAAAACTTGCAGGAATATTAAAGTGTTTCAAATTTACCTTACTTTTCGCAATTTTGTTCTTCATGCGATTTTCACTTCTCTTATGGTCTAAAAACAAAAGGTAAATTTTTCTAGATTTTTTCGATCACGTTTAGGGGTGGCTCACTGCCATTTTGTGCTTGAAAAAAAAAAAAATTATTTGGCATTTTTTAAACAAATTTTAGGAGTAATTTTTTGGGATCAGACCAAGTTTTTTATATGTTTTCGACGTCGTAGAATCCGAAAATGACCATCCGGTGTCGATCAGAATCACCCCTAACTGGCCAAACACCCTTTATTGGCCAAAACAGCAATTTTTGTAAAAAATTTCGAATCAACTATTGTCTTATTGTCTTTCTAGTCAACTATTCCCACCGTAAAACAATGCCAATGTATGTTTTCGACGACGCAGAGTTAAACTTTGACCACCCCGATTTGATTAAAGCCACCCTTAATTTAATTAGACCCGTTCTTTTTTTTTTTTTTTTTTTTTTGATAAATCGCATTTTTTTATCCTCCTAATAATATTTGGCGTGTCAAAAAATTTGCTGCCTAAATGAATTTAATTTAACCGATTTTTTTAAAATAAAAATATTGCCTAAACGAATTTTAAATACTGATTTTATAGGCTATTAGTGGAACTTCCCAATCGCATAATTACCATTACGAAAGTTCCCATTACGAAACTACCCATAACGTAAGTTCCCAAAACGGAAATACCCATTCCCAATGTACGAAAGTTCCCAGAAAACAAATGCATTAGTAATCAAAGTGAATTTCGGATAATTTCTTATGCGTTAGGGAGTTTTATGTTGTTAAAGACGGGACCGCATATATGCGGTATAGGGAACTTTTAAATTCCTGACTTCTTAGTGGGTAATGGAAGGACCTACAATGGGTTATACAACAAATTTTAAGTTCAAAATTTAAAAATTTTTTAAATCCTATACTTAGCTTATGGGAGATCAATTTCTTGCAGTACAAGCAATAGGAAATCCTAAAATTCACTATAATTAGTTTTTTAGGTGTCTTTATTTTGAAACAAGGGCTTTTGAAATTGAGTTAAAACTTTATTTTGAAACTTGAGTTAATGAAACAAATTCTAATGTTTAGCTTGTGGAAACATCTTTCTCGTGTTTAGCTTATGAACGTTCCCTGAAAATTTTTCTATTTACTATTTAAGAAATTAGAAAAAACTTCACTTGCTCTGAAGTCGCTTGAATAGTCCATATAGTTTATTTACGGAGATTGCGCCGCTTGTGTTTAGCTTATGGTCAATTTTTTTATGTTTAGCTTATGGAGCTTCCTTAATAATTTGATTATTTTGGACTTAAATCTAAGACGAGTGATTTTACCTTTTTAATATCAAAGAGCCTTATGAAGGCCCTCTACAGGGCCACCTAATGGAGCCCA
This sequence comes from Liposcelis bostrychophila, assembly GCA_037577465.1. Lineage (NCBI taxonomy): Eukaryota > Metazoa > Arthropoda > Insecta > Psocodea > Liposcelididae > Liposcelis > Liposcelis bostrychophila. Next base: position 4,498,717 of record CM075209.1, on the reverse strand, counting down.
AAACTGAAATACATCTCACGAATACAATACAACTCGCGGTGTTTTTAAAACAACATATGAATATAATGTTGACAAAATCGATTTTTTAAAACTGTAAGGTCCAAAAATGGCTACAAAGGACCCTTTACATTCATTAATGCATTCAGTACTACTTATCATTTTTGTAAGAGTAACCAATTTTCAATAGAACAATAACAGCCAATTTTTCAATTTTTTAATACAGTCGACTCTCTCTATAGCGTAAACGCAGGGGCCGAACAGATATTTACGTACTACAGAGAGTTACGTAAAAACCGATGTTGACATTAAATAGAATTTTTTTTCTCGAAAGAAAAAACTTCATTACTAATAGAAAAATGATTTTAATGGTTATTTTTAATGAAGATTTAATTTTGCCGAGTTGAAATGTTACCGATAAACTAACTAAAACGGAACAAAATAAAATTTTGATTCAAAGGTGTCATTTTCGATGCAAGATACTACAGGTTTAAAAATCGCGCGTTAAAAATATTTTTGCGGTTGAACATTTATTAAAAAATATGACGTCATTTTCGTTTTTTTATAAAAATTAATAATAATTTTGCCCTTTTTACATGTAAAAATGGTAATTTTCTCTTTCAAAATGGCAAATTTCCCTTCAAAATTGAAAATTTCGTTACGTACTACAGGGAGTGGCGTTACGTATAAAGCGGAGTTCAAATACATGGTGATATATGGGAATTCGGCCGGACCGTGCCAATTTTTACGTACTACAGGGGTTTTCGTTATAACCGATGACGTTATAGAGAGAGTCGACTGTACAACAATAACAGCCTTTCCCTTTTTTTCCTTTATTATTTTTTTTCTGGGAACTTTCGTAGTGGGAACTTACGTAGTGGGAACTTACGTTATGGGAAGTTTCGTAATGGTAATTATGCGATAGGGAAGAACTCCCGGCAGCGATTTTATAAATTAAATACTGGTAAAAAAAAAAATTAAAAATACTGCCTGAATTAATTAATATTACTGACTTTCTACACCCAAAAATACTGGAAATTTAAATTAAATATACTGTTTTTAATATTAAAATACTTGTGCTATAAATTTAAACATTTTTTTTTACAATAATAAATAAATACTTATAAAGGAGAATGCTTTTGTGTGAATTTTTTTTACAATAAAAGTGGCTGGAAGGTGAATTTTTTTTTTTGCCTATTGATCTTCTATACTACTGATCTACTTACTATTTTGATTAAAAATCAAAAAAGGTCTTCGGATGATATTTTATGCTACTTTTAACGCTTAAATCCAAAAAATTGATCTTAATTTGCGTCATTTAATTCCCTAAAATCCCTAATTTTTGAGGTCAAAAGGATTTCGACGCCTGAAATTTTGTCGCATTTTCGAGTAATAACCCCTAAAAATACCTATATTTGAATTATTAAAATCCCGGGATTGGCGGAATTAAAATAAGTCCAAGACCACAGGATCCGTGCAATCGGGATCCAGGAATTGCAATCTAGTTAATCGTTTTGCTTTTTTCGGCAGATGAAATGGAGAAATGCCCATTCGACACGAGGTATCTTCCAGCTGATTTCAATTTGAGGAATCTGGCAACGATCGCTTATGCAGCTACGTTTTGGAACGAATCCAACATTGCTCCATTTTTTGACAAAACTAACCGATATGCAAAGCACGCGATGGATGCACACTTTGCACACATCAGCAACGTGCTAAAAAAGACAGAAAAAGCATTCAAAAGCGCCAACTTCTCAACAAAAATATCAGATCTAATACTGTGTGCATTGAAAATCATGGGTCTAAGAATAGCTGTTTGGTGCGAATACGCACAGGAGGCTTTGAAGATCCATAAAGAAGCAATTCCAACCGTGTATTGGACGGCTCACGGAACAGTCGATGAAGGGAAAATTCTACTAAACTCAAAAGCAACTCGAGGTGATCTGATACCACCTCTGGAAGCACTATATTTCACGGTTTGTTCTAGCGTGTCCATCGACTACATCAAACTCCACTGGAAAAAAATTTCATTATTTTGCGAAATTCAATCAGAAGACAACCAATGTTATCCTAAATTTTCGCGGAGTAAGGTTCAATTTATTACCTGCTCTGTAATCTTTTTAGCAAAACTAGAGCTTTCCCAGCTGTTTCCATCGCAAACTCAGCACTTCCAAAAATATAAATACCCCAAAAAGGAAAACATGTTTTGGTTAGCGGTAGAAAAAGGATGTCCCGAAGCTGTTCGCCATTACTGGAGCTTATTTAATGACCTAGAAAGAAGAGAATTGATCCAAAATGCAGCCGAGTGCAGTTTGAGTAAATATCGAAAATATGAATATTGCGACTTCTTAAGTGCATTACCGCAGGGCTTGCCTAAGTTCGGATATAACTGGAACGTAAGAGTTAACATGCATAAAAGCAAGCGTTTCGCTGATGTATTAATTTTCTTCATCACGAGGATGACCGACCACGAAATAAGGCATTATTTAACAACTTTAAAAGAGAATTTTAATCGTCGGCATGATATTTTAATTATTTTCAAGGTGTTAATGCGTCACTGCCCTTTAGAGGAATTTTCGCCTTTAGCATTTGAACTAGCGTTGACATATTGCGAAGATAAAAATGGTTACAAAACACTAATAAATATACTTTTAAGTGAAAGGTTTCGCGGTAAAATATTCGGACTTTTCACCAGTCAAACCTTTATTGAAAAATTGATTCAAGGTTTGCGGAAAAAATTCGTCACCGAAAATTTTTCGGTAGAGATTTACGCAAATTCCCTTTTAGAAATGATATACATCGATTTCGACTTGAAGGATTTAAAAATCATATTTAACGATTGCCCTGCACATCACAAAAAACGACTTATAACAAATGGCGCGGCAGGGTTCGAAAGGCTATTCCATAATGAGCAGTTCCAATTACTAAAGACATTCAAGGACGATATTTTACAATCCGAAGATGAGCGCAAATGGTTCATGGAAACTTGTTTAAGCGGATTTGCCGGTGGATTCTTATCAAAACGCCGAACCGATCTTATGGATAAGCTTGTAGAATTATTTTATTCCACACCTGAAATGTTTAAAAAGGACATATCAAACCAACATTGTGTACTTCAGCTCTGCGCTGATTATATTTCCGAAAGAAACGTTCAAGCAGCGGATACAGCATTCATATGGATGTTTGGCAGCGACCAAGAAAAACCAAATTACGTAAATCATTTAGTTAGAGACATGGCCTGGGTTTGGGGAATCAGAAATAAAAATCGATTAACGTGGAAAGAGCTCCTTACAAAATTCATGCTGTGGCTATTAGAATCTCCAGCTGAAGTTAATCAATTTAAAAGTGGGCAGCTCGCTTCTCAATTTGCATTGAAGAACCTTCTTGCAGTTTTAATTGAGCTCGAGGTAGATTCAGACGGTAAACAAAGAGGTTCCGAGATATTTAAGATTTTCGAGGAATTTTTGCTATTCTGTTTAATACCGGAAAAAGTGGAAATTTTAAAACAAGAAATTCGTAGAGAGATACACGAATGGATTTTATTTTTAAGCGGTAAATGCTGCTTGCATTTTGCGGACGATTTCATGACTTGGATTTTCGAAAGCAGGGAAAAGAAAGATGAAGCTGTTGGTATGTTTTTGAAACGAAATGACGCTACATTCGCTGAAAATACTACTACAAGTAATTGGGCTGAATGCAATCAAAAAGTATTATCTTCTTGGAATGAAACATCAGAAATTTTGATTGAAATCGAAGATGCAAATGACGAAAATTTAGCTAACAAATTGCAGCACAGTCTAAAACTGGAGAATCCTAAAAATTTCGAAACTAATTGCGGATATATCTATATTGATCCAAGGGCTTGACTTCTCACAAGATAAAATCCTATTTTGATTGATAGCGAATTTTAGCTTATCACCCCTACCCAGAAATAACTTGATGTATTTAGATTTAACTGAAAAATTGTAAGCACTTGCAGTCAATAAAAAATGTTTGAAAACTTTTACGATTTGCGAATGAGTAAATGAATCCTCTAATTATTTCACGACGATTTTCTAGTTAATTGTTAGGGTGGTTCAAAAATAAGCTTTTTCGGAATTTAAAAACTCCTAAATCGGCCATACTTTCTTTGTAGAGGTCAACCTGAGGTTTCTCAAATTTTTTGAATGGCGTCGCACTGACCTTGAAATTCCCAAAAAGCCCATATAAGGGTTAAAAATAATACTTTTTTTGACATAAAAGACAATCTATTCCAATGGCATAGATTACGAATTTGAAGTCGAAAGTTAATTTTGCCACACGGTTTTTGAGCCACAGGTCCGATTTAAAAACTTTGAAAACATTGTTATGGCTTTCAACTTTATTTCTCACTACATAAAATACTATTTTTTTTATATACAAGCAAAAATTTATCGAGTTTAAAAATTATGAAAAATGTTCTTGTGCTAATTGAGACTGAGAAATAGTATATTACATATCAGGTATGAAGGTGGCGTATTGCAGGCCCAGAGTGGGGTTTACGGCCCGAACGAAGTGAGGGACGTAACCAGTCGAGGCCTGCAAGCCACCTTCATGCCTGATTTGTAAGGAATTTTTCATAACGAGGGCGGGAAATGAATTTTTTCGTTTTTTAAGCGGGCCGAAAACTTCATTTCCCGCCCGGAGTGATGAAAATTTTTTTCTGCCCAACATTTGAGTGACTAGATTGCGGATTTTCGCTAATTACCAGAAATAATTGGATATATTTAGATTTCACTAAAAAATTATAAGTGCTTGTAGTCAATAAAATATGGTTTAAAACTTTTACTATTTGCGAATGAATCCTGTAATTATTTCAAGACGATTTTCCAAGTCGCACCATTGGAAAAACAAAGTTAAATAAACTGTTAGAGTGGTTCGAAAATCAACTTTTTTGGAGATTCAAAGCTCCTACTATCGGAAAAAGTTTCTTTATAGATAAAATATCAACCCTAATTTTTTCTTTAGGTGTCGCATTGGCCTTGAAGTTTCCAAGAGTCTATATAAGGGCCAAAAATAAAAATGTTTTTCCTGACGTTATTCCTATCGACAATTTTGCATAGATTACGAATTAAAGTCGAAAATTAGTTTTCGCACACAGTTTAAAGCCACAGACCGGATTTTATAAATCTGAAAACCTTGTAGCGGATTTCTGGCTGTGGCCCAAAAACCGTGTTCCGAAAGTAATTCTCGACTTCAAATTCGTAATCTAAGAAAATTTTCGGATATGAATGAATGGTCTGTTTATATGTCAATGGTCTGCTAAAACAAGTCGTTTCGTTTCGCGTCGCGCCCGACCGGGGGTATATGAAACTGGCGCTAAGCGCTATGTCTAAAAAATAATTTTTCGGTATAATCAACGATACAATCTCAAACTATAACTATAACTAATTGGATTTTTTTCCGGGTTCACTTCCATACTTACAGAAAAAAATTGAACTGGTTTTAACCTCAAATTGACAATTGACCACATTCAAAGTTTATACAAACTTTGATGGATTACTCTTGACAAATCCAAGAAAACTTACCTGAAAATAAAAAAATAAAAAAATTATAAAACATTTCTTTAAAAATGATTTGAGACTTTTTGCCGGTAATGTATCCAGAATCTTAAAGAATAAGAAAATTTCAAAGGTGCAAATTCTGAAACTGGAAAATCCCAAATATTTCGAACCTATTTTATGCTAATTTTAACGCTTAAGTCCTAGAAATGGTGCTTAATTTGCGTGTTCTTGGTCCATAAAATCCCTAATTTTCAGGTCATAATCGGTTGGGTGCCTAAAATATGGCTAATTTTCGACCAATTACTCCTAAAAATACCTAAATTTGCATGATTGAAAATCTCTGGATTTTCTTTTTCAACCCCGGGATTGGCAAAGTTAAAAGTCCGAGACCCCAGGATTCCTGCCTTCGGGATCCCCGGCATTGCAATCTAGTTGATTGTTTTGTTTTCTTGGCAGATGAAATGGAGGAATGCCCATTCAATACGAGCTATCTCCCAGCTGATTTCAATTTGAGGAATCTGGCAACGATCGCATATGCAGCTACGTTGTGGAACGAATCCAACATTGCTCCATTTTTCGAAAAAGCTGACGAAAAAATAGGAGGGTATGCAAATGTCCCGATGTATGCACTCTATGTACACATCAGCAAAGTGTTAAAGAAGAAAGAAAAAACATTTAAAAGCGCCAACTTCCCCACAAAAATATCAGATTTGATACTCCAAGCATTGAAAATCATGGGTCAAAGGGTAGCTCTTTGGTCCGAATACGCACAAAATGCTTTAAAGATTAATAAAAAAGCAATTCCAAAAGTGTATTGGACAGCTCACGGAACAGTCGACGAAGGGAAAATTCTACAAAACTCAAAAGCCATCCGAGATGATCTGACGACACCTCTAGAAGCTCTATATTTCACGGTTTGTTCCAGCGTGTCCATCGACTACATCAAACTCCACTGGAAAAAAATGTTATTATTTTGCGAAATTCGTTCAGGAGGTTTTTCATCTTCTTCGTGGAGTCAAAAGGAAAAATTTATTAGCTGCTCTGTAATCTTTTTAGCAAAACTAGAGCTTTCCCAGCTGTTTCCATCGCAAACTCAGTACTTCCAAACATATAAATATCCCAAAAAGGAAAACATGTTTCGGTTATCGATGGAAGAAGGATGTCCCGAAGCTGTTCGGTATTACTGGAGCTTACTGGATGACGTAGAAAAAAGAGAATTGATCCAAGAGGCTGCTGATTTTACTTTTCTAAGGTATCGACCAAGAGAAATGGATGACTTTTTTCGTGTGAAACCGAGGAAATGCACTAGCTCCGTATTACGAAAGTATACAATAACTTGTGCACATAAAACCAAGTGTTTCGCTGATTTATTAATTTTCTTCATTACGAGAATGACCGATCACGAAATTAGTCATTATTTATCGACTTTAAAAGAGCAGTTGAATCGTCGACAAGATATCTTAATTATTTTGAGGTGATAATGTGTCACTGCCCTTTAGAGGAATTCTTGCCTTTAGCATTTGAATTAGCGTTGACATATTGCGAAGTTCAAAATGATTACAAAACACTAATAAATAAACTCGAAGGTGAAAGGTTTCGCGATAAAAAATTCGGATTCCTCATCGGTCAAATCTTTTTTGAAAAATTGATTCAAGGTTTGAGGGAAAAACTCGGCACCGGCAATTCTTGGGTAGAAATATACGAAAGGCCCCTTTTGAATAACATATACAACGATTTCGATTTGAAGGACTTAAAAATCATATTTGACGATTGTCCTGCTCAATACAAAAAACAACTTATAACATATGGTGAGGCAGGGTTCAAACGGTTATTCGAAAATAACAAGTGGCAATTATTAAAGACATTTAAGGACGATGTTTTACAATCCAAAGATGAGCGCAACTTGTTCATGGAAACCTGTTTCGGATTTGCCGGTGGATTTTTATCAAACCGCCGGACCGATCTTATGGATAAACTTGTGAAACTATTTCACTCTACACCAGAAACATATAAAAACAACATTTCAAACCAACATCGTATACTTCCAATCTGCGCCAAGTTTGTTTGCGAACAAAAAATTGAAGCAGCGGATGCAGCATTCAGATGGATGTTTGGCAGCGACCAAGGAAAACAAAATTACGTAAAAAATTATTTAATAGAAGACATGACCTGGGTTTGGCACATCAGAAATAAAACCCAAGCATACTTTGCACATTTCCTTTCAAAATTCATACTATGGCTATTGGGATCTCAGGATGAAGTTGATCAATTTAAAAGTGGACAACTCGCTTCTCAATTTGCATTAAAAAACCTTTTTGCCTCTTTATTTGAGCTCCAGGTAGACTCAGCCGGTAAACGAAGAGGATCCTTGATATTTAAGATTTTCGAGGAATTTTTGCTATTTTGTTTAACTCCGGAAAATGTGGAGATTTTAAAACATGAAATTCGTGGAGAAATACACAAATGGATTTTATTTTTAAGCGGTAAATGCTGCTTACATTTTGCTGACGATTTCTTGAATTGGATTTTCGACAGTAGAGACAACAAAGATGAAGCTGTTTGTATGTTTTTGAAACGAAGTGACGCTACATTCACTGAAAACTCTACAGCAAGTAATTGGGCTGAATGCAATCAAAAAGTATTATCTTTTTGGAATGAAACAGCAGACATTTTGAATGAAACCGAAAATGAAGTTGAAAATTTTGCTAAAAAATTGCAGCACCGTCTGAAACTGGAGGATCTTAAATATTTCGAACCTGATTGTGGTTACATCTATACTCATCCAATGGTTTCAACTTTATTTCTCACTACATAAAATACTATTTTTTTTATATACAAGCAAAAATTTGTCGAGTTTAAAAATGATGAAAAATGTTCTTGTGCTAAATTGAGACTGAGAAAATTTTTTTCTGCCCAACACTCGAATGACTAGATTTCCGATTTTCGCTAATTTCTGAAAATAATTGGATATATTTAGATTTCACTAAAAAATTATAAGTGCTTGTAGTCAATAAAAAATGGTTTAAAAATTTTACTATTTGCGAATGAGTCCTGTAATTATTTCTAGACGATTTTCCAAGTCGCATTATTGGAAAAACAAAGTTAAATGAATTGTGGTTCGAAAATCAACTTTTTTGGAATTCAAAGCTCCCACTATCGGAAAAAGTTTCTTTATGGGTAAAATATAAACTCTGAATTTTTTGAACGGCATCTTGAGGTGTCGCACTGGCTTCGGAATTTCTAAAAAAGTCCATATAAGGATCAAAACTAGAAATGTTTTTCTTGACATTATTCCTATCGACAATTTTGCGTAGATTACGAATTAAAGTCGAAAATTTGTTTTCGTGCACGGTTCTTGAGCCACAAGCCGGATTTTAAAAATCTAAAAACCTTGTAGCGGATTTCTGCTTGTGGCTCGAAAACCGTGGTCCGAAAGTAATTTCGACTTCAAATTCGTAATCTAAGAAAATTTTCGGATGTGAATCCGAACACCTTTGTATGTGCTTTTTAAAAAAGATCAAGGCAAATGCGACAACTCAAGATGCCGTTCCGAAAATGAATCGTTAGCACCGACGGTTTTTCAACAGCCATACCGGTATCAAAATTAACCGAAATACCGGATACGACAGTATTGCAATCCCTAGGAACGTTCCTATTTCTAACACGAATACCTGAAAGTCACTAAGGAAAATCACCCAATGCCTGAGCGGTCACCAAAACCTGAACAGTCTGCAAGCTAAATACTATTCCTTTTTTATGGGCATGCGTGTTTAGCTAATGTCATGTTCAGTAAGCCAATTTTTGGTTACTTTATATAATGAACAAAACAACTAAAAAAAAGGTCTTCGGATGATAATTGAAGCTAATTTTAACGCTTAAATCCATAAAATGGACTTTAATTAGCTTGTTCTCGGTCCCTAAAATCGCTAATTTTTCAAGTCAAAATGGGTTCGATGCCAGAAATTTTGTCCGACTAATAATCCCTAAAAATACCTATATTTGCATGATTAGGAAAACCCGGTATTTTCTTTCCTAAACTCCCCGATTATAATCTCGGCATTCGGATTGCATGCCTGGAAAATGCCCTGCATTCGGAAATGCATCCCTGCATTGTAATCTAGTTAACTGTTATGCTTTTTTTGGCAGATGAAATGGAGGAATGCCCATTCGATACGACGTATCTTCCAGCTGATTTCAATTTGAGGAATCTGGCAACGATCGCATACGCAGCTACGTTGTGGAACGAATACAACATTGCTCCATTTTTCGAAAAAGCTGATCCAACAGGAAGGTATGCAACTCTCCCGATATATGCACACTCTGCACACATCAGCAGTGTTGTAAAGAAAGCAGAAAATACATTCAAAAGCGCCAACTTCCCGACAAAAATATCAGATCTAATACTGCAAGCATTGAAAACGATGGGTCAAAGGATAGCTCTTTGGTCCGATTACGCGCAAAATATTTTGCGGATTAAAAAAAAAGCTATTCCAACCGTGTTTTGGACAGCTCACGGAACACTCGACGAAGGGAAAATTCTACAAAATTTAAAAAGCATCCGAGATGATCTCACACCACCTCTAGAAATGCTATATTTCACGGCTTGTTCCAGCGTGTCCATCGACTACATCAAACTCCACTGGAAAAAAGTTTTATTATTTTGCGAAATTCGTTCAGGAGGTTTTTTATCTTATTCGTGGAATCAGAAGGAAAAATTTATTAGCTGCTCGGTGATATTTTTAGCAAAACTAGAGCTTTCCCAGCTGTTTCCATCGCAAACTCAGTACTTCCAAACATATAAATATCCCAAAACGGAAAGCATGTTTCGGTTATCGATGGAACAAGGATATCCCGAAGCTGTTCGCTATTACTGGAGCTTACTGGATGACCTAGAAAAAAGAGATTTGATCCAAGAAGCTGCTGATTTTAGTTTGCTTAATTATCGACCAAACGAAACATACGACTTTTTCCGTGTGGAACCGGAAGACTGCGCTAGCTCCATATTACGAAAGTTTACAATAGCTCATGCACATAACACCAAGGGTTTCGCTGATTTAATAATTTTCTTCATTACTAGGATGACTGATCATGAATTAAGTCATTATTTAAAGACTTTAAAAGAGGAGTTAAATCGTCGACAAGATATCTTAATTATTTTCGAGGTGATAATGTGTCACTGCCCTCTACAAGAATTCTTGCCTTTAGCATTTGACTTAGGGTTCGGATATTGCAAAGATAAAAATGATTACAAAACGTTAATAAATAAACTCGAACGTGAAAGGTTTCGCGATAAAAGATTCGGATTTCTCAACTATCAAATCTTTTTTGAAAAATTGATTCATGGTTTCAGGGAAAAACTCGGAACCGACAATTCTTGGGTAGAAATTTACGAAAGGCCCCTTTTAAATAAGATATACAACGAATTCGATTTGAAGGATTTAAAAATCATATTTAGCGATTGCCCTGCAGATCACAAAAAACGACTTATAACATACGGCGAGGCAGGGTTCAAACGGTTAGTCGAAAACCACAAATGGCAGTTATTAAAGACATTTAAGAACGATATTTTACAATCCGAAGATGAGCGCAACTGGTTCATGGAAACTTGTTTCGGACTTGCCGTTGGATTTTTATCAAAACGCCGGACCGATCTTATGGATAAGCTTGTGAAACTATTTTACTCCGCACCAGAAACATATAAAAACAACATTTCAAACCAACATTTTATACTTCAAATCTGCGCGAAGCTTATTTGCGAAGGAAAAATTCATGGAGCGGATACAGCCTTCAAATGGATGTTTGGCAACGGGCAAAAAAAACAAAATTACGCAAAAAATCATTTAGTAAAAGACATGACCTGGGTTTGGCACATCAGAAAAAAAACCCAATTATACTTTGGACATTTCCTTTCAAAATTCATACTTTGGCTAATGGAATCTCCGGATGAAGTTGATCAATTTAAAAGTGGACAACTCGCTTCTCAATTTGCGTTAAAGAACCTTCTTTCCGCATTATTTAAGCTCCATGTAGACTCAGCCGGTAAACGAAAGGGTTCCGAAATATTTAAGGTATTCGAGGAATTTTTGCAACTCTGTTTAACTCCGGAAAATGTGGAAATTTTAAAACATGAAATTCGTAGAGATATACACGAATGGATTTTATTTTTAAGCGGTAAATGCTGCTTACATTTTGCGGACGATTTCTTGAATTGGATTTCCGAAAGCAGAGACAAGAAAGATGAAGCTGTCATTGTTTTTTTGATACTAAATGACGATACATTGACTGAAAACACTGCAACAAGTAATTGGGCTGAATGCAATCAAAAAGTATTATCTTCTTGGTATGAAGCAGCAGATGCAAATCTCGAAAATTGTGCTGAAAAATTTAAGGACAGTCAGGAACAGGAGAATCCTAAATATTTCGAAACTGGTTGTGGTTACGTCTATACTGATCCAAAGACTTAGCTTTGATTTCTCACGAGATAAAATACTATTTTCTTTTTTGCAAGCAAAAATTTATCGAGTTTATAAACAGAAAATTATGAAAAATTTCTTATGGAATTTGAAACCGAGAAAATATTTTTCTTCCTCAGATTTGAATGACATGCAGGGAATATTTTCTAATCACCGATGTCCAGAAATAATTTGATGTACATTTAGATTTTACTAAAAAATTATAAGTATTTTTAAGCATTAAAAGATTATTTCAACTTTTACTATTTGAATAAATAAATTTAAATAAACTGTTAGTGCGTTTCAAAAAAAAAAAAAAAATTTCCGAATTTCAGAACTCCTATATCACGTAAATGTTTCTTTCAAGGTTAAGTATCAACCCTGAATTTCTTGAACGGCATCTTGAGGTGTCGCATTGACCTTGAAATTTCCAAAAACGTCCATATAAGAGTCAAAAATAGAAACGTTTTTCTTGACATTATTCCTATCGACAATTTTGCATAGATTACGAAAATTAGTTTTCGTTCACGTGATATAGCCTGATTTTTAAATAAAAATCGACTAAGAGTTTGACCCAGTTAGCTAGCTGATTCAGGACATAGGCGAAGGGCCTGAAAACTGAATCAGGTAGCTAGTGGGTCGCGAGGCGTTTTTTTAATATAGTCGTTCACGGGATTTTAAGCAGTTCGGTTCTTTTATTATTTTTTCACCCGACTAACCCCGGCTACGATTATCACACGGTTTTTGGGCCACAGGTCGGATTTAAAAACTTCGAAAGCCTTGTTATAGCTTTTTGCCTGTGGCTCAAAACCCATGTTCCAAAACTAATTCTCGACTTCAAATTCGTAATCTAAGAAAATTTTCGGATATGAATAAATGGTCTTTTATGTCAACGGTCTGTTATAACAAGCAGTTTTGCGCCGCGCCCTACCGGGGGTATATGAGATTGGCGCTAAGCGCTATGCCAGAATTTAAATATTTTTTCGGTGTAATTAACGGTACAATCTCAAACTATAACTAATTGGATTTTCTTCCGGGTTCACTCCCATACTTACAGACAAAAATTGAACTGACTTTAACCTCAAATTGACGATAGACCACATTCAAAGTTTATGCAAACTTTGATGGATTGCTCTTGAAAAATCCAAGGAAACTTACCTGAAAATAAAAAAATAGAAAAATTATTAAAACATTTCTTCAAAAATGATTTGAGACTTTTTGCTGGTAATGTATCCAGAATCTTTAAGAATAAGAAATTTTTGAAGGTGAAAATTCTGAAACTGGAGGATCCCAAATATTTCGAACCTACTTTATGCTAATTTTAACGCTTAAGTCCTAGAAATGGTGCTTAATTTCCGTATTCTTGGTCCATAAAATCTCTAATTTTTCAGGTCATATTCGGTTGGATGCCTGAAATTTGGCAAAATTTTCCACCAATTACCCCTAAAAATATTTGCATAAATAAAAATCTCTGGATTTTCTTTCTAAACCCCGGGATCGGCGAAATTAAAATAGGTCCGAGACACCAAAGTCCCTGCCTTCGGGATCCCCGGCATTGCAATCTAGTTAATTGTATTGTTTTCTTGGCAGATGAAATGGAGGATTGCCCATCCAACACGAGGTATCTTCCAGCTGATTTCAATTTGAGGAATCTGGCAAAGATCGCATATGCAGCTACATTGTGGAACGAATCCAACATTGCTCCATTTTTCGACAAAGCTAACCGAAAAACAGGATTGTGCACAAATCACCCGATGTATGAACACTACGAACGCATCAGAGAAGTGATAAAGGAAACAGAAAAAACATTCAAAAGCGTCAACTTCCCGACAAAAATATCAGATCTAATACTGCATGCATTGAAAATGATGGGGCAAAGGATAGCTTTTTGGTCCGAATACGCACAAAATGTTTTGAAGGTTAATAAAGAAGCAATTCCGACCGTGTTTTGGACAGCTCACGGAACAGTCGACGAAGGGAAAATTCTACAAAACTCAAAAGTCATCCGAGATAATTTGATACCACCTCTAGAAGCTCTATATTTCACGGTTTGTTCTAACGTCTCCATCGACTTCATCAAACTGAACTGGAAAAAAATTTTGTTATTTTGCGAAATTCGTTCAAGAGAAGACCAATTTTTTTCTGCATTTTCAGGGCATCGGAAGCTTAAATTTATTAGCTGCTCGGTAATCTTTTTAGCAAAACTAGAGCTTTCCCAGCTGTTTCCATCGCAAACTCAGTACTTCTAAAAGTATAAATATCCCGAAAAGGAAAACATGTTTCGGTTATCGATGGAACAAGGATATCCCGAAGCTGTTCGCTATTACTGGAGCTTACTGGATGACATAGAAAAGAGAGAATTGATACAAGAAGCTGCTGATTTTTTTTTGCTTAAGTATCGAGCAAAGGAAACACACGACTTTTTCAGAGTGGAGCCGGAGGAAAAGACTCATGTCGAATTAATAGAGAGTGTAATTACTCAGTTCCAAAGAAGCAAGTGTTTCGCTGATTTGTTAATTTTCTTCATTACGAGGATGACGGATCACGAATTGAGCAATTATTTAACGACTTTAAAGGAGCAGTTGAATCGTCGAGATGATATTTTAATTATTTTCGAGGTGATAATGTGTCACTGCCCTTTAGAGGAATTCTTGCCTTTAAAATTTGAATTAGCGTTGACGTATTGCGAAGTTAAAAATGATTACAAAATACTAATAAGTAAACTTCGCGGTGAAATTTTTCGCGATATAAGATTCGGAATTCTCATCAATCAAATTTTTTTTGAAAAATTAATTAAAGGTTTGAGGGAAAAATTTGGCACCCAGAATTATTGGGTGGAATGTCACGAAATGCCCCTTTTCAAAAAGATATACAACGGTTTCAATTTCACGATTTTAAAAATGATATTTAACGATTGCCCTGCAGAATACAAAAAACCGCTTATAACAAATGGAGAGGCAGTGTTCGAACAGCTATTCCATAATCAGCAGTTCCAATTACTGAAGACATTCAAGGACGATATTTTAAAATCCAAAGATGAGTGCATCTGGTTCATGGAAATTTGTTTCGGATTTGCCGAACGAGTTTTATCAATACGCCGGACCGATCTTATGGATAAACTTGTAGAACTATTTTACTCCACACTAGAAATTTATAAAAACGACATGTCAAACCAACATTTTATACTTCAAATCTGCGCGAAGCTTATTTGCAAAAGACAAATTCATGCAGCTGATACAGCAATCAGATGGCTGTTTGGCAGTGATCAAGGAAAACAAAATTACGTAAAAAATCATTTAATTAAAGACATGAGCTGGGTTTGGCACATCAGAAAAGAAAAACAAACATTAAATTATCAATCTTTTGTAGCCGTTGAAGAGCTCCTTTCAAAATTCATAATGTGGCTATTGGAATCTCCAGATGAAGTTGATCAATTCAAAATTGGACAACTCGCTTCTCAAATTGCTTTAATGAACCTTCTTGCCGCTTTGTTTGAGCTCGAGGTAGATTCAGCTGGGAAACGGAGAGGTTCCGAGATATATAAGATTTTCGAGGAATTTTTGCAATTCTGTTTAACTCCGGAACTTGTGAAAATTTTAAGACATGAAATTCGTAGAGATATACACGAATGGGTTTTATTTTTAAGCGGTAAATGCTGCTTACATTTTGCGGACGATATCTTGACTTGGATTTTCGAAACCAGAGACAAGAAAGATGAAGCTGTCATTATGTTTTTGAAACGAAGTGACGTTACTTTCACTGAAAACACGATAAGAAGTAATTGGGCTAAATGCAATCAACAAGTACTATCTTCTTGGAATGAAACAGCAGATGCAAATATCGTAGATTTTGCTGAAAATTTGCAGCACAGTCCGAAACTGGAGGATCCTAAATATTTTGAAACGGATTGTGGTTACATTTACACTGATCCAAAGGCTTAGGCCTGATTCCTCTCGAGATAAAATACTATTTACTGTTGTTCTTAACGAATTCATTTAAAAAAAAAAAAAAAAAATAAAAATAAAAAAAAAATAAAAATCATTTTTGATTACTATATCGGCTTTTTGAAATTTCAAGGCAGATGCGACACCTGAAGATGACGTTCAAATAATTTTAAAAAATTCAGGGTTGATACTTTACCTACTATACAGCTACACCCATATAATGTTTTCATAAAAAACTTCCTATTTTAGTGTATTTTTATTTAAAAAAAAATTTTGGCATTGTTAAGTGATCCAAAAGCCTTTTATTTATTTTTTTTAAAAAAATGTATATATCCGCTGTAAAATTCTTAGTCAGATTTTTTTCAAATATTTTCTTTCAGTCCTTTTCAATCAGCCTTTTAAATCCCGTATATTAATGGTTAAAGTAACAGATTCCCGTACGGTAACCTCAAAAAACCTAAGACTAACAATTATATAAGCTTAATAGTGTAAATAAGATACTTTTCATAAGAATAAATGGGCGAATAATAATTTTAAAAAAAAAAAAAAATTATCCCACAGAGAAGTTTTTAAATATCTGTTTCCGGTTTAATGGCGGCAAGTAGTTTGCCGCAATATTCGTAATGTTGGCGGTACTGGAACGATAGTATTCATCATTTTGTTTGAGATATTGGAAGAGCTAGCACATGTAAAGGTAAGATGTGTTTGTAATTGTGTAACAAATTAATATGTGTACGTCGTTTAGAAAAGGTACCATCGGAGGTTTGGCGTATGATTTGTTTTGGAAACAAACTTCAACCCGATAGTCTTTTCGAAATAAAAAAATTCGAACGCAAAGTTTTGTTTACGGTTCGAAAAAAATGACAACATAACCTTATTACGATTATTCTTTTATTAATAATTAAACTTTATTTTCCTCAGATTGCCTCTTTGGACATTTAAAAATTCCATTATAGACCGCGTTTTTATGCCCCGGTTCTTTGCAAAAGCTACAGTGAATTTGCTTCCTCTTTTTGCTAGGCACTTCCAATTGTATAACAGCATCTTTTTCGGGGAGCTCTACAGGGTTTTCTTCAATTTCGTTTTGGTTTATTGTAGGTTGTTCAATTGGTGGGGTATTTGGTCGGGGGCATAGAATGTCTTTTGCATCATTGGATGAAACGTAGGGTCGAATTTTTTTGTACTTATTCTTATTTCATTATTAAAATATTCCCAATCACTTAAAAATTCTAGGTTATGAAATAGTTGGAAGTCATCCATTTTTGTTTTTATTTTTCCAAAACAAAAACAAAGAAAAAAAGACGGTAAATTTTAAGTCAAATTCCAAAACAAGCTATGCCCCAAACCTCCGATGGTACCTTTTCTAAATGACGTACACATATGGTAGTTGTAAAAAATGTTAAAATTTCAACAAAAAAAAACTGATAGAATTCGACATATATAACGGTCGCAAAATTTATTGTTAACCTTTTTTTTTTTTTTGGTAGTGTTCAATACATGCATGGAAATTTGCCGCTAAACCGGAAATTTTACTGCAAAAAATAAAATAAAAAAATAATTTCATGTCGCGGAAATTGCATCAAATCTTTGAAGAAAAATAGGATTGTTTCTATTTTGAAAATCTTTGACAGAATCTTTGATGCAATATATTTGACGCATGCGCAGAAGCAAATTTCTTGAATAACAGGCTCTATATCAAAACCCTGACGTTCCAAAACCCCAATCGGGGTTTTGGAACGTCAGGGTTATGATTCCGGGGTATTTTTTTTTTAATTAAATAATTTTAAATTAATTTAAATGTCGTGGTTTTGAAAATGAAGCAAAATTATAAATTATTGTAATGTTCAAAACCTCGACGAAATCGGGGATTTGCAAATTTTAATTAATTTTTTAAAAAAATTATTAAAAAAATAATTTTAATCTTGAAAATTCACGAAAAGTTCGGGAACCCAGGAAATAACATAAATAATCAATAGCAGACATAAAGTAATTATAAACCTTACCCACCTTGGAGAGGGGATAAGGGTAGAGTTTCTGTTTTCCCGGGAATTTTAAAATTTCGGGAATCGGGAATCCCGTTTTTTTTGGAAAAAGCATTTCCCGGGATTCGGGAAATAATGATATGGCGGGAACCCGGAAATTCCCGGGATTAACCGGGAAAACCCGGAATTTCCCCGTTAATTCTGAAAAACGGGAAAAATCCCGAAAAATTTCAATCCCGGGAATCGGGATTAAATTTTTTGTCCGGGATCCCGGGAATTCCCGGGACGGGAAATCCCGGGCAGAAACTCTAGATAAGGGGGTAGGGGAAGGTCCCGTAAGCTAAGTAGCCAGACATCTTTCCTACCAGGTGGTAGGAAAAATGTCTGCTATACATAGGGCTTACGTGTTTAGTGACGTCACTTTTAGGCCACTGCATAACATCTATATGATACAGGTACTACTTTGTCGCAATACTGATGGACAGAAATCAATGCAAAAATAACCTATCAATCATTTGTAAACGGCTAACTTATAATCATTTCAAATGATCTACACACCCGCTCTACTGAGGTACGTTCATTTCACAGCAAATTTATAAAGTTTAGATTTCAACTTTTTTCCACTACTTTTCCCCGGAATTTTTACTCTGGTTTCTCGTACTTTTCCGGATTAGGAACTTTTCGTGGATTTTCAAGATTAAAATTATTTTTTTAATAATTTTTTGAAAAAATTAATTAAAATTTGCAAATCCCCGATTTCGTTGAGGTTTTGAACATTACAATAATTTATAATTTTGCTTCATTTTCAAAACCACGACATTTAAATTAATTTAAAATTATTTAATTTAAAAAAAAAATACCCCGGAATCATACCCTGACGTTCCAAAACCCCGATCGGGGTTTTGGAAAGTCAGGGTTTTGCCAAGTCCCCGAATAACATGATGAAAATGAGGGATCAAAGATTCTATCACAGGTTCTATTAAATAAATTGGGGAAAAAATTGCAACGTTTAATACAGGCTTAAAAGAGGAAAAAAAAAAGAGAAAGCGTCAAAATTAACTGAAATATTTCCGCTGATCTCTTTGGAATTAACGTTAGTTGAGAAATTAAGGGCTTGCATTTAACTGGTCAGTATTTTTTTCAATTTTCGATCAGTATTTTATTTAATTTTTGGTCAGTTTTTTTTTCAATTATTGGTCAGTATTTAAAATGATTGAGCAGTAAATTAATACTTTTCGGACAGTAAATTAACAATTTTCGGCCAGTAAATTAATATTTTCCGGGCAGTAAATTAATGTTATTCGGCCAGTAAAATCATGACTTTATGGAATGTACTCCCTCTGTCCGGAAATAATGTGTGTGTTTCTAACTTTTAATTCCCATTTCGTGGGCTATTGATTTTGGTCAGAAGTGATGGTACCACATAACTCACCCCCCACCCCCCCGAGGCCCCCCCCCCTTAGAAAAAAAAGCATGAAAAAAAGAAAAAAAAATTGACAATTTGAATTAATTTGCTCCGCTTCTGAAGCGAAGGCAAAAAATTTGAATGTGACCCTAAACAAGAATCCCGCATGAGAGAATTTTTTGCAGTCGCAACCCCCCAAAAAATTAGGGTGTCTCGACTACCTGGCTAAGGGGTAAATTTTTAACCCTATTAAAAGGCCCCAAAAATTTTGTTTTGAGGGTTTTCGGGGTCGTTGATTTCAAATCTGAGATCGGTTTTCAAAAATTCAAGATGGCGGATCCAATATGCCGAACTTATGTTAAAAACCTTGAGTTTTTCCCACGAAAATTCGTGTTCAGGGGTAGAGTTTCTGTTTTCCCGGGAATTTTAAAATTTCGGGAATCGGGAATCCGTTTTTTTGGAAAAAGCATTTCCCGGGATTCGGGAAATAAAGATATGGCGGGAACCGGGAAATTCCCGGGATTAACCGGGAAAACCGGGAATTTCCCGTTAATTTCTGAAAAACGGGAAAAATCCCGAAAAATTTCAATCCGGGAATCGGGATTAAATTTTTTGTCCGGGATCCCGGGAATTCCCGGGACGGGAAATCCCGGGCAGAAACTCTATTCAGGGGAATATCAGGGTCGCTAATTTCAATTCTGGGGTCTGATGATCTAAACGTAAAATCTCATTTTATTCATACTTTTAACAGAAAGGTTTTTCTGTCGAAACAAGAAATTTTGATCCGACATCACATTGTTTTCATGATATTTCGTGCTGGGCTAGCCAAAATTTTTTTTAAAAGTTAATTTTTCTTTTAATTTTGCTACTGACCAAAATATTAATTTTAGGTAATATTTGGAATAAAGTACCTACCATTTAACTTTTTTACTGTTTAATTAATTTTTTTACCGACCATTTAATTTTTTTCCTGGCCAAGTTGTTACTGGCCACCAAAATACTGACCATTTATTTTCCCTACCGACCAATTAATTTTAATACTGGCCATTTAATTAGAATACTGCCCAAAACTCGTATTTAAATACTGACCAAATAATTTTTAGCGGAAATTAAGTAGCCGCTAACTTTTCCGTTTTTTTTTTTTTTTAAACAGATTGGAGGACAGTCCAATGCCAACCAACGTGCCAGCTGATTTCAATTTACAAAATTGGGCAACAATCGCAGTCGCAGCTGCGCTATGGAACAAATCAGGAGTAAAAGGGTTTTTCGACTGCAATGACTTAATTGCAATCGATACGCACACCCTGGAGATGATGGAAAAAAACGAAAAAGCACTGCACTCCTTACCGAGTAAAATAGCGAACCAGATATTATTTACATTTAAGTCTATGGGGAAAAGAATTGCTCTCTGGTTCCATTATGCACAATATGAAATCAGGATTCCTAAAAACGAAGCAGCAAAAGTGCAATGGACGGTTTACGGAACCGTCGACGAGAGGAAAATACTGCGAAATTGGTTAGACTCGAAAACGATCCAACTTGAAGATTCAAAACAAACGCAAGCTGTGTATTATGCTGCTTGTTCTAACGTGTGTATAGACTACATTAAACTTCACTGGGAAGAAATGTTGGAATTTTGTAATGTATACAAATCTTTTCCGAGGTCACAGCCTGAAATCGAGAATAAGTATATTATCTGCTCGGTAATTTTTTTAGCAAAGCTTGAATCATCTCAACTGCCCGAAGCCCAAAATTGGTACTTCTATGATTTCAACTACAAGAAAACGAGAAATATATTCCTGTTGTCAGTGGAGAAAGGTTGCCCTCAAGCTGCGCGGTATTACTGGAGCCTATTAAGTGCAGCGGATAAAAAAAAATTGATAATACATGCTGCTGTTTTAAGTTTAGAGTGTTATCGGATAAGAACAGATAAAGATTACTTCGTAACCATGATCAGTTGGAACGTGTACAAATCACGTTTTTCCAGTGCCTTCGAAAGTCACAAAAGCAATTGTTTCGCTGATTTATTAATTTTTTTTGTTACGCACATGTCAGAGGATGAAATAAGCGGCTTCTTTGATTATTTTAACCAGCACCTTCAACTTGTTAAAAAAGACAGTATCAATACTCTTTTTGACGCGTTGATTTATCATTGGCCATTGCAAGAATTTTTACCCCTAGCATACGATGTGGCTCTTCAAAATTGCGAAAAACCAACTGATTATACAAAACTGGTAAGGAGACTCCTTAAAGCTATGCATTGGAATAAAAGTTTAGGACTTTGCAACAAACAAGAATTTCACCAAAAATTATTTAAAGCTTTATGGAATCAACTCAGGAAATACAATACTCGCGAAGAGATTCAGGGCTCCGACAGACTCCTACGATCAATATATGACCTGTTCGACTTGGAGGTTCTAAAATTCATTATGGATAATTGCGAAGACAACTACAGAAAAACGATTATAACGTACGGAGAGGCTGCCTTTGAAGAATTAGTGAAAGACAAAGAGTTCGAATTATTGCAGAAATTCATGGACGATGTGCTACGATTCGAAGATGAACGGGAATGGTTTAGAAGTACTCATTTAAAATGCAGTAACCTTTTAATAAGTGAAATGCGATTAAGTGAACTGAATAGCACGAATGAAGACAAAAACAAATTTGAAACCGAGAACTTGCAATCTCCCAGTACGAAAAGCTCCCGCAAGAGAATCAAACTGAATTAGCCGACTAAGACCCTAAGTTGACATTTAAACATCGATACATAACTGGTCACTAAATAAATTTGTCATTAAGGCGTTTTGGTCAGTAATTGGTCATTTATATTTACTAATGCACAGAAAATTATGTATAGTACCTTTTATATGGTGCCATCCCTCACGAGTTTATGCATATTGTACAGAAATCCATTATGGATTAATTTCCTCTTGCCTCTTTCCGAAATAGTGAAGCAAATATTTCCCATTTTACTAAACATTTATCGTTTAATCAAGTAGATTTCATCAAAATTTAAAAAATAAATAAATAAATAAATAAATAATAAAAAAATAAACCGAAAGTAAACGACAGAATTTAAATTGAATATTTGTTTATGAAGAAAAAACGAAAAAACGAATGAAGTAAGAACGAATGTTGATAAAGTAGGAAACAAAAGAGTTTAATTTTTAATTTTTAAAATTACCAATTTATTTGCATGACTAATCTGCTAGTGACATACATAGCTGTGACAAATAGAGCGCAATGACGAATTTTTGAGTTGCAAATTACTGATGACAAATTTACGTATGACGAAAATTTACTGGTGACCAATTTACGCGGTGACTAGTTCCCTGGTGACGAATTTTCTGGATCCCCTATTTGGGTGTTCATTTCATTTGACTTTAAAAATACTTATTTATAAATTAAATCTTACCTTCGAAATGACGATGCTTTATCTGTTTATATCCAGAAATCTAGTCGATAAATGCGGGTAATTTAATTTGAGAAATAACTTTAACTCACCTGAAACGAAAAAAATAGGAGTAATTAAAATAGGTTCAATTAATTGAGAAAAACATGTTTTTTTTTTTTCAGATTTTTTTTTCAGAAAAACTATCCTGGGTTCTCATACTTATTCTCCCTATGCGTTATCCGTATATTGAGCGCCTATGAATTTCGAATATAGGCAACCCACAGCACATGTATGTAATAGGGTGGGCGTGTATGTAATAGGGTGGCCTACATTGAGTGCCAAACAATTTCAAACAAAGGCAACACGCATCACTAGCATAAAAAGTGAATCTCAAAACAGTCCCTATTTGCCTCAATAGATGGTGTTGATACTCTCTCTAAAAAAAAAAAAAAAAAGGACCTTTACGAAAATACCTTACTATGCATAAACATTTGCTTAATTTTAAAAAGATTTCCCTAGCTCTTTGTTTCCTTGTCTTAAAACATTCTTCTTATGATCAGTAACTTCAAAAAGGAGGCGTGGAAAAAGGTGCGCAGTTTAGAAGAAAAATAAACGACCTTAACGCACTCAATGGCACACTCTTAAAAAAAATATAATTTTGCAAACACAGTAAATACGATCGCATAAACTTTCAGATACGGTTAATTAAATATTAAACGAAAAAAAAAAAGGATATTAAGTTTTTAAGTGGTGTGTTTGAAAATTTTCTTAAAATAACTCATAGTGAAGAACCGGCTTTTTTATGCTAATGAGTGAAAAAAATTAGCAAGGAAAAAAAAAGGTCCACTCGAATTTTTTTTTTTTTTTTTTTTTTTTTTTTACGGGCAAAGTACGGGTCTTTACAATCTTTGTGGAAGTAAATAATTCAGGTGAGCGTCAATTTTTTGTTTAAACATGCTTGAGCTGTATTTGAGCCAATTATCTTTCAGACATTTACTATATATTTGCCCCGAATTGTAGTATTGGAAAATCTTATAGCACGGGGTAGAAAATTTGAGCAAAAAATATTTGATTTCGAAATCTCAATAGATGGATTAACGAGGTACATGTATTAGGGTGCCTTAAAAAAAAAAAAAAAAAAAAAAAGGTCCACTTGAATTTTTTTTTTTTTTTTTTTTACGGGCAAAGTACGGGTCTTTCTTTACAATCTGAAATAGCCGCCGATGTTTTTTAAGATGTAAAGAAAGAAACTTTTGAGGGGGCAAGGAATTATCAGATTTTTAAGCGAAAAATATTGAAAAAAAATTTGATATGAAGTTTAATATTTAAAAATTTTATGTTATGAAAACTAAGAGAGAAAATATTAAATCGTGGCTTAAAGTTACTTATATGTAGGGCTATCGGTAAAAAAAAAAATTGGCCAGGTCTAAAGTGTTGTCTATGTGTAATCTGAAGGCCAGCCTTGGCGGTTTCTCCCCTTGAAATTTTAATAAAATTTTTTTATGATCTTAAAATTCCCAAGTCTCAGATATTTTCATATTTAACTGGATTTTCTTTTTTTACGGAAAAAAAATTATATTGTGCCCAAGTGACCCAATTTTTTGAGCTCTACGTTAAAAAGTTTGTTAATTACGGTGCTGCGTAATATGTGAACCTCCCTATCTACTACTTTTCCCGAAAATATTTTTTAATTATAAAATGTTGAATAAGTGGACATTTTTTTTTTTTTTTTTTTTTAAGAATATACTGCTCCAAAAAAAATGCTCTAAAATCATTGTTTAATTATCAAAATTGCCCATCTTTACGGGCTATTGACGCTGAGAGGCGAATTGTATTCTAGATGTTTGTGCCTTTTTTAAAAGTTCCAATTTTTTAAACGTTCTCGTTGTTGGGTTGAATTGTTTTAAATGTAACAAATTAAGGTCTTTGCCCTGACCCATTTGGGTATAATCGACCATACATTTGCTGCAAAGGGGAAACAGGTAACTTGAGTAACAGATAAGTTGAGATGCTTGACAATAATTTTTTTGGACACTTTTTTTTTTTTTTAATAAATATAAATCGGTAAGGAACGAAAATCCGATTTCTTGGAAAATAGTATTGCGAAAATTTTCGATCTAATACTATATTTAAATTAAATGTTCGACTTTATGAATATGGAAAAAAAAAAAAGAAAAGCTTAAAATTTAAATTCAAAAGTAGATTAAGAGTTTGTCAGTTTCTAGAAAAAAACGTTCAATTCCAAGAATCGATTTATGACTCAGACTATGAATAAAACTCAGACTATGGAAAAAATTCATATTTCCGATAATTGCAAGTGCAGGGGGCTAAAAATTTTTGCACTTATGAAAATTGCGTCGAGGATTTCGAATATGAAGCTAGAATTTCACTAAAACCAAAATTCAAGATTGCGTGGCGGGCAACTACTTAAAAATTAAAACGTTAACTAATATGCTAAAAATCTTTATAAAATAATTATTAGCGATAATAAAACCAATCTGACATTCTCAATAATAGTGCAAATATTGTCAACCACGAAGATTTCACCGAAACATGGCTTGAATTTGCCCCCTATGTTTAACTTATGAAGGGATAAATAGACGAGTTTATACCTGAAAACCTTTTTTTTAAAAAAGGGAAAGTGATGTTCATCAAAGGGTGAGTAACAGTAGGGTTAGGGATGTCTAGTCTTAAATATACAGGATATATATACGTATATATATACGTAAATATACAGTATATATACCAGCCAATGTATACGTTGTATATTTATGAATTTTCATTTATAAAATAGGGCATAATTCGCTAATATTTTGATTTTACATCGATAATTACTCGTTAATTAATGAATAATGACAATAATTCACTAATATTAACTTTTGCACGGTCATAATTTTATCGGCCACAGCCATTTTATCAAAAATGGCGTCGTATGGCTGGAAGTATAACTGAGCGCCTAAAGGAGAGAAATCTAAAAACCAGTAAAAAAAATTTTTTTCCTTGCTTAAATTACATAAGTAAACTGTAATAAGCTACATATTAAACCTTTCTCTGACTTAATGACCGAAAAACCCCCTAGGACAGCCAGAAAAAATAATAGCTTTTTTTCCTAAATTAAATTTAATGTTTAACTTATGGGTAAATGTATACGTATATATACGTATATATATACGTATATATATACCGGTAAATATACAAACATAAATATACTGTATATCAGACATTCCTAAGTAGGGTTGTTTCCGGCGGGTTTGGGTCGTTTGAAAACATCTTTTAAAAAATAGTACCGCGGTACTATTTTTTAAGACGGTATACCGTCTATGTCAAGCTTACAGCACAAAAATCCATTTTTCAATAAATGGTTTTGTTTTCCCAAAAAATAAAATCTAAAAATTGTATTTTTTTTTTCTCTCTCTCTTTCAAAAAAAGGCTTAATTTTGAAAACATAATATCAGATTTGAAATCCGGGCCCTCTAAAACCCCCAGACTGAAATTTTATTTCATTAGTACCTTGGAATTATTACAAACTATAATCGTATTTTATTCGGTATTCATGTAATGCCATACAAATGGCATACCATTTTAATTTGTATACATTTTGTATACAATTTCATGACCAACATAGGAACCTCTACCGGAACTTCAACCATAAATCATCAAACTATCCACCATTCCCGATTCCCATGTAACATGACGTATAATTATTAAAGCAATCATTTTGACATATTCTTTTACAGAATTTTATCGTACAATAGTATAAACAATACTGATAATTATAAATTTTCAAAAAACCCTGGCTGTCTCTACATATCAAGTCATTTTTTAAAAATTTCAACTATTGAGTATTTTTAAACTTTGGTTGAGGAGATAAGTGGCTAACATTAATGTTTAGATCGGTTCTATCAGGAGTGAGTACTTGACGATCATACAATATCGAGTAAATGAATCTGCTTCTCGACACAGGGGGCATAGTCGAGTTCCACGAATATCTTTTGGAGATTGCCAAAACAAATAGCCTAGCCTAAATGATGCTATTATACTTTTTCCGTCTCTGGTGTTCACCACAACACATCTTTCAAGGGTCCTTAATTATTTAAAAAAATTTAAAAATAATATAATTTAAAAAAATTTAAGCAAAAAAAAAAAAAAAAAAAAAAAAAAAAAAAAAAAAAAAAAAATTTAAGCTTTAAATAAAAGTTAGAAAAATTTAGCAGTTCGCCCAGATTTGGCACCCTTCAATCAGAATAATATTAGGAGGAAAAAGTGTGGCCGTTTTTCTTGTATTGAGTCTCACCGCATCAATTTCGCAGCGACAGGACACAAAAGAATCTCAAGTTTACGTCAGTTCCATAACTGTTTCGTTTTTTTTTTCGACAGATAAAATGGAGGAAAGTCCGTCAGCAACGTGCGTTTCAGCCGATTTTAATTTGAGGAATTGGGCAACGATCGCATATACAGCCACGCTATGGAATAAATCAAATATTGCACCGTTTTTCGACAAAGTCAACCGAACCGGAACTACAACATACATTCATCAAATGGTGCAAGAGAAAGAGAAAGAACTCGAAAGCGCCAATTTCCCGAGGAAAATATCTGACGAAATATTGTGTTTATTCAAGAACATGGGGCAGAGGATCGCTCTGTGGTGCGAATATGCAACGGAGGTGTTGGACATTGACAAAGAAATTATCCCAACAGTGTGCTGGACGGTTTACGGAACGATAGACGAAGCAAAAATATTAACAAGCGTGGCGAGCTTAATAAACATTGAAAATGAGGTGATATTACCCCTGGAAGCTTTGTATTACACAGCATGTTCCAACGTGTCAATCGACTTCATTCAACTTCACTGGAAAGAAATGTTAAAATTTTGCGAAGTATATTCCAGGGAAGCAAAATTTTTAGGTCAGAGCCCAGCAGAACAAAAACTTCAGTTCATTGCCAGCTCGGTAATTTTTCTGGCGAAAGTTGGGCTTTCCGAGCTTTTCCCATCTCAAGTCAAGTACGTCGAAAATTTGGAGTGTAACAAAGCAGAGGGGATGTTTTGGTTTTCTTTGCGTGAAGGGTGTCCTAAAGCTGTTCGTTATTACTGGAGTCTGCTAAGTGAGTCACATCGTACGTCGTTTATAACGTACGCTGCTGATTATGCTCTAAGGGAATACTGGACAGGAGAAAATTATGATTTTTTTAAGGAGTGGCCTCCGAAGGAAAAAAGGACTTTTTTATCTTACCGGAACAAATCCTTCGCGGATATATTGATTTTTTTTATTGGTTTAATGCAAGAAAACGAATTATCCGAATACTTATGGAATATTACGACCCAAGGGAAACATTTTATTTTTAAAATTTTAGAAGTTTTGATGTGGCACTGGCCATTCGAGGAATTCCTCCCTTTGGCGTTTCAATTCACTTCAACATACTGCGACGATCTTAGAGATTGTAAAAGTATCATAAATAGAATAATTGACGTTATATATATAAATAAGGATTTCGGACTTGACAACAAACAGATTTTTCACAGGAAATTGTTTATTGATGTGTGGGGAAAATTGAGAAATTTTATTTCTTGGCAGGAAATTTTTCATAAAGAAAGTGAATTTTTATACCCAATATATTATATTTTCGATTTGGGCATTTTGAAATTTTTAAGAGATGACTGCGAGGAGGAGGACAGGAAAGCATTTATAGTATACTGCGAACCAATATACAGAACATTACTGGAAACGAAACAGTACAAATTGCTCGAAAAATTCAAAGAGGATGTTTTACAGTCCGAAAAGGAACGCGAATTGTTCGTGGACACTTGCTTGAACAATTTGATCGTCTTTTTCAGAGAATGTCGTTTCAGTGTCGCGGACTACCTTTTAGATTTAAGGCCTTGTGAAAGAAAACGCTTTAAACACGATGTTAGAAACAGGCAATACTTAATAGGACAATGCGCGTGGCTTATTTCTACCAATCAAATTCAATTAGCAAATGAAAGTTTGAAATGGATGTTTATCAGCCCCCTAGAGAAAGACTATTACGTAAACTCTTACTTAGTCACCAAAATGGATTGGGTATTCACCATTTGGAAAAAAAATGAACAAAAATTCGCGGAGAATCTTTCGAGATTTTTAATGTGGCTGTTGGAGTCTCAGAATACAATTAACCGGTTTAAAAATTACCAATTGATCTCTCAAAAAGCGCTAATGTACCTTTTCGCTGAGTTGTTTGAACTAGAAAAAAGTCACGACGGGTACCAAAGAGGATCGGTGATATTTAAAATATTTGATGAGTATTTATTATTTTGCACAGACTCGAGTCCCGAAAAAGTGAAACTTTTAAAACGCAAAATTTGCGAAGAATGTGACGATTGGATTTTATTTTTAAGTGAAATATGCTGCTTGCATTGCGTGGACGATTTTTTAAATTATATCTTTGAAAACAAAGAAGAAAAAGTAAAGGTTGCAAGGGTTTCGAAAATACATCAAGAAAAACTAAAAGCTCGACGAAGTTCTTGGGCCAAGTGCAATCGGGAAGTATTAAAATCGTGGAAAGACATGACAGACATTTCAAAGAAAATAGTTACAAACTGTAGATATATTTATTTTGTAAGAAGAATGGACGGTGCTGAATCAATCTACGTTGATTTAATACCAAGCACCAAGTCATTATGGGTGGTGACGGAAACTTGATTCATAAGTGGAAATAAATCTCTACTCCTGTTTTCAGTTAACCCCTTTCCTTTTATGCACTTTTAAAAATTACCATGGGTGAATCAATAAAAATATAAAGAGAAGTAATACAAATTTTAATGGTTGTATAGTTAAAGCTCTGATCTTCGGCTTTCATTTTAAAAGTTCACACAATAGTGCAGTTTTATTTTTCGACAGGGCTTTTCCGAAAAGTGGCCCCAAAAAAGAAAAGGGTCGATTTTCAATCTTTTTCCTTTAAAATTATTACAGAATTAAATTTTGGAAAATCCAAAGAGACTACTACCGGGTTACCACATGATAATAAACATTTAGGGTGGGGCAATTTTAATATTTAGGCCAATAAGCCAATTTAAGCCACTGGTAAAAACCCCGAAGGAATATGTTTCTAGCCCAATTTTTTGCGTACTTGTAGAATATGAAGTCAGATTTTTTGTTCCAGCTAGACGAGGTTTAATTAGGCTGTTTTTATGTTTTGGCCCATTACTAGCCCATTTAGGCCTTTGGTCAAAAACGTGAATAAATATGGTTCTAGGTCAGTTTTTTGCTTACTTTAAGCTTGTGAAATCCAAATTTCAGTACGAGTTTAAGAAGTTGGTTGAATTCGAAACAGTCCTTTTTCACCCTAAAAATTTTAGGCTTTTAAAGAACGTTTCTAGGCCATTTTTCGAGTTTTTTTCAGAAATGAAGCCAAATATCGGGCCACGTACCTCCTTCATGGAGAAAAAAATTTTTTTTTTTGCCTTAAAATTGAATTTTTAGGCTTTGGCCAATTTTTAAAAAATAGGCCATAAAAAGTACTATTTTTCTGCGTTTAGTTTTTTAAAATCCGACACTCCGTTCTCCCACAAAAAAATAAAAGTAAATTTTTACTACCCGTCGGAACCGTGAAATGGGTCGTAGTACGACCCTGAGATTTTCGCTCAAGTACCCTATAATATGGTCCTATTTATAGGCAAAATTTTGAAGAAAATCCCTTTCGGGGGCAGAAATCATATGTTAACCCGGTAGTAGCCTTTAATTCTATAATGTTACAGGAAAAAGATTGGAAATCGACCAGTTTCTTTATTGGGGCCACTTTTTCCGGAAAAGGGTCGAATCTGTCTGCTTTAAGAGTTAAGGAAACATCATACAAACGCTATTTTTTTTTTACTAGGTACCGAAATACAGGCCTCAAACTTGGTCCCCGACAGTCCTTAAAGTCCCTATTTTTAAAAAAATTAAAAGTCTTTAAATTCGAAAAGTGGTCCCTAAAAGTCTTTTAATTTTTTTTCTAGAATTCTAAGTCATTCTAGAATTCTTTTTTTTCTAGTTTTTAAGTCATTAAAATCAATCAACCAGAGAAAGATGTAAAAAATCTTGACTAGTTTTAGGTTCTTAAATTCTCATGTTTTCGGTCCCTAAAGTCCTAAATTTCAGACTAGAAACCTGTTCGACGCCTGGAAATATATTTAAAAAAAAATGCTTTAGTGTAAATTTTTTTACAATACAGTAATTAAATATTTAAAAGAAAAATGCTTTAGTGGGTAATTCTTGAAAAAACGTACCGTGACGGGAAAGGACAAATTGCACATATTGTTATTATAATAAAAAAAGGTTAATAAAAGGTTAATAAATGATCAATTTTTACTCACAAAAAGGGATATTGTTCTTTACTTTCTAAAACACGAATGAACAAAAAAAAAAAAATTTTTCTCGTTGCAAACAAAACAAAACGTGACGGGAGGACAGATAATGTAATCTTTAGTCGAATAAAAGTTTAAAAATAATTTTCATTTTCATTTAAAAAAGAGATCCTTCTTTACCTTCTGAAACGCAAATCCACTGTAAAAAAATTTCTTTTCAGTGTGTGTTTGATAAGATATTGCCTAATAATAAAATGTACATTTTTTTTTCAAGAACTACCTTAGTATGGATTTTTGTACATTAAATAAATATTTTAAAAAAATGATTTCGTTTGAATTTTTTTACATGAAGCTGGCTGGAGGGTGAATTTTTTTATCTACTGCTACTTGTCACTGAATAAATAAATATCATAGTCAATAAAAATATAGTCTAAAACGTTGACAGTAGTCTTATAAATACTTCTTAATTGTTTCTCGATTATTAACAAATTATAGCATTCTGAAAGTAGATGAACCGGCAACTTCGGCTTATAAAATGAATTTAATTGTAATTTTTGAGTAATTCTTAAAAAAACGAACCGTAACGAGATATAATAGGACAAATATTGCCGTTTCGGTAATAAAAAAGGTTAAAAATTAATTAATTTTCCCATAAAAGAAAATGTATAGTTCTTTACTCTCCAAAGCTCAAATTCAAAACAAATTTTTTTTTTTCGCTACATTCTTATGAGTAGCTGCTAAACAAACAAATCGTGACGGGACGACAAATAATGCACTCTTTAGCTAATTAGAAAAGTTTAAAGATAAGGGTATCTCCCTGTTACCATGGACGATCGGCCCCCACCGGAAAGTCAAGTCGCAGGTTTGGCATTTTATTGGGACCCATAAGATATGTTATCCCCCAACGTTTTAGTCCGATAAGTTAAACATGGGAGCAACGCTGCACGAGATCTGTTTTTTTCATTTATCGTGCATTTCTTTTTTATTATAAAATTTGGAGATCCGGCAAAAATCATGAAGGTACCCTACCTTAAGACCAATATTGTGGGTAGGCTGGACCCCTCCTAAGGTCAATGACCCCGGAGAAAAAAATTTTTAAAATGAAATTTTGTCAATTTCCTACAGTTTCGACAGAGGTGGCACTTTTTAATGCAAATGTGGCACTTCAATGCAGGGGTGGCACTTTTCTAATAAAAATACCTATATTCGACCCCAGGACCCCTACATTCGGGATCCGCGGTATTGAAATTTAGGTAATTGTTTTGTTTTTTTGGCAGATGAAATGGAGAAATACCCATACAATACGAGGTATCTTCCGGCTGATTTCAATTTGAGGAATCGGGCAACGATCGCATATGCAGCTACGTTTTGGAACGAATCAAATATTGCTCCATTCTTCGACAAACCTTACAGAGTTCGCTGTGGCAGAGCAAATTATATACGACAGTATGGAATGCACCCAATGGTTGCACACAATGCACACATTAGAGATGTGATAAATGAGACAGAAAAAACATTCAAAAGCGCCAACTTCCCGATAAAAATATCAGATCTAATACTGTGCACATTGAAAATCATGGGTCAAAGGATAGCTCTTTGGTCCGAATACGCACAAAATGTTTTGAACATTAATAAAGAAGCAATTCCAACCGTATACTGGACAGTTCACGGAACAGTCGACGAAGGGAAAATTCTACAACACGCAAAACCCATAAGTGATGATTCGCTACCACCTCTAGAAGCTCTATATTTCACGGTTTGTTCTAGCGTGTCCATCGACTACATCAAACTCAACTGGAAAAAAATTTTATTATTTTGCGAAATTCATTCAACAGAAGACCATTCTCCTACACTTCCGTGGAATCGGAAGCTTAAATTTATTATCTGCTCTGTAATCTTTTTAGCAAAACTCGAGTTTTCCCAGCTGTTTCCATCACAAACTCAGTACTTCCGAGAATATAAACATTCCGAAAAGAAAAACATGTTTTGGTTATCGTTTGATGAAGGATGTCTCGAAGCGGTTCGGTATTACTGGAACTTACTGGGCGATTTAGAAAAAAGAGAATTGACTGAAGAAGCTGCTCATTATAGTTTGTTAAATTATCGAGCAAATGAAGATCACGACTTTCTCACTGTTGTACCGGAGGACAGTACCTATAATTACGGATATGAAATAAGCAATATAAGTTATGTATATAAAAGCAAATGTTTCGCTGATATATTAATTTTCTTCATTACGAGAATGACCGATCACGAAATAAGCCATTATTTAACGACTTTAAAAGGCAATATGGATTGTCGACATGATATTTTAGTTATTTTTGAGATTTTAATCTGTCACTGCCCTTTAGAGGAATTCTTGCCTTTAACATTTGAATTAGTGTCAGCGTATTGCGAATTTAAAATCGATTGCAAAAAACTAATAAATAAACTCCTACGTGAAAGGTTTCGCGATAAAAGATTCGGATTTCTCAAAAATCCAATCTTTTTTAAAAAATTGATTCATGGTTTGCGGGAAAAATTCGGCACCGAAAATTCTTGGGTGGAAATTCTTGAAAAGCCCCTTTTGGAAAAGATATACAACGATTTCGATTTGAAAATTTTAAAAATCATATTTAACGATTGCCCTGCAGATCACAAAAAACAACTTGTAGCAAATGGCCAGGCAGTGTTCAAGCGGTTATTCGAAAATCAGCAGTTCCAATTATTAAAGGCATTCAAGGACGATATTTTACAATCCGAAGATGAGTGCAACTGGTTCAAGGAAATTTGTTTTGGATTTGCAGGTGGATTTTTATCAAAACGCCGGACCGATCTTATGAATAAGCTTGTGGAACTATTTTACCCCACACTAGATATATATAAAAACGACATTTCAAACCAACATTGTATACTTCAATTCTGCGCTGCTTATGTTTGCGAAAGAAATAGTGAAGCAGCGGATACAGCATTCAGATGGATGTTTGACAGCGATCAAGGAAAACAAAATTACGTAAAAAATCATTTAGTAAAAGACATGAGCTGGGTTTGGCACATCAGAAAAAAAAAACAAGAAAAGTTTGCAGAGCACCTTTCAAAATTCATACTGTGGCTATTGGGATCTCTGGATGAAGCTGATCAATTTAAAAGGGGACAACTCGCTTCTCAATTTGCATTAAAAAACCTTCTTGCCTCTTTACTTGAGCTCGAGGTAGACTCAGTCGGTAAACGAAGATGTTCAAGATTTATTAACGAGATATTTAAGATTTTCAAGAATTTTTTGCTATTTTGTTTAACTCCGGAAAATGTGGAGATTTTAATACATGAAATTCGTGGAGAAATACACGAATGGATTTTATTTTTAAGCGGTAAATGCTGCTTACATTTTGCGGACGATTTCTTGACTTGCATTTTCGGCAGCAGAGACAAGAAAGATGAAGCTGTTTGTATGTTTTTGAAACAAAATGACGCTGGATTCACTGAAATCACTACATCAAGTAATTGGTCTGAATGCAATCAAAAAATATTATCTTCTTGGAATGAAACTGCAGACATGTTGAATGAAACCGAAGAAATTGATTTTCCTCCTCCTTTATTTTATGACTTATAGCGGATTCTCGCTAATTACTTATGTTCAGAAATAATTTGATGTATTACTTAGATTTTACTGGAAAATTTGATTCTTCAATAATGATTCGCGTTCAAACCTTCTTAAGTGAAATTAAATTCAGGGGATAAGGAACAGAAATTAACTTAACTCTTGATTATATGCCAACATTTCGGTGTGTTTTTATATTTACCTTTTTCGAGGTAACGATTGAGAAACATAGATGAATATAAAAAACACCGAAACGTCCGCATATTATCAAGAGTTAAGTTAATTTCACTTGAAAAATTATAAGTATTTGTACTCGATAGTTATGATTTTTTCATACTATACTCCAGCATAAAGAATAAGTATTTTCCGTTTTTTTCGCCAAGATACCAGCCGCTCATTTTACAGCTTCATTTTTAAACATTCTTTTTAGAAAAAAAAAAAAAAAAGATTTTTTTAAACTGGAATTTTGCATGAGGGTAACTCCTGAAAAAACGTACCGTGACGGGAAATGACAAATATTTCACTTTTTGGTAATAAAAAAAAAAAAGGTTAAAAAGTAATTTTCTCTCAAAAAAGGGATATCGTTCATTATTTTCCAAAAACACGAATTCACAACAAAAAAAATGTTTTCCTAGTTGCATCCCTAATGAGAAGCTGCCAGCAAAACAAAACGTGACGGGAAGACAAATAATACAATCTTTAGCTAAGTAAAAGGATTAAAAATAAAAATTATTTTCTTTTAAAAAGGGATATCACTTTACCCTCTAAAACAGAAGTCAATTCAAGAATGGCTGATACGTTATTTTTGCTTACATGGGCGGTACTAGTTGTCATTGAATAATAATAAATATTATTGAAGTCAATAAAAATATTGTTTAAAACTGTGGCAGTAGTATTTATAAATATTTTAATTATTTCCCGATTATAACAAATTATAGCATTCTTTAGTACATAAACGGTCTACTTCGGCTAATAAAAATCAGTTTAATTATAATTCGCGCGGCGCTTGAGCGCCGGGGGTATATGAGACTGACGCTAACCCTTTACGGGTTCACTCCCATACTTACAGAAAAAAATTGAACAGGTTTTAACCTATCCTGCCTGATTCAAATGGACAGTAGACCTCATTCTAACTTGATACAAACTTTGATGGATTACTCTTCACAAATCCAAGGAAACTTACCTGAAAAAAAAAGAAAAAAAATTATAAAACGACAATGTCTTTAGAAATGATTAGAGAATTTTTCCCGGTAATGTATCGAGAAAATTATAGATTAAAAAATTTAAAAGGTGCAAATTCAGTTGACTATCCTGACGAATTTGGGAAAGAATCTTCTTCGGCCAAAAATTCTTACGTTGGATGACGATTCTTCCCATATAAAAAAGTGATGTTAAAAGTGTATAAAATTTTTACAAAATAAAAGCAAAAAATTTATATAAAAAATGTATTGTTTTGTATCATTTACACAAAAAATTTGGTCGGGCATAATTTTTGCAAAGTTTATGCATAATTTTTCCAAAATTTATGCATGGCTTTTTATGCATAAAAACCTGGATATAACCTAACATTCTAACAGGTAACGGTCGGTTTGGGGACACATTACCTCCCAGTTCGCATTATATCGCATTACATTTAAAAATATATAAAAATTTTGCTGCCTTTCGATCGAAAATATTTATTGAAATATATTTTTTGCTGCGTCCAAACAAACGGGCAGAGAAACTTTCACTTTTATTTATACAGAAAGAAGATTATAGCATTCTGATTCTGAAAGTAAATAACCCCGACAACTTCAGCTTATAAAATCAGATTAATTATAATTTTTGGGTAATTCTTGAAAAAACGTACCGTGACGGGATAGGACAAATATTGCACTTTCGGTAATAAAAAAGGTTAAAAATTAATTAACTTCCCCGCAAAAGAAAAAAATATCGTTCTACACTCTCCGAATCTCGAATTTAAAAAAAAAAAAAAATCTTTTTCGCTGCATCGATCGTAGCTGCTATCGTAGCTGCTAACAAAACAAAACGTGACGGGAGGACAAATTATGCACTCTTAAGCTAATTAAAAAGGTTTAAAAATAACCACAGGATCCCTCCATTCGGGATTCCAATATTGTCATCTGGTTAATTGTTTTGTTTTTTCGGCAGATGAAATGGAGAAATGCCCATCAGACGCGAGGTATCTTCCAGCTGATTTCAATTTGAGGAATCTGGCAACGATAGCATTTGGAGCTGCGTTTTGGAACGAAACACACATTGTACCTTTTTTAATCAAAGCTGACCTAATAGGAAAGTGTGGAATGCACCCCATGGATGGACACGATCACGAAATCAGCAATGTGTTAAAGAAGGCAGAAAAAAAATTCAAAAGCGCCAACATCCCAACAAAAATATCAGATCTAATACTGTGTACATTGAAAATGATGGGTGAAAGGATAGCTATTTGGTCCGATTACGCACAACATGTACTGAAGATTAAAAAAAAAGCGATTCCAACCTTGTTTTGGACAGCTCACGGAACAGTCGACGAAGGGAAAATTCTACAAAACTCAAAAGCCAACCGAGATGATCTGATACCACCTCTAGAAGCACTATATTTCACGGTTTGTTCTAACGTGTCCATCAGCTACATCAAACTCCACTGGAAAAAAATTTTACTATTTTGCGAACTTCAGTCCGGATCAGGAGATGACCAATTTTCTTCTACAATTTCATGGGATCAAAAGCTTAAATTTATTAGCTGCTCTGTAATCTTTTTAGCAAAACTAGAGCTTTCCAATCTTTTTCCATCGCAAACTCAGTACTTCCAAAAGTATAAATATCCAGAAAAGGAAAACATGTTTTGGTTATCGATGGAACAAGGATGCACCGAAGCTGTTCGCCATTACTGGAGCTTGATGGGTGACGAAGAAAAACGAGAATTGATTCAAGACGCTGCTGATTTTAGTCTGCGTCACTATCAAGCAAATAGGAAATTAGACATTTTAAGTGTGGAACCGGACGACTGGGTTGAGTTCAGATTGCAAAAGAACATAAAAGCTATCATGCATAAAACCAAGTGTCTCGCCGATTTATTAATTTTTTTCATTACGAGAATGACCGATCACGAAATAAGGCATTATTTAACGACTTTAAAAGAGCATTTAAATCGTCGACATGATATTTTAATTATTTTCGAGGTGTTAATGCGTCACTCCCCTTCGGAGGAATTCTTGCCGTTAGCATTTGAATTAGCGTTGACATATTGCGAAGTTAAAAGTGATTACAAAATAATAATAAATAAACTCGCAGGTGAAAGGTTTCGCTTCGGATTTCTCAACAATCAAATCTTCTTTAGAAAATTGTTTAAAGGTTTTAGGGAAAAATTAGGCGCCGACAATTCTTGGATAGAAATTTTCGAAAATTCCCTTTTCGTAAAGATGTACGAAGATTTCGATTTGAACAATTTAAAAATCATATTTAACGAGTGCCCTGCAGAATGCAAAAAACAACTTATAACAGATGGCGAGGCAGTGTTCAAACGGCTATTCCATAATCAGGCGTTCCAATTACTAAAGAAATTCAAGGACGATATTTTGCAATCCAAAAAGGAGTGCAACTGGTTCAAGGAAATTTGTTTCGGACTTGCCCGTGGATTTTTATCAAAACGCCAGACCGATCTTATGGAAAAGCTTGTGGAACTATTTTACCCCACACTTGAAATATATAAAAACGACATTTCAAACCAACATTATATACTTCAAATCTGCGCGGATCTTACTTGCAAAAGTCAAATTCAAGCAGCGGATACAGCATTCAGATGGATGTTTCCCAGCGATCAAGGAAAGCAAAATTACGTAAAAAATCATTTAGTTAAAGACATGACCTGGGTTCGGGTCATCAGAAAAGAAAACCAAGCAAAGTTTTCGGAGCACCTTTCAAAATTCATACTGTGGCTATTTGGTTGTCTGGACGAAATTGATCAATTTAAAAGTGGACAACTCGCTTCTCAATTTGCATTGAAGAACCTCCTTGCCGCTTTATTTGAGCTCGAGGTAGACTCAGACGGTAAACGGAGAGGTTCCGAGATATTTAAGATTTTCCAGGAATATTTGCATTTCTGTTTGATTCCGAAAAAAGTGGAAATTTTAAAACATGAAATTCGTAGAGAAATACACGAGTGGATTTTATTTTTAAGCGGTAAATGCTGCTTACATTGTGTTGACGATTTTTTGACTTGGATTTTTCAGTGCAGACATAAGAAAGATAAAGCTGTTTGTATGTTTTTGAAACAAAATAACGCTACATTCACTGAACACACTACAGCAAGTAATTGGGCTGAATGCAATCAAAAAGTATTATCTTCTTGGAATGAAACAGCAGATGGAAAGCGTGTATATTATGCTAAAAAATTCAGTCTGAGACTCAGATGCAGTTTGAAATTGGAGGATCCTGAATTTTTCGAACCTGATTGTGGCTACATCTATACTGACTACTGATGCCTACAAGATATTGTAGAAGACTCGGCTGAAATTTCGTTTATGGATGTGTAGTACCTTGAATATTGCAAAAGCAAGCGAGTTTTGTTTTAGAGTCTTGTACAATGTTTCTTGCATAATAATTTAAAACAACATTTACTCATTTTGAGATGCTTAATGTTCTGGATGCCCAAAAACAAAATTTGAGCCTAAGTCTTGTTTACAAGTCCTGTCAAGACAGTCTTGTCTTGTTGCGCATCACTAATACTGATCCAAGAGCTTAGGCTGGATTTCTCACAAGATAAAATACTATTTTTTTTTTTTTTACGAGCAAAATTTATCGAGTTAAAAAAAGGAAATTACAAAAGATTTTCTTGTGAAACTTAGAACTAAGAAAATTTTTTGTCTTATATTTAAATGACTTGATAGCGAATTTTTGCCAAGTACAAATGTACAGAAATAATTTGATGTATTTAGATTTCACTGAAAAATGATAAGTACTTGTAGTCAATAAAAAATGGTTTAAAACTTTTACGATTTGCGAAAGAGTCCTTTTAATTATTTCCCGACGAATCTCAAAACGCAGCATTGGAAAAATAAAATAAACTGTTAGGGTGTTTGAAAAATCAACTTTTTTTGGAATTTCAAAGCTCCTGACGGAAAGTAACTTGATAGGTAAAATATCACGCTGGACATATTAATCAAGATCATGTATTAAACTCGGACCCAGGACTTCTAATATCGAGCCTGTTTTCCATTGCATCTCAAGTTAGCTGTAAAAATATCAAGTTTTAGGCCTTTTTTCGTTTTCTGAATTCGCGCGTGTTTTCGTGTTTTCCTCATTGCCACTGTCACACGGAGTTTTAAAACGTTTTAAAACATTTGAATAAAAAACACCGTTTTAAAACACTGTTTTAAACACCGTATTTTATTAAGTGAATAAAAACGTTTTAAAATGCATTTTTAAGAGGCCCGAGCACGCAATTTGTCGCGCACGACTCATTTTATACAATCTATGGTATGGACCATACCATAGATTGTATGAGCCGCTCGTATTCATAATGGTTGCTTAATCGCAGGGATGATTGTTTTAAAACAAATTGGTTTAAAACAAGGTATTTTAAAACTTTTTAAAACATTTGAATAAAAAACACCATTTTAAAAATTTGAATAAAAATAGAAACGAATTTAAAACATTTTGAAAGTGTTTTAA
Source organism: Liposcelis bostrychophila (assembly GCA_037577465.1). NCBI lineage: Eukaryota > Metazoa > Arthropoda > Insecta > Psocodea > Liposcelididae > Liposcelis > Liposcelis bostrychophila. The sequence continues at coordinate 4,458,451 of CM075209.1, read as the reverse complement.
AACATGTTTTAATGCATTTACATGTTTTAAAACATGTCAACCGTCACGCTGTCATGGCCGCTTTGATGTTTTCGTCTTTTTACATTTGTTATATTTTTTCATCGATTTTAATAGGAAATGAACGTTTTTATGTTGTTTTAATCTTTTAAAATTGAAGTCTTTATATGTAGGAGTTTATTGTTAAAAAAGAACTAATTTTCACGTACCTGTTTTTTAATTTTTAATTGCTATTTTTGTCTAATCTTTCTATTCGCTGAGGATGAGCCTAACAAGCTCGAAATGTGCACATTTGGCATTTAAATAAAAATTCGTTATGATCAGTTAGGGAAAGGAAGTTTTTTATTCAACTCAAAAATATATGTATCCGGCTTTAAATTTCTTAAGTAAGATTTTTTTAAATAATTAATCGGTTCAATGAATAAATATTTTTCAAATTTTCGACTCATAACCCCTAAAAATACCTTCCCTTGATTAAAAATCCCGGGATTAGCGGAATTAAAATAGGTCCGAGGACACCAGGATCCCTGCATTCGGATTCTTCAGCATTGCAATCTCGTTAATTGTTTTGTTTTTTCGGCAGATGAAATGGAGGAATGCCCATCCAATACGACGTACCTTCCAGCTGATTTCAATTTGAGGAATCGGGCAACGATCGCATATGCAGCTATGTTGTGGAACGAATCCAACATTGCTCCATTTTTTGACCAATCTCACGGAACAAGACGGTGTGCAAAGCTCGCGATGGATGCACACTATGCACACATCAGAAAAGTGATAAAGGAGACGGAAAGAACATTAAAAAGCGCCAACATTCCGTCAAAAATATCAGATCTAATACTGTGTGCAATGAAAATCATGGGTCAAAGGATAGCTCTTTGGTCCGAATACGCGCAAAATGATTTAATGATTCATAAAGAAGCAATTCCAACCGTGTTTTGGACAGCTCACGGAACAGTCGACGAAGGGAAAATTGTACAAAACTCAAAAGTCATACGAGATGATCTGGTACCACCTCTAGAAGCACTCTATTTTACGGCATGTTCCAGCGTGTCCATCGACTACATCAAACTCCACTGGAAAGAAATTTTATTATTTTGCGAAATTCAAACAAGAGAATTACCCAACCTTGACCACTTTTCTTCTCAAGTCTTATCGGAACGGAAGCTTAAATTTATTAGCTGCTCGGTGATCTTTTTAGCAAAACTAGACCTTTCCCAGCTGTTTCCATCGCAAATTCAATACTTCGGAAAATATAAATATTCCAAAAAGAAAAACATGTTTTGGTTAGCGGTGAAAGAAGGATGTCCCGAAGCTGTTCGGCATTACTGGAGCTTACTGAATGACCTAGAAAGAAGAGAATTCATCCAAGACGCTGCTGATTTTAGTCTGCGTAGTTATCGAATGTATGAAAAATACGACTTCTTCGGTGTGAAACAGGAAATCTGGACTGAGAACGGATTTCTAAACGATATAATAAGTGAAGTACATAAAAGCAAGAGTTTCGCTGATATACTAATTTTCTTCATTACGAGAATGGCCGATCACGAAATAAGCCATTATTTAATGACTTTAAAAGAGGGTATCAATCATCGACGTAACATTTTAATTATTTTCGAGCTGTTGTTGTGTCACTGCCCTTTAGAGGAATTCTTGCCTTTAGCATTTGAATTAGTTTTGACATATTGCGAAGTTACAAGTGATTACAAATTAGTAATAAATAAACTCCTAGATGAATGGTTTCGCTCCGGATTTCTCAACAATCAAATCTTTTTCAGAAAATTGTTTAAAGGTTTTTGGGAAAAATTCGGCGCCGACAATTCTGGGGAAGAAATTCTCGAAAAGTCCCTTTTAGAAAAGATATACAAAGTTTTCGACCTGGAGATTTTAAATTTTATATTTAGCGATTGCCCTGCAGAATACAAAAAACGGCTGATAACAAATGGCGAGGTAGTGTTCAAACAGCTTTTCGAAAACCAGCAGTTCCAATTATTAAAGACGTTCAAGGACGATATTTTACAATCCAAAGATGAGTGCAAGTGGTTCATGGAAACTTGCTTCGGATTTGCCCTTGGATTTTTATCAATACGCCGGACCGATCTTATGGATAAGCTTGTGGAACTATTTTACTCCACACCGGAAATATATAAAAATGACATTTTCATCCAACATCGTATATTTCAAATCTGCGCGGTGCTTTTTTGCACAGGTCGAATTCAAGCAGCGGATATGGCATTCAGATGGATGTTTGGCAGCGATCAAGGAAAACAAAATTACTTAAAAAATCATTTAGTTAAAGACATGAACTGGGTTTGGCACATTCAAAAACAAAAACAAGCAGCATTTAATGAGATCCTTTCAAAATTCATGCTGTGGCTGCTGGGATCTTTCGATCTAGTTGATCAATTTAAAAGTGTCCAACTCGCTTCTCAATTTGCATTAAAGAACCTTCTTGCCGCTTTATTTGAGCTCGAAGTAGATTCAGACGGTAAACGAAAAGGTTTTAAGATATTTACGGTTTTCGAGAAATTTTTGCTATTCTGTTTAACCCCGGAAAATTTGAAAAGCTTAAAACATGAAATTCGTAAAGAAATACACGAATGGATTTTATTTTTAAGCGGAAAATGCTGCTTACATTTTGCGGACGATTTCTTGATTTGGATTTTCGAAAACAGGAAAAAGAAAGATGAAGCTGTTTGTATGTTTTTGAAACGAAATGATGCTGCATTCACTGAAATCACTACATCAAGTAATTGGTCTGAATGCAATCGAAAATTATTATCTCTTTGGAATGAAACTGCAGACATTTTGAATGAAACCGAAAATGAAGTCGAAAAGTTTGCTAAAAAATTGACGCACCGTCTGAAACTGGAGGATCCTAAATACTTCGAAACTGATTGTGGTTACATTTATCTTCAAAAAACTAAACACGGACGGAGAAACGATCCAAAACCTGATCCTGGATCTGATGACATTGTTCTTTTTTAATGAATAAAATTTATCGAGTAGAAAAAAGAAAAAAAAAATTACGAAAAATTACGGAAATTTTTTTTTCTTCTGTACATTTGAATGACTTGATGTCGAATTGAAAGTCGAAAATTAGTAGCGCGACACAGATTTTAAGGCATACAGGCCGGATTTTAAAAATCTGAAAATCTTGTTATCGCTTTCTGGCTGTGGTTAAAAAAATGTGTACATAAACTAATTTTCGACTTCAAAATCGTAATTTACGCAGAACTTCCCATAGAAATAGATTACTTTTTTGTGAAAAAAAATTTTCATTTTTGGCCCATATGCACTGCCCCTGTAAGCGAAATCACCTTAGCTGCAATTTGGTATACGATGGCGATTTCGGTACCGATCGAATCCTTATAATCTCACGAATTACATTTTGTACCTAAATAGTGAGATAAGAAGAGGAAAAAAGTTGGATGTTTATAAGGTGAAAAATAAATAAAAAAGAAAAAAAAAAAAGATCTCCATTCGCTGCGATAGTGAGAGATCCGGTGTTCGATTCCCCGCGGCTGTCGTCTGTGGCTGGTAAATTTTTACCTACAGATTCATTGAGTTAACGTTAAAAGAAGCTCTACCCCCCAAACAAAACAAAAAAAAAAAAAATTTTGTTTACTTTTTACAATTGAGCTTATTTTCATTATCTCAAAATTTAAAAAAATACAGTTACGGTGATTTCGCTTACAGAGACAATGCAAGCTTTTTGAAAATTTCAAGACAAATGCTATACCTTAAGATGCCATGCCGTTAAAAAAATTTAAAAAAATTCAGGGTTCTTACTTTACCGACTGTGCAGCTACATCAATAAAATGTTTATTCCAAAATACTTTCCTATTTTAGTGTATTTTTATTTTTAATAAAAAAAATGTTGGTATTGTGAAATTATCCACAAACCTCTTTTTTATAAAAAAAAAATATATCCGGCTCTAAATTTCTTGGTCAGGTTTTTTCATATAGGGTGGTGGCACCAGTAATGGATCAAATAGTGAGTCATTTTTTTAAAACCGTTCATTTTTTGCTCAAAATTTTACCGCGTTGATCCGATGCTGACTGAAACCGAAAGATATGATGTTGAACTTTACTTACATCTTAAAATGGACCTTATTATTCCGTTTATCGGTCCCGTAAATTAATTTTATTTTATAAATATTATTTTTTCTTTCGTTCGCCAGTAATGGATCAGCTGTGGTTAAAATAGAAAACAAACAAGAAAGGTTTGTCAACATGTGTTTTCTCCGAGGGGTTGCTCACTCTGCAAAAAAGTGTACACGGTAATTCATAATTCAAAGTAATTCAAGTAATTCAAGCGAAATTCAAGGTAATTCAAGGAATTCAAAGTAATTCAAAGTAATTCATGGTAATTCAAAGTAATTCAAGGTAATTCAAGTAATTCAAAGTAATTCAAGGTAATTCAAAGTAATTCCGGAAATTCAATAAATTAAATCGCATGTTTAACTTATGTAAGGCTTATTATGAGTCATTTAAAGTTATTTACAAGACTTTAATAAAGCGTCCACCGGAAAATCTGCTGCCGTTTGTTTAGGTAGCATATAAAGGAAAAAATATCATGTTGTTTAGAAAATACTAATTAAAAAATTTAATTTCTTTAATTATTTAACTTATTTTCATAACTTCTAATTTTCGGGGCATTAATTTTTTTTCGGACATGATATTTATAATTTAATGTAAATGGTGCATTATACAATTCTTTTCCAGATGACCATTTGCTACCTGACCTACTGTTTGCTTTTGTAATTCTATCATTTTTTTTCTTCTTAACTAGGGGTTGTTAACCTCATAATCCTTTAAAAATTCTTTTCAATTTTTTTTCCTTTTCAATTGTTCCTAACTGTGGCTCATTGTCGGTTTCGTGGAATCTCGACATATTTCCGATTACCCCAATAAATTTTCTCTTTTTCGGCATTGTCACTTGCTCTACATTTATTTTAACTGCGTGACCGACCAACTGTAATATCCCTTCTTCTGCGGAAACCAAATAAGAAAAAAAATGCTTTTATTATTGGCGAACTCTTTTTTCTGCGACAATGCTACCTGTATTATTTATTTCAAGCATCCTTTTGGTCATCATACTTTTTTTTTCTTCAAATCTGTTGGCAGTTCCAAATCACTACAAACGAAGTCTTTATTTATTATTCTCTATTTTACTCGGAAATTAGGAACATTCAAGTTATAAAATTAAAACGACATGTTTCGAGTTTATATTAGACTCATTCTTATTTATTTGAATAATTTTTTATTATTGTAACTATTATGTTAAATAGTGCCTATCACCTATCCTGTGACGTCGTGAAAAATGAAATAATACTCGGCTAATTTTCTTGTCCAATTAATAAACATTAATCAGTCGTTAATATTCCGCACAAAGTTAGTGCTACCCGAAATCAAAGATTACTCAAATATAGTTTCAGTAATAGAATCTTAGAAAAAATAAAGTCTATACATAGTAGTTTTTTAAAAATAAATTCAGTAATTAAATGTTTCTTTCTCAATAAAGAAACAGCAAAGTTGAAACCCCTTGCGGGCGGATGTATCCGTATGGACACATTATATTTGATCGACAATAAATAGACTTGGACTGAAACATAAGTGGCCGGAAAAATCAAATTATAAATTTTTGGTGAAAATGTAAATCCTGTGTTTAGCTTATGGGAGAATTATTACTTAATTAGAATATTAATTAATGACATTAAAATTATATTTTTAATGCTAGTGTAAATAAATAAATTACGAACTATTTGGGTATGGCCAAAATTAAAAATTGTGAGCCGATATGTTTATCATATGTATTATTCCTCCTATACTTAGCTTATCGGGCTAAGATAAAATCAAACTTTCATAATCGAAATATGACAAATATTTCATAAGATATAAATTTTGATATCAATATAGATTCTGAGACTTGTTATCTTGATTTTACTACATTTTATACTTCAGCTATTAGTTTTTAGCAAATTTTTGTAAGATTTCATTTAAAATATTTTTTTTCCATAAGCTAAACATAAGCGGCCAAATATTTTTTTAGCTTGACTAACTGCCTCAATGGATCATGCCGTATCAAAATATTACCGAAAGAGACCAATCAGCATCTACGCCCCTAACGCTTCAAAGAAAAAATAGGCTTCCGACAACAAACGGTTAAAAAAAGTAAACATAGCCTACGGTATTTAACTATCCAAAAAAAAAAAAAAATAAATAAATAAAAAAATAAAAAATAAAAAATAAAAAATAAAAATAAAAATATTATTTAAAAATAATGATAATAAATAAATCATTAATTGATAAAGAGGCCGTTCATAACAAAAATGATGCCCAAAGCAATTGATTACAATTTTTAAGGGACAAAAATGATGCATAAGAATGAAATCAATTGAAAAAAAAAAAAAAAAAAAAAAAAAAAAGAACCATGGAAATATGTATAAAAATACTCAAGTAATTCAAAGGTAATTCATGTAATTCACAGGTAATTCAAAGTAATTCAAGGTAATTCACGGTAATTCAAGGTAATTCACGGTAATTCAAGGTAATTCACGGTAATTCACGGTAATTCAAAGTAATTCACGGTAATTCAAAGTAATTCAAGTAATTCACGGTAATTCAAAGTAATTCAAAGTAATTCAAGACAAGGTGTACACGGTAATTCAAGAGTGAGCAACCCCTCGGTTTTCTCTAGTATTTTCTCTTGTTTCTGATTTTTTAAATATTTTTGGCGACATCTTTAAAACATTGTAAGTGGTTTTTTCGACTCAAAAAATGCCTTTTCTTGGAACATTTTGTATTAATTTTTTTAATACCACAAACAGAAACAGTTTTAAAATAAAAAGAAAATCACCGTCTTTTTAAGAACCGCCATTATAAATTTCATATTGCACATCTATTTTAATTTTACCATGGAAACATTGTTTTGATCCATTACTGAATTTTAGCTTTTTTCGGAATTTAGTAGTGGACCGCCGCTAATTATTAAATGAAAAAGCAAAATGGAAGGGAAATAGCACATAAACATGAAACTTTGTATCCTTAACTTTAAATTGTTTTACGGATATTAATATATATGCCGCAGATGAATAATTATTAACATAAAAAGTTTCGAGCGGAAAAATGGCGATCTAATTATTTTTCTGTGAAATCTCGACCGGTAAGATTTATTTCCGTTTCTCTACTAAAAAACCGCTTAATATCGCAAAAAATATGTTTTCTTTAATAAGTAGTAGAATTTGAAAGCGCATAAAAGATATTTTACTTGCCCAAAACATTTATATTTTCTGTTATTAGCGATATAAAACAAGGTGATCCATTACTAATGCCTGATCCATTACTGGTGCCACCACCCTATTTTCTTACAGTCCTTTTCAATCAGCCTTTAAAATCCCGTAAAATAACCGTAACAATAGATCCCCCTACAATAACCTCAAAAAACCTAAGCCTAATAATTATATAAGCTTAATAGTATAAACAAGATACTTTTGATAAATGAGCGGTTAGTAATTAATTAAAATTTAAAAAAAATAAATTAATTTGAAAAAAAAAAAAAAAAAAAGTTATTGGGTCATTCTCAAAAAAAGTTACAAAACAATGTCCGGAGCTTTTTTCTGCTGCTTATTTCCGCAAATTTTGCAGCTCATCATTTTTTTCGGTCTTGAATCATTTAAAGTGTTGTATTGTACCATATTATTACTTTTACACACGGATAAATTCCCTTTAAAGCTTGATTTTTTACATAAAAAGTATTGCGGGGCAACAAAAATGGCTGTCCCTAGCCCTCGACCGATCACTGAAATAATTGAAATTTGAAGAAAAAAAGCCGTTTTAAACATTTATTTTTACAAATTATCGTTTAAATATAAACCATTACTTGAAATCAATCGCCATTTGAAATTTTTAATAGCTCAGTGGGCTCACTTTTCTGCTTTAAAGACGGTCCCGGGATATCTGTCAGGTTCGTAACTCCAATTCGTAACGCGATTTTTTTAACCATAAAATTTAAAAAAAAAATTTACCTGGGCACAGATTTATTCTTTTATAAGTCTTCTATTAACTTGCTAACCAATTTTTATAATAAACACTAAAAAAGTCGATATTTCACAGCATTGAAAAAAAATTGAAGCTAAAATTCCAGTTCGTAACGCAAAAAGAAAGGATTAAAAAGGCACTAAAGATTAAAATTAAAAAAAAAAAAAATTACACAAAGGATTATGATGTTAGTTACTATTTGTTTTTTGACACCCGATTTTTTTAAACTTATTTTTTACACGGAAAAAAATTATTTTTATGTCAAAACGTTACGAATTTATTTGTTATTGTTTTCCAGTTCGTACTATTTACTGTTTACATTTTGCTTGGGACATTTTTCGTTCGAAAAGTGCAAAGTAAAATGAGAATGACCCTATTGCAAAAAGAAGTTTCAAAATATCCGTTTCCGGTTTAATTCCGGCAAGCAGTTTGCCGCAAAGTAAGTAATGTTGGCGGCACTGGAACGGTAGTATCCCCCATTTTGTTCGAGATCACAGAAGAAAAAATTGGAAGGAGTAGAATGTGTGAAGGTATGATGTGTTTGTAATTAAGGAATTAGTTAATACGGTAGTTAAAAAAAAAAATGTTTTAATTTTTTAAAAATTGATGAAATTCGGCGTATTTAGCGGTCGCCATATTTATTGTTTACCTTTTTTTTTTTTTTTTTTTGTACCTCTTATGACTCAACCGAATAAATTCGAAGAATTTCTTGAGTTGAAATAAAAATAAATCATAGTTTAATATTTTGAATTAACCTACACCTTGTATCAAATTTTTCAATTTTGGAAAAAAACCGGTAATACTGACGGTTTTTTTTAACAGAAATACCTGTTTCATGAGTACCGGTATTGAAATCCCTAGAAAAGTTCATATTTTAAACACGAATCCCTCAAAGTCCCTAATTTGGAAAAAAAAGTCACCATATTTTTCCTCTTCAAATTTTTGGTAGCTTAATAAAAAAAAAAAACTAAATCTAAAAAAAAAAAGGTCCTTGGATGAAAATTTATACTGATTTTTGCTCTTTTAGGTCCTTAAAACGGTCCTTAATTTGTGGGTTATTGGTCCCCAAAATACCTAATGTTTTATGTCAAACTGGGCTCGATGCCTGAAATTTTGTCAAATTTTTGGCTAATAACCCCTAAAAATACCTACATTTCCATGATTAAAAATCTCGGGGTTTTCTTTTTTAACCCTGGAATAGACGGGATTAAAATAGTTCCAAAATTCCAGGATCCCTGCATTCGGGATCCCAGAAATCCAGAAATGCAATATAGTTAATTCTTTTGTTTCATGGCAGATGATATGGAGGAATGTCCATCCAATATGAGGCATCTTCCAGCTGATTTCACTTTGAGGAATCGGGCAACGATTGCATATGCAGCTACGTTGTGGAACGAATACAACATTGCTCCATTTTTCGACCAAGCTAATCCAATAGGACGGTGTGTAAAGCACCCGATGGATGCTCACTGTGCACACATCAGAAAAGTGGTAAATGGCACAGAAAGAACATTAAAAAGCTCCAACATCCCAACAAAAATATCAGATCTGATACTGTGTGCATTGAAAATCATGGGTCAAAGAGTAGCTCTTTGGTCCGAATACGCACAAAATGTTTTGAACATTAATAAAAAAGCAATTCCAACCGTGTATTGGACAGCTCACGGAACAGTCGACGAGGGAAAAATTGTACAAAACTCAAAAGCCATCCGCGATGATCTGATGCCACCTCTGGAAGCTCTATATTTCACGGTTTGTTCTAACGTGTCCGTCGACTACATCGAACTCCACTGGAAAAAAATGTTATTATTTTGCGAAATTCGTTCAGGAGGTTTTTCACCTTCTTCGTGGAGTCAGAGGGAAAAATTTGTTAGCTGCTCTGTAATATTTTTAGCAAAACTAGAGCTTTCCCAGCTGTTTCCATCGCAAACTCAGTACTTCCAAACATATAAATATTCCAAAACGCAAAACATGTTTTGGTTAGCTATGAGAGAAGGATGTCCCGAAGCTGTTCGGCTTTACTGGAGCTTACTCAGTAACCTAGATAAAAAACTATTGATCCAAGACGCTGCTGAATTTAGTTTGCGTAAATATCGGAAAAATGAAAAATACGACTTCTTCCGTATGAAACAGGAGAACTGGACTAACGGATTTCCAGTAAATATAATGATAACTTACATACGTAAAAGCAAGTGTTTCGCTGATTTATTAATTTTCTTCATTACGAGAATGACCGATCACGAATTGAGCCATTATTTAACGACTTCAAAAGAGGATTTGAATCGTCGACGCGATATTTTAATTATTTTCGAGGTGTTGATGTGTCACTGCCCTTTAGAGGAATTCTTGCCTTTAACATTTGAATTAGTTTTGACATACTGCCAAGTTAAAAGTGATTACAAATTAGTAATAAGTAAACTCTTAGATGAATGGTTTCGCTTCGGATTTCTCAACAATCAAATGTTTTTTAAAAAATTGTTTAAAGGTTTGTGGGAAAAATTCGGCACCGACAATTCTTGGGAAGAAATTCTCGAAAAGTCCCTTTTAGAAAAGATATACAAAGTTTTCGATTTGGAGATTTTAAATTTTATATTTAGCGACTGCCCTGCAGAATACAAAAAACAACTTATAAGAAGTGGCGAGGCAGGGTTCAAACAGCTTTTCGAAAACCAGCAGTTCCAATTATTAAAGACATTCAAGGACGATATTTTACAATCCGAAGATGAGTACAACTGGTTCAGGGAAATGTGTTTTGGATTTTCCGGCGAATTTTTATCAAAACGCCGGACCGATATTATGGATAAGCTCACGGAACTATTTAACTCCACACCTGAAAAATATAAAAACGACATTTCAAACCAGCATTTTATATTTCAAATCTGCGCGGTGTTTATTTGCAAAAGTCAAATTCAAGCAGCGGATACGGCATTCAGATGGATGTTTGGAAGCGACCAAGGAAAACAAAATTACTTAAAAAATCATTTAGTTAAAGAAATGACCTGGGTTTGGCACATCAGAAAACAAAAAAAAGATAAGTTCGCAGAGCTTTTTTCAAAATTCTTACTGTGGCTATTGGGATCACAGGATGAAGTTGATCAATTTAAAAGTGTCCAACTCTCATCCCAATTTGCATTACAGAACCTTCTTGCCGTTTTATTTGAGCTCGAGGTTGATTCAGACGGTAAACGAAGAGGTTCCGAGATATTTAACGTTTTCGAGAAATTTCTTCTATTTTGCTTAATTCCGGAAAATGTAAAAATTTTAAAACATGAAATCTGTAAAAAAATACACGAGTGGATTGTATTTTTAAGCGGGAAATGCTGCTTACATTGTGCGGACGATTTCTTGATTTGGATTTTCGAAAGCAGGAAAAAGAAAGATGAAGCTCTTTACAAATTGATGAAACGAAATGGCGCTACATTCATTGAAAACACTACATCAAGTGATTGGTCTGAGTGCAATCAACAAGTGTTATCTTCTTGGAATGAAACTGCAATTATTTTGGATGAATTCGAAGATTTAAATCTCATAAATTTTGCTAAAAAACTTCAGTACAGTCTGGAACTGAAGGATCCTAAATATTTCGAAACAGATTGTGGTTACATTTATTTCGAAAACCATAAAAATCCACGGAGAAACCGTCGAAAACCCGATCTAAGGGCTTAGGTTTGATTTCTTCCGAGATAAAATACTATTTTTTTTCTTCCCCGAGCAAAACCGGAGTTTAAAAAAAAGGAAATTACGAAATATTTTCTTGTGGAACTTAGAACTGAGAAAATATTTTTCTCAATGACTTGATAGCTAGTTACCTATGTTCAGGCATAATTTAATGTATTTAGTTTTTACTAAAAAATTATTAATATTTATAATCAATAAAATATTGTTTAAAACTTTGCGAATGAGTCTTGTAATTATTATTTCAAGACGATTTTCAAGTCGCAGTATTGGAAAAATAAACTTAAATAAAACGTTAGGGTGATTCGAAAATGAACTTTTTAGGAATTTCAAAACTCCTAACGGGAAAATTTTCTTCATAGGTAAAGTATCAACCCTGAATTTTTCGAACGGCACCTTGAGGTGTCGCATTTGCCTTGGAATTCCCAAAAAGCCCATATATCGGTCAAAAATGAAATTTTTTTTGACATAAAACACCATCTTTTCCTATCGACAATTTGGCATAAATTAGAAATTTAAAGTCGAAAATTTGTTTTGCTACACAGTTTTTGAAGCACAGACCGGATTTAAAAAATCGGGAAACCTTGTTACGGCTTTCTGGCTGTGGCTCAACAACTGTGTCCTAAAAGTAATTTTCGACAACAAATTCGTGCTCTACGCAAAATGTCGATAAAAAAAAATCGTCTTTTATGCCAAAAAAAATTTTTTTTTTTTCATTTTTGGCCCTTATATTGGCTTTTCGGAATTTTAAAGGCAAATGCGACACATCAAGATCCCGTTCAATAAATTTTTAAAAACTGAGGGTTGATACTTTACCTACTATGCAGCTACAAGAATAAAATTTTTTTTCCAAAATTCTTCCTATTTTAGTGTATTTTTATTTTTCATAAAAAATGTTGGCATCGTTAAATGATCCAGAATTTTTTTTTTTTATAAAAAAAAAATATATATGTTACGGTTAATGTATATACGGTTAATGTATGTATATATCCGGCTGTAAATTTTTTGGGTCAGGTTTTTTTCATATACTTTCTTTCAATCCTTTAAATCTACATTTAATAACGATTCCTGTAAAGCAACAGAAAGAGACCTAAGCCTAATAATTACATAACCATAATAGTATAAACAAAATGCTTTTCATAATCATTTTACTCAAGGAAACAAATTTTTTGCATTTTTTTGTATTACATGTATGTGTTTCGGGTTGCATACACTGAAAATTGGTAGGCGTCTAAAATGGGTTTTAACGCACAGTGCGGGTCCATAACGTGTTGTAGGTTAACTTTAAGTGTGAAATCATGAAAATAAAAAACATTTGAGAAATTTTCTTCTATTTTCCGGGAAAATTTTCCAAAATTGGGTCGTTAAGAGGGTTTTAATAACGATTCTTGTACAGTAACCTCAAAAACCATAAGCCTAATAATTACATAACCTTAATAGTATAAACAAGATGCTTTTCATAACAAATAAATGAGGGGTTAGTAATTAATTTAAAAAAAGAAAAAGTTATTGTAAAAAGAAGTTTCTAAATATCTGTTTCCGGTGTAATAGCGGCAAGCAGTTTGCCGCAAACCGCATAATGTTGGCGGCACTGGGAAGAAGGTATTCATAATTTTGTTTTAAGATATTAAAAGGGGTAGAACGTTTGAAGGTATGATGTGTGTTTGTAATTATGAAATTAGTTAATAATATGGTAGTTTAAAAAAATGTTAAAATTTTTAAAAAATTGATAAAATTGACATCTTTAGCGGTCGCTATATTTATTAGTAACTTTTTTTTTATTGTATTCAATACATGCATGGAAATTTGCCGCTAAAACGAAAATGAAAAAGCATGACGGAAATTTTATTGTCTGCAGTCGAAAAGAGGCTGAAAATGAGGTTTTCTACAGGATATATGAATATGAGCTATGAAAAAAAATGTTGGTCTGTCACGTGAGACCAGAAGCCTTTTTTTTTTCTTTTGAAAAAAAAAAAAAAAAAAAAAAAACATATCCGGCTCTAAATTTCTCAATCGGGTCTTTTTAAATACTTTCATTCGGCCCTTCTCAATCAGCCTATAATAAGAATTCCCTGCAGGAACCTCAACAAAGGTAAACCTAATAAATAATTATATAAGCTTAATTAAATATTTGTAAGGATTTTTAAAAATGTCATCTTCGAAATCATACGAAATACTCTTAACAAGGGCGATAACCTCGGAACCTTATTGTTCTCAAAAGGAGTACTAGACCCCCGTGTAAAAAAAGGATGAAATATGTTAAAGGGTATCGTTGTGAAGATCTTTTTACAAATCATCTAAAGTACGTGGATTTAAAAAATTTTTTAACTTGCAGATATTTCTTTTTAAACTTTTAGCTTATTTTTTTTTTTTTTTTTTTTTCAAAAATGACGATTTTACAGTAATTGAAGCCATTTTTTACATACAGTTGACCCTCGTCCAACGCGGCATCATGCAACAAAATTTCGTTTTCGAATTTTTTCCGGGTTCACTCCCATACTTACAGAAAAAAATTGAACAGGTTTTAACCGATCTTGATTCAAATTGGCAATAGACCACATTCGAAGTTTATACGAAACTTTGATGGATTACCCTTGACAAATCCAAGGAAACTTACCTGAAAATAAAAAAAATAAAAAAATTATAAAACGACTGTCTTTAAAAATTATTAGAGAATAATTCATCATTGGCTGATTGGTCATCATTGGTTTTTATTATTATCTTTCGCCGAAATTCATAATGAGAAAGAAAAGAATCAAAGAATTTATGCTATCGTTGTTCCATTTGTATCTATTCTAGTCATTTTTGATTTTAACCTATGATGTATTTATTGAATTCCATAATTATTTTATTAGTACGACGTTCATTTGTTTTTTCATGTGACCAGGTTAGGTTAATGTGTAAAATTCTTTTGGTTACCTTTGTTCCACAACCGAGACTGATTCCGCTTAGTATTTAATGTCATAATTGTATAATATGAAGCCGGTAGTCAACATCACGTTGTTACATTTAAGTTAGATTTAGGCCCTTGATGAAGAAACAAAAATGTTTCGAAACGTTGAGCAATAAATGAAATTAATGTAACGCATCGCTCTTATTGTTCCAATCCCGCCTCATCCTAATCAATTAGAGAATATTTTCCAGTAATGTATCCACAATGTAAAAGAATAAAAAAATTCCAAAGGTGCAAATTCAGTTCATTATCCTGACCATTTTGGGTAAGAATTTTTTTCGGCCTGAGATTCGTATGTGGGATGGCGATTGTTTCCAAGCGAAAAAGTAATGTAAAAAGTTTAAATAAAAAAATCATACCGGGATATGGGGGCATATCCCTACGTAGGACTACGCCTTTGGGGTACTGTCCAAATATTGCTAAACATAAACATCGAAACGATTTAAAAATTTTAAGACATTTTTTTTTTGCTCCTTTTTGGTCAAAAAATTCGAATTTTTTGATAAAAAAAGGTCAAGATTTTAAAAAAATAAGTCAAAATTTTAATTAAAATATTCAAAGTTAAAATTTTAATATTAAAACAACCGGTCGATATCAACATAAATATTTCCGTTGATATCTTCGGGGTTAACGTTAGTTAAAAAATTAAGCAGCTGCTAACTGTTTAGTTTTATATATCTATTTATTTATTTTTTTTTAACAGAATGGAGGAAAGTTCGATGCCAACCTATGTGCCAGCTGATTTCAATTTAAGAAATTGGGCAACGATCGCAGTCGCAGCTGCGCTATGGAACAAATCATACGTTACATTCTTTTTCCACTCCAAATACGGATATGCAACCGATGACTACATCCATCAGATGGTGAAAAAAAACGAAAAAGAATCCCATTGTTTACCGAGGAAAATTGCGAACCAGATATTATGTACATTCAAGTCTATGGGTCAAAGAATTGCTCTGTGGTGCGATTATGCAGTACATGTACTGAAAATTCCCAAAAACGTAGCCGCAACATTGCACTGGACGGTTTACGGAACCATCGACGAGGGAAAAATACTGCGAAATTGCTTAGACGCAAAAATAATCGGACATTCACGCAATTCAAAAGAAATGCAAGCTGTGTATTATGCAGCTTGTTCTAACGTGTATATAGATTACGTAAGACTTCACTGGGAAAAAATGTTACAATATTGCAATTTTTTCAAATTGAATTCCGGTTCAAGTCCTGAAATTGCGAATAAGTTTATTCTTGGCTCGGTAATTTCTTTAGCAAAGCTTGAATCTTCACAGCTGCCCGAAGCCCGAATCCGGAACTACAATGATTTTAAATACAAGCAAAAGAGAAAAATGTTCATGTTGTCAGTGGAAGAAGGCTGCCCTCAAGCTGTTCGGTATTACTGGAGTCTACTAGGTGCAGCGGAAAAAAGAGACCTGATATTAAGTGCTGCTCATTTAAGTTTAGATTCTTATCGGAAAAGAAAACATTGGGATTACTTCGTAACACAGCGCAGTTTGCACATTATGTACGGATCATATGCCAGTGCCGTTTCCGTACGTCACAAAAACAAATGTTTCGCTGATTTAGTAATTTTTTTCATTACGCAAATGTCAGAGGATGAAATAAGCGAGTTCTTCGATGATTTAAACCAGTATTTTGAAACTGATAAAAAAGAAAGTATCACTGCTCTTTTTGACCTGTTAATTTATCACTGGCCTTTGGAAGAATTTTTACCCTTAGCATGCGATGTGGCTCTCAAAATTTGCGAAAAACCAACTGATTATACAAAACCGGTATTGAAACTCTTTGAAGCTATGCATCGGAATAAAAAGTTCGGACTTTGCAACAAACATAAATTTTACCAAAAATTATTTAAAGCTTTATGGGGTAAACTCATAAAACACAACACCTGCGAGGAAATTCTGGGCTCCGATGGGCTCCTCCTACAGTCAATATATAACCTGTTCGACTTTGAGGTTCTTAAATTTATTATTGATAATTGCGAGGACAAATACAGGAAAACGATTATAACTCAAGGAAAGACTGCCTTTGAAAAATTAGTGGAAGACGAAGAGTTCGAATTAATGCTGAAGTTCATGGACGATGTGTTACGATTCGAAGACGAACGGGAATGGTTCCGAGACACTTGTTTAAGAAGTTCTAACCTCTTAATCAGTAAAATGCGGTTTAATGAACTGAAAACACTCTTAGACGTTATCAATTGCACCAATGAAGAACAAGAAAAAATTCTAAACAAAGAACATGTCATTTTCCAGTGTGCAAGGCTTTTCTTCGAAAATCAAATCGAATTAGCCGAATTAGGCTTAAACTTAATATTTAACAGCGAGGAGGAAAAACAAAATTACTTAAAAAATTTCTTAGCTGAAAATATTTCTTGGGTAGTCTCCGTCGGGGAATCGAAAAAAACTGATTTCGCAGATTGCATCCCAAAATTTCTACGGTGGCTTTTAAAATCAGAGGACGAAGCAATCCAAATTCACCATGAAAAACTAATCTCTCAAAATTCACTCAAAGATCTTTTTGCACTACTATTTGGACGTTCGAGGAAAGGGTCCGAAATATTTAAAATCGTCGACGAATTTTTGTTATTTTGCTTAAGTCCTGAGAAAATAACGGCCTTAAAACGTAATATCCGAAAGAAATTAGAAGATTGGATTGCATTTTTAAGCGACCCAAGAAACATTGGTTCGTTGAATAACAGTTGCCGCAAACGTTGTTCCTTAACGTAAGGAAACGGTTAGCAATAAATGTTGCCATTACATTGAAAATGTCCGGGTGGGAAAATGGTATTGGCAACGGTTGCCTAAACGTTTATCAAACGCATTGAGTAAACGTTTCTGTGACCTCGTCTCATGAACGTAGTTAAGTCAACTATTTGTAAACGCTCACTTTTTGCTTAGAAATTTATTATTTGTATTGGCTTATTTTTCCTATTCTTTTTTTGGATTTGGATAAAAGGAAAAAATTGCACCTTTATTGATTGTTTTATTCATTATCATTAGTCATTTGGATTATTACAAAATCGACTGCTCCAAACAAGTCCCTATTTTTTTTTTTTTTTTTTTTTTTTGCAGTACAAAAACATAGGCAGTACAAAAGCACATTACAAAAACACAGTACAAAAACATAGCAGTACGAAAACACATTTTTGCAGTACCAAAAGATAGGTATACCTATCTTTTTTTGACGACTTATAAACGATCTATTTAAATGATCACTCCTATATACGATAGATCGTTTTTGCAGTAACGCAAAAAAGATAAGTAGTTTTTCCAACTGTCCGAAAAAAGAGAAGTAGTTTTTGTACTGCTAAAAAAAAAAATAGGGACTTGTTCTTTGATAAAATACACGTCAAAGAATAAAAATCATTAAAATATATTGCAATGAAGACGTAGAAATGAACTTTTATGAAAAATACTTATAAAATGCACGGCAAAAATATAATAATAAATATTCAGTCATAAATAATTAAACTAGAAGCACCTAAGCACGACAAAAAAAATACAACCACTCCCGATAAAATTTCTAGCTAAAATGAAAAATATTTAAAAATAGTAAAAATGAACTCTGCGCTGGTGAAGTGTACAATAGCCTAAGTTCAACGCCCCTTAGGTGGCGTCCAATACACCCTTGGAGGATGAAAAAATTATTTTTGGGATCGACCATTAATCTATTTCGAAAATTTAGGAAAAAAAATTTCTTTTTTCGAGTTCAACTTTCCGGACTTTTTTCCGGCTAAAATCTGCATTCCAAACACTGTGCGGCGCGGTTTTTTTTTAATTTTGAAAAATTAATAAAATTTTACACACAATTTTTTATTTTTACCTGTCATTCAGTTGTTTATTTTACCTGTTTCTGATTTCTTTGAGTGGTTTACTTCTTTAAATACAGAAAAAACCGAAAGACAAGTTTAAAAACAGGATTGCGATAAAATTTGTAAAGAACGACTAAGTTGTAGCACGTAGCTTTTTAGTTAGCATATACCTAACCGGAAACGTATTTTCTTCAGTCGATGGCAACGTTAGTTTTTCAAGTTCATGAAAAAGCACTGCTTTTAAATTTAAATTTAATTATCAGACCAGTAATGAATGTTGAAATGCTTTTTGCAAAATAGTACGAGGCAACGTTGTATTTTACGAAAATTTTACTAGTTAGAAAAACGTTGGTAAAATTCATAGTAGAATTTTGGTTAGTAACGTTACCCGTTGACCAATAACGTTAGCGGCAACCGTTATTCAACGAACCAATGTTTCTTGGGGATGAATGTTGCCTACATAATGTAGACGACTTTTTGAATTGGATTGTCGAATCCGAAGACTTTAAAACATGCGTCATGAAAAGGTTTTTGCGAAGTAATGAAGTCAAGGTTTCTAATCAGAAAATATTGCAGTCGAGCGACAGAACGACAGACAGTTGCAAGAACTCTGAAAATATGAAACTCGTAAGAAAATGTAAAGGGAATCTAAAAAACCTGAATGACTTGAAAGGTAGATATGATCATCGGTATTGTAAATACATTTCTTTTAGAAAACCGCAGAAGATTTGTACCGGGCTGAATGTTAAATGTGGCAACTAATTTTAATTTTTTTTAAAGTTTTAAAAACGAAGAGATCAGGCAAAGCAGGCCTCGTATTAAAAATACAACCTGTTCTGGGTAAAAAAATGAGGAGGATTTGGCACGAAAAAAACCGTTAAAAAATTTGATAGTTTCCTAGTGTAACGTAAAAAAAATGGGAAACCATACTAATTTTTATTTTAAAGTACGAAAAAGGGATCCCAAATAATTAAAACGATCCCTATAATTTATTTTCATACTGAAGTATTGACAATTCATTAAAAATTAAAAAAAAAATTAATTATTTAATTTTTATTATCGGATGCATTTAATATTTTTCGTGTTAAAAAAAACTCTGTTTTAAAAATTAAATTTTTTCTTGAAGACCGGTAATGCAAGCCCTAGACACTTTAATGTTTTACATGTATGTAACTGAATTTAATAATAAACTTAATAAACATTTGTAGTATTTACAGTATTTATGTCACTATTTTTTTTTATATTGTACCGGGTGTCCGTTTGTAGACTGAATTTTTTTCACTCTTATACCTGAATTTAATTATTACAGCATTAACAAGATACTTTAACGAATACGGGCGTCTAGTAATTCAAAAAGTAAAGAAAAAAGTCATTGCAAAAAGAAGTTTTTAAATATCTGTTTCCGGTTCAACGGCGGCAAGCAGTTCCCGTACAAAAAAGAGATGCATAAAATATGTAAATTTTTTGCAAAATAAATGCAAAAAATTTATATAAAAAGTGTATTAATTTTGCATAATTTATTCAAAAATTTGGACATGCATAGTTTTTACAAAAATTATGCATAATGTTTTTAAGCACCAAAATTTGGAAATAATTTATATATAATTTATGCATAGTTCATACATAATTATATACATAATTTATGCATAATCATCTCCGAGGATAAAAAGAAATTTTCGTTAAGAAGAAATTTAAGTTCTTTATACATAACTAGTGGTCACCCGCCGATAAATCGACGGTAAACAATAGAATTTTTTACATTCAGTTGCATGAATGATTTGTTTTGAACAATATTGCGATTTTGCCACCAAATTCTTTGAATTTTGAATTTTTCAGGGATTTAAGTGAATTTTATGGAGCCTTCAGTCTAAACCCCAAACCGTGTGATCTGGATATCTTTCTAGAATTTCATCAAATTATGTAAGCTCCGCCTCTAAACTTTCGAACTCGAACCCGCGGAAGTATTTTTTTGATTTTCCTGGGCAATAAGCCTAAACTTTTAAATTTTCTTTTGTTTTTCCTGAAGCCTGCATTGATGTTAGAAGTAGGAGAAAAACGCTCAATGACTCTTTATCCCATCCAAAAGTTAACTTTCCGTCATGGCCAAAAATTAATATAAAAATATAAATTTTCCGATTTTCCTGGAAAACTGGACTTTCCCGAAACCTGAATTTATTTTTCTGATCTTCTAGTCGAATTGAGACGATAGAATTATAGGTCGCTTAATATTTTATCTCACCTAGAAGTATAGGTTAACACGCCAGAACAGAGAAAAATAAATAAAAAATGCGCGGTTTTTCCGATTTCCCGGAAACTTGGGACATTTCCGAAAGCTGTATTTATTCCCTTGATTTTTTTTTGCGATTTTAGACATCAGAAACACTATTCGCTTTTCATTTTGTGTCATTTAGATTTGTTTTTAGACGATTCTATGTATAAAAATGTAATAGAAAAACTACGATTTTTCCGATTTTCCGTACGGAAAATTTTTTTCTGATACATGAAAATATTTTTAGTAAATCCAGCCTAAAATTAGCTTCAAAAATGTATTTTTAATCGACCTTCTATCTCATCCAGAAATTTGTTTTCGGACGGAAAGAAAAATTTTTATGAAAAAAATACAGTTTTTCCGATTTTCCGAACGAAAACAAATTTTCTGAAAACTGAAAGTATTTTTGGTAAACTCGACATATAATTAGCTTCACAATTTGTTTTTACTTGACCTTCTAGCTCATCGGGAAGATGGTCTCCGGACGCGGACAGACAGAATTACTCAAAAAAAAAAAAAAAAAAAAATGACATATTCTGATTTTCCAAAGAAGGAAAATTTTTCCGAGAAACGAAAATATTTTTAAAGCATCTAGCTCAAAATTAGCTTCAAAATTTGTTTTTACTCGACCTTCTAGCTCATGAAGAAGTTGGTTTTCGGACGCGGACAGAGAAAATTTCATGGGAAAATAAGGTTTTTCCGATTTTCCGGACAAAAAAAAAATTTCCGGAACATGAAAGTATTTTTAGTGAACGCAGCATATAATTAGCTTCAAAATTTGTTTTTACTCGACTTTCTAGCTCAATGGGAAGATGGTTTCCGGACGCGGACAGAGAAAATAACTCCAAAAAAGTGACGTATTTTGATTTTCCAAAGAAGGAAAAATTATCCGGAAAACGAAAATATTTTTAAAAAATCTAGCTCGAAATTAGCTTTAAAATGGGTTTTTACACGACTCTCTAGCTCAAGTGGAAGTCGGTTTTTCGAAAATGGACAGAGGACAACTGACGTTTATATATATAGATTCAGGCATTTTTTATGTATGTCCAATTTTTTGCATATTTTACGTATAAGGGGTCATGTACATATTACGTAAGCATGTTAAGGGGGGGGGGTCTCACACTTTCTTACGTAAGCTTTTTTCTACTCTGAACAGGAATTTTTGATAATAAAATAAATAATTAATTAATTAATTCATGTTTTTTTTTAAATTTTGTAAATGTTGCGGCGACCTTATATTACATTATTTTGTTACCGTCTAAATAAAGGTAACCTCTTTAATTTTTCTCAATATAGGTGTTTATATTGGTTTATTTCAGTTCCATGAATTATGGGGAAAATTACCGAAGTCGAGTGCCGTTGGTTCCATTAAAAAAAAAAACTTACGCAATATGGAGGGGGGGGGGGGGGGGGGTTGCCAAAATCTTACTCATGCTTACAACGGGGGGGGAGGGGGTTGAAAATGGCAAAAAAAAATGCTTACGTAATATGTACATGACCCCTAATTTTTGTATAATTAATATAAGTTTTATGCACCCCTTTTTCGTGCGGCAAATTTGCGGCAAACTGCTTAATGTTGGCGGCACTGGAACGGTCGTATTCACCATTACACATTATTTAAATTACTTTTAAAAATAAATGGTTTGCTGAAATAATATTTTGGTCGTATTTTTTACAAGTCTTCCGGTATAATTTAAATAGAATGAAAACGGTATAATTAAACAAAGCGACTACGCTCGATTTTCAATCTGAATATTGAAAATCAATATATCAATAAATCAATAAGAAATATAAAACACATATGTACTTAACACCGTATTCCGTAAACATCGCTTGTGTCGTTGTTGCACTCGCGCTCTTTTAGTTCCAAAAAAATGAGAACTTAACTGGAGCGCACTAGTGAGCCAAAAAATTTAAGGGACCGGAAAGTTAACATTGCGTGAGTTTTCTAGATCTTCTACGCTAGGTTCGAGATATTGGGGGCTGTACAAGTATTACGTAAGCATGATTTTGGTGATTTTTGACCCCCTCCCCCCCCCTAATAAGCAAAAATAGGCTTCCTCTTATGGAGGTTTAACATTGGCGTAAGCATCTGAAGGACCCCCTCCCCCCCCTAAGGTGCTTACGTAATACTTGTACAGCCCCTTGGAAGGGGGAGCACGTGTGAAGGTATGATGTGTTTGTAATTATGAAATAAATTAATATGGTAGTTGTAAAAAATGTTGTAATTTTTAAAAAAACTGATAAAATTCGGCATATATACCGGTCACCATATTTATTGTTTACCTTTTTTTGTACCGTTTAATACATTTTCGGCTTGCCGCTATTTTTTTTCTGCACTCAAAATGTGGCAAAAAATGAGGTTCTCTAAATATGAGATATGAAAAAAATGATGATACTGGCACATGATCCGGAAGCCTTCTTTTTTTTTTTAACATATATATGCGGCTCATTTAGGTCTTTTTAAATGTTTTCATTCAGCTTAATATAATAATAATTCCATGAAATAACCTCAACAGAGGGAAGTCTAATAATTATATCAGATTACTTAAATAAATCGAAAGATTTTTAAAATTTTCACCTTGGAAGGTCAAATATTGCCAAATATGCCTTCACTATCCCAGAAATCAGGTAGTTTACAAAACACCCTTCGACAAGGGCAATAAACCCGCAAACTTATTGTCCTCGAAAGGACTACTAGACCCCAGTGATAAAAAATGATGAAATATGTTGGAAGGCATAGCTTACATTATTATACAAGGCTGACTCATCGGTGTTCGGAATAATGGTAACCTCGCTAGTGCAACAATCAGCCGCTTGGTGAGCTTTTTTGTGTCATAACTTTACATAGTGTCGCTATATTTATATGGGAAATCGTATTCATTTTTTCCGATTATGCTTGGAATTTACGTGAAATATCTTTACCGAAATAACAACAAATGAAAGACTAAAAGTCAATGTTGAGATAGAAATAAAACATTTGAGTTAACATAGGTTTTTTAAATTTTTTTGTCCGCAAGTAAGATACTGTAAGTACGTAACTTTTTAGGCTTAATTATTTACAATTTCATTAATTTTCTACTTAAAAGTTTTGTATCTACATGCCTTTTTTTTTTTATTTTGCAGAAGATTTGTTTGTGTTCTCCCGATGTTATCTAACTGAGGGTTAATGAATTGCACGGTTTTTTATTGATAGTAATAAAAACGGCGGGAAAAAGTTTCAAAAGTTTAAAGTAGCTTTTTGCTTTACTGTACACGGCTGATTTATTCCATACAGGGATTTAAATTTAATCCACTAACGATTATGATTCAAAATTAATTGATTCGTAAATTACGCGAAACAGTATTTTGTTCAATTCATTTTGAGTACTTCCATTTTAAATTTTTTAAACTTGCATTTTTTTTTTAAAATTACACCATCAAAGTAAGTGATCAAAGTTTCTATCTCGCAGGTTCTGTCAAATCTATAAAAATAAAAATTGCACCGTTTAATAGGGGCATAAAAGGGGAAGGGGAGAAGAAAAAGCCTCGATATCAACTGAAATATTTTCGTTGATCTCTTCGGAATTACCTAACGTTAGTTAAGAAATTAAATAGTCACTAAAAATTTGGTTTTTCTCTTTTTAGCAGAGTGGAGATGCCAACCCGCGTGCCAGCTGATTTCAATTTACGACATTGGGCAACGATCGCAGTCGCAGCTCCGCTATGGAGCCAATCAAGAGTTACATTCTTTTTCGACTTCGAATACGGATCTGTAACAGATGATTACATCCATCAGATGATGAAAAAAACCGAAAATGAATTTCATTGCTTACCGAGAAAAATAGTAAACCAGATATTATGTACATTCAAGTCTATGAGCCAAAGAATTGTTCTTTGGTGCGATTATGCGAAATATGTAATGAGGATTCCTAATTACTTAGCCGCAACAGTGCACTGGACGGTTTACGGAACCGTCGACGAGGGGAAAATACTGCGAAATTGGATAGACTCAAAAAAATTCCAATTTAAACATACAAAACAAATGCAAGCTGTGTGTTATGCTGCTTGTTCCAACGTGTATATAGACTACATAAGACTTAACTGGGAAGAAATGTTGAACTTTTGCAATACGTACACCTTATATTTCAGTTCAAAGCCTGAAATTTATAATAAGTTTATCATTTGCTCGGTAATTTTTTTAGCAAAGCTTGAATATTCCCAGCTCTTTGAAGCACAAATCCAGTACTTCAATGATTTCAACTACAAAGAAAAGAAAAATATGTTCATGTTGTCAGTGGAAGAAGGTTGCCCTCAAGCTGCTCGGTATTACTGGAGTGTACTAAGTGCACCGGATAAAAAAGACTTGATAATATCTGCAGCTATGTTGAGTTTAGATTGTTATCGGGAAAGAAAAGATTCTGATTACTTCGTAAAAGAGGAGAGTTTCGACGATATGTCCACAGAAAGCTTCAATGTCAATTTGGCTCGTAACAAAAGCAATTGTTTCGCTAATTTATTAATTTTTTTCATAACCCAAATGTCCGAGGATGAAATAAGAGAGTTCTTCGAATATTTAAATCAGCTCTTTGAACCAGTTAAAAACGAAAGTATCAGTGCTATTTATGACGTGTTAATTTATCATTGGCACTTGGAAGAACTTTTACCCCTAACATACGACGTGGCTCTTAAAAGTTGCGAAAAACCAAATGATTATATACAACCGGTAAAGAGACTCATTGAAGCTATGAAACGCAATAAAAACTTAGGACTCTGCAACAAACAAGATTTTCACCAAAAATTATTTAAAGCTTTATGGAATAAACTCAGAAAACACAACACTTTCGAGGAAATTCTAAGCTCCGACAGGCTCCTAGAGTCAATATATGAACTGTTCGACTTGGAGGTTCTAAAATTCATTATTGACAATTGCGAGGACAAATACAGAGAAACGATTATAACGGACGGAGAGAAATTCTTTAAACATTTAGCGGAAAACGGAAAGTTCGAATTATTGCAGAAATTCATGGATGATGTGCTACGATTCGAAGATGAACAAGAACGGTTCAGAGACACTTGTTTAAAATGTTCTAACCTTTCAACAAATGAAATACGATTTAGTGAACTGAGTGAAGAACGAAAACAAGAAATGGCCATCTTACTGTGTGAAACGCTTTTGTATGAGAATCAAATCGAATTAGCCGTAGCAGGCTTAAAGTTGGTATTTAACAGCGAGGAGAAAAAACCAAATTGCATAAAAAATTTCGTAGCTAAAATAAATTTAGGGATCTTCTCCGTTGTGGAATCAAAAAGAACAGATTTTGTAGATTGCATACCAAAATTTATACTATGGCTATTAAATTGTGACGACGAAGAAATCCAAATTCAAAAAAAACAACTAATCCGTATAAATTCACTCAAAAATCTTTTTGCACTTTTATTTTTTGAATTTTCGATGAAAGATTCCGAAGTATTTAAAATGGTTGACGAATTTTTGTTATTTTGCTTAAGTCCTAAGAAAGTAAGATCCGTAAAACGTATTATCCGAAAGAAATTACCGAAATGGATTGAATTTTTAATCGAGGAATGTTACTCAGATAACGTAAACGACTTTTTGAACTGGATTGATGGATGAAAGACTTTAAAAATATTTGGTGTATTTCTGATGTAACGTAGAAAATGGGAACTTATACTAATTTTTATTTCGAAGTAGGCAAAAGGGATTCCAAATACTTAAAATAATCACTACACTTTATTTTCGGTACTTAAGCATTGACAATTCATTTGAAATTTTTTAGAAATGTAAATAAATAAAATTTTTTTAACGATGTTACAACAATATTTACAATATTTTCGTGTTCACAAAAAAAAAAAAAAAAAAAAACCGGTTTGAAAAATTAAAAGACCGGTTTAACCGAAATTAAATTTTTTTTTAAAGGCTGGCAATGCAAGCCCTAGACTTTTTGTAATGTTTTGCATGTAATTAATTGAGTTTATTAAACTTAATAAACATTATTTGTAGTCGTATTTTTTACAAGATATTCCGGTATAATTTAAATAGAATGAAAACGGTAAAATTAAACAAAGCGATTACGCTCGATTTTCGATCTGAATATTGAAAATCAATATATCAATAAGAAATATGAAACACATTTACTTTACACCTTCTATTCCGTAAACATCACTTGTGTCGTTGTTGCACTCGCGCTCTTTTAGTTCCAAAAAAATGAGAACATAACTAGAGCGCACTAGTTAGCCGTAAAATTTATAAGGAACCGGAAAGTCAACATTGCGTGAGTCTTCTAGATCTTCTACGTTAGGTTCGAGATATTGGAAGGGGGAGCACGTGTGAAGGTATGATGTGTTTGTAATTATGGAATTAATTAATATGGTAGTTGTAAAAAATGTTACGATTTTTAAAAAAACTGATAAAATTCGGCATACATAGCGGTCGCCTTATTTATTGTTTACCTTTTTTTGTACCGTTTAATACATTTCCCGTTAGCCGCTAAACCGGAAATTTTATTTTCTGAACTCAAAATGAGGCAGAAAATGAGGTTTTTTAAATTAATATTATGAAAAAAATGATGATACTATCACGTGATATAGAAGTCTTCTTTTTTTTTTAATATCTATATATATGCGGCTATTTTAGGTCTTTTTAAATTTTTTCATTTCAGCTCAATATAATAATAATTAGCTGCAATAACTTCAACAAAGGGAAGCCTAATAATTAAATGAGATTAATTAAATAATTCGAACGATTTTTAAAATTTTTATCTTGGAACGTCAAATATTGTCAAATATGCGTTCACCATCCCAGAAATCAGGTAGTTTACAAAATACCCTTCGACAAGGGCGATAATTTATTGTCCTCGAAAGGACTACTAAACCCCAGTGATAAAAAAATGATGAAATAGGTTGAAGGCGTAGCTTACAAGATTGACTAATTGGTGATCAAAATAATGGTAACCTCACTAGTGCGGAAATCAGCCGCTTGGTGCGCTTTTTTGTGTCATAACTTTACATAGTGTCGTATTTATTTTTTCCGATTATGTTTCGAATTAACGTGAAATATCTTTACCGAAATAACAACAAATGAAAGACTAAAAGGCAATGTTGAGATAGAAATAAGAAATAAAACATTTGAGTTGTCATACGTTTTTTTTCCGCAAAAATAAATTTTTTTGTCCCCAGGAAAGATACTGTAAGTAGGTAACTTTTCAGGCTTAATTATTTACAATTTCATTATTTTTCTAATTAAAAGTTTTGTATCTACATGCTTTTTTTTTATTTTTTTTTTTATATTTTGTATAAGATTTGTTTGTGTTCTCCCGATGTTATCTAACTGAGGGTGAATGAATTGCACGTTTTCTTATTGATAGTGATTCAGTAATAAAAACGGCGGGAAAACGCTTCAAAAGTTTAAAGTAGCTTTTTGCCTCACTGTACAAGGCTGCAGCCTTGTTAATCCACTAGCGATTAAGATTCAAAATTAATCGATTCGTAAATTACGCGAAATCGCAATTCATTTGCAGTATGTACTTGCATTTTAAGATTTTTAAACTTTCATTTTTTTCCCCTTCTTTTTATCACTCTTTAGTCAGAAAATTTCCTTATAAATAAATTTTGGAAAGTAGAAAAAAAAAATAATCACATAGATAAAAAAAATTTGTTACAAACTGGCTATGCCATTTTCGATATTTTATTTCGCTGCGGAAGAAAAATAAAAAAGTAAAACAATCCAGATTTTTATCAAAAAGGGCTTGAAAAATTATTAACTAACTGCAGCAAAAAAAAAAAAAAAAAAAAAGATTTCAGGACGTGATCTTAAAAAATACGGTGACTATCTGGGAATCGTAAATCATTGAAGAGAAAGAGAGAGAGAGAGAGAGAGAGAGGCAAAAAAAAAAAAAAAAAAAACGATTGCTTCTAATTTGAAAATGTTTGACAGAACCTTCGACACAATATATTTTACGCATGCGCAGAAGCAAATTTCTTGAATTACACGATCAAAGTGAGTGATCAAAGATTCTATCTCGCAGGTTCTGTCAAATCTATGAAAATAAAAATTGCACCGTTTAATAGGGGCATAAAAGAGGGGGGGGGAATCATCTATTATAAATGAAATATTTTCGTTGATCTGTTCGGAACTAACGTTAGTTAAGAAATGAAGTAGTCGCTAACAATTTGGTTTTTCTATTTTTAGCAAAATGGAGGAAAGTTCGATGGCAACCCACTTGCCAGCTGATTTTAATTTACGAAATTGGGCAACGATCGCAGTCGCATCTGCGCTATGGAACAAATCAAGAGTTACATTTTTTTTCTACATCAAATACGGATGTGCAACCGATGATTACATCCGTCTGATGGTGAAAAAAAACAAAAAAGCATTTCATTGTTTACCGAGACAAATAGCGAACCAGATACTTTGTACATTCAAGTGTATGGGCCAAAGAATTGTTCTTTGGTGCGATTATGCGGAATATGTAATGAGGATTCCTAAAAACGTAGCGGCAGCATTGCACTGGACGGTTTACGGAACCATCGACGAGGGAAAAATACTACAAAATTGCATAGACTCGAAAATGATCCAACATGAAGATCCAGAACAAACGCAAGCGGTGTATTATACAGCTTGTTCTAATGTGTCTATAGACTACATAACACTTCACTGGGAAAAAATGTTGGAATTTTGTGATGTGTACACCATATATCCCACTTTACAGAATGAAATTTCGAATAAGTATATCATTTGCTCGGTAATTTTTTTAGCAAAGCTTGAATCTTCTCAGCTGCCTCAAGCCCAAATCCAGTACTTCAATGATTTTAACTATAAGGAAAAGAGAAATATGTTTATGCTGTCAGTGGAAGAAGGTTGTCCTCAAGCTGCTCGGTATTACTGGAGTTTACTAAGTGCAACGGATAAAAAAGACTTGATAATATCTGCTGCTATTTTGAGTTTAGATTGTTATCGGAAAAGCAAACTTAATGATTACTTCATACTCGAGTCCGAGTTGTGCAGTTTCTCCACACCAAGATCAAGATGTTCCTCCACACAATCCAATGTTTATGTTACAAGTTACAAAAACAATTGTTTCGCTGATTTGTTAATTTTTTTCATCACCCACATGTCTCAGGAAGAAATAAGAGAGTTATTCGATTATGTAAACGAGAACGTTCAAACTTATATGAAACATAAAAGTACGGAAGCTGTTTTTGACGCGTTAATTTATCATTGGCCATTGGAAGAATTTTTACCCCTGGTATACGATGTGGTTGTTATAATCTGCGAAACACCAAATGAATATACGCAATTGGTAGGGAATCTCCTTAAAGCTATGGCTCGGAATAAAAATTTAGGACTCTGCAACAAACAAAAATTTCACCAAAAATTATTTAAAGCTTTATGGAATCAACTCAGAAAATACAAAACTTGCGAGCAGATTCTGGCCTCCAACTGGTACCTCTTAAATTTAATTTGGGACCTGTTCGACTTGGAGGTTCTAAAATTCATAATTGCTAATTGCGAGGACAAATACAGAAAAACGTTTATAACGAAGACAAAGACTGCCTTTGAAAGATTAGTGAAAGACGATAAGTTCGAATTATTGCGGATGGACGATGTTTTACGATTTGAAGACGAAGACGGAGGTAAATGGTTCAGAGACGCTTGTGTAAAATGTTTTAACCTCGTAATAAGTAGAACGCGGTATAGGGAAATGAATTGCACGAATGAAAAACGAAAACAAATCCGAAACCAAGAACTTGCCATCTCTCTGTGTGAAGTGCTTTTGCGAGAGAATCGGATCGAATTAGCCGACCCAGGCCTAAACTTTATATTTAACAGCGAAGAGGAAAAACTAAATTACATAAAATATTTAGTAGCTAACAAAATTTCAAGGGTCACGTCAATTGGAGAATCGAAAAAAACAGATTTTGTAGATTGCATTCCAATATTTTTCCGGTGGCTGTTAAAATCTGAGGATGAAGGAATCCAAATTCAACAAGAAAAACTAATCTCTCAAAATTCACTGAAGAATCTTCTTTTTGCACTTCTAATTGGATCTTGGATGAAACATTCGGAAATATATAAAATGGTTGACGAATTTTTTTTATTTTGCTTAAGTGCTAAGAAGGTAGCGATCTTAAAACGTGATATCCGAAATGAATTACTGAATTGGATTGAATTTTTAACCGAGGAATGTTTCTCAGAAGATTGCCTAGATGACTTTTTGAACTGGATTATTTAATCCAAAGACTTTAAAAAGTTTTATTTATTCATAATATAACATAAAAAAATAGGTAACTTATACTCATTTTTATTTCGAAGTTGGAAAAAGTAAAGGGATTCCAAATCTGTACGTAAGTATTTAAAATGGTTGACGAATTTTTGTTATTCTGCTTAAGTCCTAAGAAAGTAAGGTCATTAAAACGTAATATCCGAAAGAAATTACCGAGATGGATTGAATTTTTAATCGAAGAATGTTACTCAGATAGCGTAGACGACTTTTTGAACTGGATTATTTAATCCAAAGACTTTAAAAAAATTTGGTGTTTTTCTGATATGACGTAAAAAAATGGGAACTCATACTCAATTTTATTTCGAAGTAGGCAAAAGGGATTCCAAATACTTAAATTGATCACTACCACTTATTTTCGGTACTTACGCATCGACAATTCCTTTGAAATTTTTTAGAAATATAAATAAATAAAATTTTTTTAGCGATGCATTACAATATTTTTCGAGTTCAAAAAAAAAAAAAAAAAAAAAAACCCGGTTTAAAAAATTAAAAGATTGGTTTTACCGAAATTAAATTTTTTTTTTTTTTAAAGGCCGGCAATGCAAGCCCTAGACTTTTTGTAATGTTTTCCATGTATTTAATTGGATTTATTAATTATCTTAATAAACATTATTTTTAGTATTTATGTACAGTAGTCCCTATTTTTATTTTTTATTTTTTTATATATACTACACTGGTTGTCCTTTTGCAGGCTGTTTTTGAATGGTGGATGGTTAGGTGCATAGAATCGCCATGAAATGTTTAGGGCATATTCCATCCTCCATATTCCAAGGAGAAAATTCCTTTAACTTGAACACACACTAAAAAGGTCACTGAGATTTTAAAAAAATATTGGTTCAAATTTTGTTTTCCGTTAAAATAAAATTCTGCGGCTTTGAAATTAAAGGGAAAAAATGAAGATTGACATTTTTTTCAATTATTTTAAAAAATAAAACGCGCCTGCGCCAACTTATGGCACTTACGAAAGCGGCCAGAGTGCATTTTGATAGGCCTGGGGGGAAGAAACATCCCCTAGAAATTTCATCTCAATCCTATGCTACTAGATGGGTCATATAGGTGCGATGAATGTTGGCTTTGTTATGTGACCCAGAAGCCTTTCTTTCTTATAAAAAAAATACATATCCGGCTCTAAATTTCCTGGATCAGGTTTTTGTATATATCTTCTTTCAATCCTTTTCAATCAGCCTTCAATAACGATTCTTGTACAGAAACCGCAAAAAACCTAAGCCTAATAGTATAAACAAGATACTTTTCATAATAAATAAATGGACGGTTAGTAATTAAATAGGTAAGTGGTTGTTATTTTGTGATGCTTTTGAACTGATATTTTTCTTAAAACACTTTTAAAAAAGTCATACCTTTCCTAGTCACTTTTTGAATTTAAACTTAAAAAATTAAAATATTTGTTTGATGACGTCACGAACTACACTTTATTACGCGGACTCCCCTCCCCCCAGCATAGGAAGTTTCGTTTAAAAAAAAAAAAAATTCTTCAAAAGAGAAGTTTTTAAATATCTGTTTCCGGTTTAATGGCGGCAAGCAGATTTGCCGCAAACTGCGTAATGTTGGCGGGACTGGAACGATAGTATTCACCATTTTGTTCGAGATATTGGAATGGGTAGGACATCTGAAGGTATGATGTAATTATTTATTTATTATAATTAGTAATTATGGATGAAGCTAATATATTAACTTATTCCATAATTACAAATTACTAACGGTAGCTCTAAAAAAAATTTAAAATTAAAAAAAAAAAATGATAAAATTCGGCATATTTAGCGGTCGCCATATTTATTGTAAATATGTATAATTTCATTCAGCCCATTTCAATCAGCTTTTATTATTAATTAAGCTAAACAAAGTTAAGCATAATAATTATATAAGCTTATAAATAAATATTTCAAACAATTTTGGAAAATTTTCATCTTCCAAAGTCAAATATTGTCATGATATGCGTTCACTATCCCAGAAATGAGGTAGATTACGAAATACTCTTCAACAAGGGCGATAAGCGAGGGATTATTGTTTACGAAAGGAGAAATAGACCCCCGTGTAAAAAGAATGATGAAATATGTTGAAGGCTATCATTGTAGGGTCTTTTTACAATTCAATTTGGGTGCTTGGATTTAAAATTTTTAAACTTGTTTATTTTTTTAAAATCACTCCTTAGCCAGAGCATCTCCTTATCAATAAATTTTGGAAAGCAGAAAAAAAAAATTGCTACTACAAACTGCCTGATGCAATTTTCGATATTTCATTACGCTTCGGGGGAAAAAAAAGGCGTAAAAAAATTCAGCTTTTCACCGCTTTTCCTAAAAATTAAACAAGGCGTAATAATTATTGAGTAACTGCAGTAAAAAAAAAAAAAAAAAAAAAAAAAAAATTGAGTTCAGGACGCGATCTCAAAAAATACAGCGACTATCTCGGAATTGCATCAAATCTTTGGTAGGATTGTTTCTATCCATTTTGAAAATCTTTCACAGAACTTTCGATGCAATTTATTTTGTGCATCAGCAGAAGCATTTCTTGAATAATACGAACAAAGTGAAGGATCAAAGATTCTATTTCACAGGTTCTGTCAAATTTATTGGAAGAAAATTTCCACCGTTTAATAAAAGCTTAAAAGAGGAAAAAAAAAGTGCTAACTGTTTGTACTTGGTTTTACAATTTTTTTTTTTTTTTTTTAACAGAATGGAGGAAAGTCCGATGCCAACCCACGTGCCAGCTGATTTCAATTTACAAAACTGGGCAACGATCGCAGTCGCAGCAGCGCTATGGAACAAATCAAGAGTTACATTTTTTTTCTACTCCAAACACGGATGTGCAACCGATGATTACATCCTTCTGATGGTGAAAAAAAACAAAAAAACACTCCATTGTTTACCGAGACAAATTGCGAACCAGATATTGTGTACATTCAAGTGTATGGGTCAAAGAATTGCACTTTGGTGTGATTATGCGGAAAATGTAATGAGGATTCCTAGAAACATAGCGGCAGCATTGCACTGGACGGTTTACGGAACCATCGACGAGGGGAAAATACTACGAAATTACATAGACTCGAAAATGATCCAACATGAAGATCCAGAACAAACGCAAGCTGTGTATTATGCTGCTTGTTGTAACGTGTCTATAGACTACATAACACTTCACTGGGAGAAAATGTTGGAATTTTGTGTTGTGTACACAATATATCCCAGTTTACAGAATGAAATTTCGAATAAATATATCATTTGCTCGGTAATTTTTTTAGCAAAGCTTGAGTCTTCCCAGCTGCCTGAAGCCCAAATCCAGTACTTCAATGATTTCAACTACAAGCAAAAGAGAAATATGTTCATGTTTTCAGTGGAAGAAGGTTGCCCGCAAGCTGCTCGGTATTACTGGAGTCTACTAAGTGCTGCGGATAAAAAAGACCTGATAATACGTGCTGCTATTTTGAGTTTAGATTATTATCGGAAAAGCAAACATTGTGATTACTTCATATACGAGTCCAATTTGGGCAGTTTGTCCACACCAAGATGCAATGTTTATTTTGAACGTTACAAAAACAATTGCTTCGCGGATTTGTTAATTTTTTTCATCACCCACATGTCTCAGGTAGAAATAAGAGAGTTATTCGATTATTTAAACCAGCTCTTTGAACATGTTAAAAAAGAAAGTATCGATGCTATTTTTGCCGTGTTAATTCATCATTGGCCATTGGAAGAATTTTTATCCCTAACATACGATGTGGTTGTTGAACGTGGCGAAACACCAACTAGTTATACATCTTTGATAGTGGATCTCCTTGAAGCTATGACTCGGAATAAAGATTTAGGACTTTGCAACAGACAAAAATTTCACCAAACATTATTTAAAGCTTTATGGAATAAACTCAGAAAATACAATACTTGCGTGGAGATCCTGGGTACCGACTGGTTCCTCTTAGACTTAATATGTAACCTGTTCGACTTGGAGGTTCTAAAATTCATTATTGATAATTGCGAGGACAAATACAGAAAAACGTTTATAACGAAGACAAAGACTGCCTTTGAAAGATTAGTGGGAGACAATAAGTCCGAACTATTGCAGAAGTTCATGGACGATGTTTTACGATTCGAAGACGAGGACGAAGGGGAATGGTTCAGAGACACTTGTGTAAAATGTTTTAACCTCGTAATAAGTAAAACGCGGTATAGGGAACTGAATTGCACGAATGAAAAACGAAAACAAATTCTAAACCAACAACTTGCCATCTCCCTGTGTGAAGTGCTTTTAAAATACAATCGGATTGAGTTAGCCGACTCATGCTTAAAGTCGATATTTAACAGCGAGGAGGAAAAAGAAAATTACATAAAAGATTTCATAGCTAACAAAATTTCAAGGGTCACGTCCATTGGAGAATCGAAAAATACAGACTTTGTAGATTGCATACCGATATTTTTCCGGTGGCTATTAAAATCTGGGGATGAAGCAATCCAAATTCAACAAGAAAAATTAATCTCTCAAAATTCACTCAAGAATCTTCTTTTCGCACTTTTAATTGGATCTTGGATGAAAGAGTCAGAAATATATAAAATAATCGACGAATTTTTGTTATTTTGCTTAAGTCCAAAGAAGGTAGCGATCTTAAAACGTGAAATCCGAAATGAATTACCGAATTGGATTAAGTTTTTACATGAGGAATGTTGCTCAGAAGATGGCTTAGATGATATTTTGAACTGGATTATTTAACCCAAAGACATTAAAAAATTTAGTTTATTCATAGTATAACGTAAAAAAATTGGTAACTTATATTCATTTTTATTTCGAAGTTGGAAAAAGTAAAGGGATTCCAAATCTGTACGTAAAGAAATACTTAAAATGATTACTACAATTTATTTTCGATACTTTGGCCTAAAGTATTGACGATTCATTTGTAATATCTAAAAAAATTAATAAATTAAATTTTTTTAGTGATGTCTTTCAATATTTTTCTTGTCGAAGAAAAAAAAACCTATATTTTTGTTAAATATTCAGTTTTGCCAATATTTTTTTCACCATAAGCTAAGCATAGGAATCGTATTTTTTGGAAATTTATTTTGTTTTAACTATTATGTTCTAAATTACTTCAAATATATGTCAACATTAAGTTTCCTAGGTTGCCAATTAATTGTCTAAGTTACTTATTAACAGTTAAAATAACCATCAAAAATATTTTCATAAGCTAAACATAGGAATCGAATTTTTGCGAAAAACATTTTTTTTGGATTTTGGGACCCTAAACCACTTCAAATATGTCAATACTAAGTTTCCTAAGTTTTCAATTAATAGATTTTTAGTCAGAATAAAATTGGCATTATATATAATGCCGCCGTCAGGAAAAGGTTAATTTCCACTACGGAAAAATATGTTGCTAGGCTATTTTTTTTTTTTTGGCAATTTTAATTCAAATCCACAATGATTTGAAAATCTACAAAAAGAGAACGAACCTACCGCGCCGTTCCTGACAATAATTGCAGAGATTTTACTTTATGAGATTTTATACTTATGAATTATTCGGCAAGTCCGTAAGGGAGGTAGCATTCAAGGGAAATGCAAATATGTCGGAAAGAGCGGGAATGTTTGAACAACTATGGAAGATCATTAAAAAAAAAAAAAAACCGACGGTAGTGTACACTTTTCGGAAACTTTGGGAATAAACGAAAAAATGTAATTACGATGGATTGGTAGGTATAATGACAATGACGTCGGCTACGATTTCGATGGATCACAAGTGACGTCATTCAAGTCAACAATACTACGTACAACGGCAATGATCCTTCTTTTACATTTCACGTACCGGAACCCGCCATTTTCGGGGCGGAGCAAGGTTGCCTGCACTTTACGGCTCACTCTACACCATTTGGTTTTGGTTCGAGTTATTGGAAGGAGCACATGTGAAGGTATGATGTGTTTGTAATTATGGAATAAGTTCATATGGTAGTTTTTAAAAAAATGTTGAAATATTTATAAAATTTGGTTTATTTAGCGGTCATCATATTTATTGTTTACCTTTTTTTTTTGTAGCGTTTAATACACGCACGGAAATTTTCCGCTAAACGGAAAATGAAAAAGCGTGCCTTATTTTCTGCACTCAAAAATAAAGAGGCAGAAAATGAGGTTTTTTATGTATGAGCACAGAAGAAAAAGTTATAGTATAACTTTTTCTTCTGTGGTATGAGTTATGAAAAAAAATGTTGGTACGTGATCCAGAAGTGGTACGTGATCCAGAAGCCACTTTTTTTTTTTTTTTTTTATATATTCATATATCCGGATCTAAACTGAATCACGTCTTTTTAAATATTTTCATTCATTTTTTTTTAATCAGCCATTAATAATAATTCCCTACAGTAACCTAAGCAAAAGTAAGATTAATATACGCTTAAATAAATATTTCAAACGATTTTTAAAATTTTAATCTTCGAAGGTCAAATATTTCCAAATAAGCGTTCACTGTACAAGACATCAGGTAGTTTACAAAATATATCCTTCAACAAGTGCCCTGTCTCCACTTGTACATAATCAACCTTTTGCATTATCGTGAATAATCGTTCAAAACCGGTTTAGAGCGTTAAAATCGAAGAGAACTCGAAGAGAGCATAATGCTAAACATGATTATCATCGTTCTGAACGATGATTATCATGTTGGGCAATTATATCGAAGTTTGAAAGTTAACGCAAACGTTGATTATCGTCAGGTGAAGACCTAGCAAAGGGCGACCTTATGTTCTCTAAAGGAATAATATACACCAGTTTAAAAAAGTGTTGAAGGCTATCATTGTAATGTTCGTTTTACAACTCAGTTTGAGTGCTTGGATTTGAAATTTTTTAAACTTGTATATATGTATATTTTTTGAAAAAAAAAAAAAAATGCTACACACAGTCAGGTGTAATTTTCAATATTTCATTCCGCTGAGGAGGAAAAAGAAAGGCTTAATATTAGTTAGTCAGTATTTTTTTTGGTACCGATCAGTATTTTTGTATTTTTGTCCCTGAAATGGTCAGTAGAGTATGGTCAGTAAAAATATGTTTTTGGTCAGTATTTAATTAATTTTGGTCAGTTAAGAAAACAATTTTCAAAAATTGATTGTAAAATTATTCATTTTGATCAGTAAAAATATTACAATGGTCAGTATTTTTTGAACAAATGGTCACCCAGATAGTCGGTATGCGTATAATCGTTCGAAATTATACGTATAAATTAGATATACGATCTACGTATAATAAACGAATATTTTAAGACTTTTTATACGTATGTTATTTGCAGATTCAACGTTTTTGATCCCATATAGTGATGGCGATAAATTATCGATATATCGATATATCGGAAGGAAAATTATCGATATATCGATATATCGGAAGGAAAATTATCGATATTTTTTTCGATAATGCGGAGTTCGATATATCGATGTATCGATAATTTTTATACCGATAATTAGTTTCGATAAGTTTTTTAACTCCCAATTTTTTTTTCTGCTTTCCTTAATTTAAAATTAATTTATTAATTAATTTTAAATTTAATTTTTAAATTAATTAATTTTTTGTCACGACCGACTTCATTTACGCTGTTATAAGTAATGTTCTTTTATTGTATTCTTTTGCTCCGGTGTAGAGATACAGGAAATATACCGTATATTTATTTTTATGTATACCTTGGTATAAATATACGTGTATATATATACCGATTTGGTATATTTTCGTTTTTTAAGCTTTCTTCGATTTTTATTAACTACTTTAGAGTTTGAAGTTATTTTACATACTTTTTTTGTTTACCGGTATTGGAAATACAGTAAAAAATAAGAATAAAAGTAATCAGTACAGAAATAAAAAGTTTTTTAAAATACAAAATTATTTAAAGTTATTAGGAATTAAAAAACAAAAATGATACGTTCTATGGGTAAATATACCGTATACTTTCAAAAATTGTATAACTAATGCAGTTTTTTAACTGAAAAGGGAAATATCGGATTTATCGATAAATTTATGGATATATCGATCATTTTTGGCGATATATCGACATATCGCTATCGGGAAATTTCAAATATCGATATATCGAGTTATCGATATATTTCAGACTTATCGCCGTCACTAATCCCATAAAAAAATGGTAGGGTTGCCAGAACGTTAATTTTTTTAGCAGTATTTTGATGAGATAAGTTAATTAATGGCTCATCACCTGGCAACCCTAGACACACCTGACATTATTATCTAATTTTCGGCGGTCTCTTGCTGGTTTTAAATTAGGCCGTTGCTTATTTCTTTCGCCCACACAAGAAATAATCCTGTAAAATCGACTCAAAAATATGACAACTTTGAACTTTGAACTTTTTACTGTTTTAAAGGAAAAATTGCTTTCATATTTGGCATACGGCACTTTTACTTTTAAAAATGTTAAATCGACTTTTAAATCAGATAAAACTCTGCTCAAAAACAAGTCACTTTCACTCTGATTCACTCAAAAAAAGTACTTTTTACTCAAAACATGCAAATTTTACTCGGGCATCACTAGCATGTTCAAAATTTTCGATAAATATTCTGACCAAAATAAATTTCCGTTTATTTGTCGGAATTGACGTTAGTTTAGAAAATAAGTAGCCGCTAACGGTTTGGATTTTTTTTATAACAGAATGGAGGAGAGTCAACCAATGATGCCAACCAACGTGCAAGCTGGTTTCAATTTACAAAGTTGGGCAACGGTAGCACTAGCAGCTGAGCTATGGAACAAATCAAGAGTAACATGGTTTTTCTACAGCAACTACGCAGGTGTAACCGATGATTACATCCGTCTGATGGTGAAAAAAAACGACAAATCACTCAATTCCTTACCGAGAAAAATAGCGAACCAGATACTATGTACATTCAAGTCTATGGGGCAAAGAATCGCTCTTTGGTGCGATTATGCCGATTTTGTGGGGATTCCTAGACACATAACCGTAACACCGCAATGGACGGTTTACGGAACCGTCGACGAGAGGAAAATACTGCGAAACTGCTTGGACGCACAAATAATCCGACTTAAAAATTCAAAACGAATGCAAGCTGTGTATTATGCTGCTTGTTCTAACGTGTGTATAGACTATATAATACTTCACTGGGATAAAATGTTGGACTTTTGTAACGAGTACACAATACAACGCACTTCACAGTTTGAAACGGTGAATAAGTTTATCATTTGCTCGGTAATTTTTTTAGCAAAGCTTGAATATTCCCAACTGCCCGAAGCCCAAATCCGGCATTTCAATGATTTCAACTACAAGCAAAAGAGAAATATATTCATGTTGTCAGTGCAAGAAGGTTGCCCTCAAGCTGCTCGGTATTACTGGGGTCTGCTAAGTGCAGAGGATAAAAAAGACCTGATAATACATGCTGCTATTTTAAGTTTAGATTGTTATCGGAAAAAAAAAGAATATGATTGTTTCGAACACGAGGACATTATGTGGGTTGTGTCCTCACCAGAATGTAATATCAATTTTGCACGTTACAAAAGCAACTGTTTCGCTAATTTATTAATTTTTTTAATTATTCTCATGTCAGAGGATGAAATAAGCGAGTTCTTCGATTATTTAAACGAGCGCGTTGAAACTTATGCAAAAGAAAAAAGCACCGAAACTGTTTTTAACGCGTTAATTTATCACTGGCCATTGGAAGAATTTTTACCCCTTGTATACGATGTGGTTGTTAAAAGTTGCAAAAAAGCAACTGACTGTATACGTCTGGTAGAGAGACTCCTTAAAGCTATGGATCGAAGTAAAAATTTAGGACTTTGCAACAAACAAAAATTTTACCAAAAATTATTTAAAGCGTTTTGGAATCAACTCAGAAAATACAGTACTTTCGAGGAAATTCTGAGCCCCAAAAGGCACCTCCTATATGATATATATGAGCTGTGCGATTTGGAGATTCTAAAATTTGTTATTGATAATTGCGAGGGCAACCACAGAAAAACGATTGTAAGGTACGGAAGGAATGTATTTAAATATTTATCGAAAAACGAAGAATTCGAATTATTGCAGAAATTCATTAACGATGTGCTACAATTCGAAGACGAACAAGAATGGTTCAGAGACGTTCGCTTCAAATGTATTAAACTCTTAATAAGTCAACTGCGGTGTGATGAAGTGAAAACATTCTTAGGCGTTAAAAATTCACGAGTTCCCTTCGTGAATGAGGAACGAATTCGAATTCGAAACCAAAAATTTGCCATCTCCCTGTGTGAAAAGCTTGTGCGCAAGAATCAAATCGAATTAGCCGACGCAGGCTTAAATTTGATATTTCACAGTGAGGAGGAAAAACAAAATTACATAAAAAATGTCTTAGCTGAAAAACGTTCATACATCGACTCCATTAGGGACTCGAAAAAAATAGATTTTGTGGATTGCATACCCACGTTTTTCCGGTGGCTATTAAATTGTGAGGATAAAGCAAGCCGAATTCAAAAACAAAAATTAATCTGTCAAAATTCATTAATGAATCTTGTTGCACTTCTATTGGAATCTACGATGAAAGATTCGGAAGTATATAAAATGGTAGATGAATTTTTGTTATTTTACTTAAGTCCTAAGAAGGTAACTGGTTTAAAACGTAATATCCGAAGAAAATTAAAAAAATGGAATGGATTTTTACCGGATGAACCTGTCTTGTTTCGCATAGACGACTTTTTGAACTGGATTCTTTAATCATAAGACTTTTAAAAATTCGAATTATTTCTAGTATAACGTAAAAAAATGGGAACGCATACTCATTTTTATTTCAAAATAGGAAAAAGGGATTTCAATTACATTACTTCAAATGAGCGCTACAGTTTATTTCAAAATTAATTTGAAATATTTAAAAAAATTACTTTCTCTGTCCCAAAATACTTTGTGTGTTTCTCATTTTTATTTCCCATTTCGTAAGCTTTTGGTTATTGCCGGAACTGTTTGCACCACTTTACCCACCCACCCAAGCACTATTTCACACCACCCCCCCTATCCCTCCCAGAGGTCCCTCCCTTCGGGAAATAAATTAGCGAAAAAATTCAAAAAAATCAAAAATTTCTATTATTTTCGCCCCGTTGCAGAAACGAAAGCGAAAAATTTGAAGGTTGGCGGAAATGAGAGAGTACATTACCCTAAACAAGAATCCCCCATGAGAAAATTTTTTTCATTTGTCGCAACCCCCCAAAAAAATTAAATATGTTGAGTGTCCGACCAAGGGGGTGAATTTTTAAATTTCGATTAGATCGTCGCAAAACGTTTGTCACGGGGGTTTCTTAGGTCGCTGATTTCGATTCTGAGGTCCGTTTTAAAAAAATTCAAGATTGCGGATCCAATATGGCGGACCTTTTTATAATAAATCGGTTTTTTTTCTCTAAATCACATAATCGGGGGGTTATTGAGGCCGCTGATTTTGATTTTGAGGTCGGTTTTTTAAAATTCAAGATGGCGAGTCCAATATGGCTGACCTTTTTTCGAAAACTCGACTTTTTTCACATAAGCACGTAATCGGGGGGTTATTGAGGACGCTGATTTTGATTTTGAGGTCGGTTTTTTAAAATTCAAGATGGCGAGTCCAATATGGCTGACCTTTTTTCGAAAAGTCGATTTCTTTTTCCGCAAAACACATGTCCGGGGGGTTATTGGGGACGCTGATTCTGAAAATGAGAAACACACAAAGTATTTTGGGACAGTGGGAGTAAAGAATTAATTTTTTTTAGCGATGCATTACACAGGCCTCGAACATGGTCTCTGAAGGTCCCTGAAGTCCATATTTTTAAAAGAAGTCCTTAATTTCGTAATATGGTCCCTAAAAGTCCATAATTTTTTAATCTGCAATGTGCTTACGGAAAATTTTCTATCGTTTATAATAAAGAACATGATATTATTATAAAGCAAAATTAAAAAAAAAATGTTTTCTACCCATTGCAAGACTAAACTGACATTGTTTTTTTTTCTTTTTACGTTTTAATATTAATTTTAATGG
Source organism: Liposcelis bostrychophila (assembly GCA_037577465.1). Classification (NCBI taxonomy): domain Eukaryota; kingdom Metazoa; phylum Arthropoda; class Insecta; order Psocodea; family Liposcelididae; genus Liposcelis; species Liposcelis bostrychophila. The sequence goes on along the minus strand of CM075209.1, from coordinate 4,415,438 downwards.
GGTAAATTGTAAAAAGCCTTAAACATATATGTGGAATCATGAAAAAAATTAAAAATATATCCAGCATCAGTTACTATTTTTCTCTGATCTCATTTTTTAATTAATTATAAAGTTGTTTGTTCACAATAAGTCTATTTTAAAGTGAAAAAAATTAAATAAACCGTTTTTAAGTGAGCGAAAAAGGAAGAAATTTTATTTCATTTGATCAACACATTTAGACCATCTATTCCTATCAACAATTTTGCATATGTTACGAATTTGAAGTCTGAAATTAGTTTTGCTACAAAATTTTTTGAGCCACACCCACAGGCCGGATTTGAAAACTCTGAAAATCTTGTTATGGCTTTCTGGCTGAGGCTCAAAACCAGTCAACCAAAACTAATTTTCGACTTCAAATTCGTAATCTACGCAGAATTTCCGATAAAATAGATGATCTTTTACGGAAAAAAAAAATCATTTATTTTCGATCCTTATATCGGTTCTTTGGAGATTTCAAAGCAAATCCGACACCTGAAGATGCAGTTCAAAAAATTTGAAAAAATTCAAGGTTGATCATAACCTAAACCTACAAATAAACTTTTCCCGGTATAGGAGTTTTGAAATTACGTAAAAGTTAATTTTCGAACCACCTTATTGTACAGCTACATCAGTAAAATTTTTGTTTAAAAACACTTCCTACGTTAGTGTATCTAAAATTAAAATTTATAAATTAAAATCAAAATTAAAATTTATAAAAAATACTAAGCCTAATAATTATATAAGCTTAAGAGTATAAACGAGATACTTTTTATGAGAAAAAATGGGTGATTAGTAATTAAAAACGAAAAAAAGTTATTGGAAAAAGAATTTTTAAAATATCAGTTTCCGGTTTAATGACGGCAAGCAGTTTGCCGCAAACTGCGTAATGTTGGTGGCACTGAAACGATAGTATTCACCATTTTGTTGAAGATATTGGAATGGGCAGCAGGTGTAAAGGTATGATGTGCTTGTAATTACGGAATAAGTCAGTATGGAAAATTTAAAAAATTATGGTAAATACGATAAAATTAAAAAAAAAAAAAAAATTATAAAATTCGGCATATAAAAACCGAAAAGAAAAAAGCGTGGCGGAAATTTTCTTCTCTGCACTGTATGTATGAGTTATGAAAAAAATGTTGGCACCGTCAGGTGATCAAGAAGCCTCTTTTTTAAATATATACATCCCGCTCTAAATTTCTCAATCAGGTATTTTAAAATATTTTCATTCAGCACTTTTCAATCAGCCTTTAATTCCCTACAGTAACCTCAACAAAGGTAAACCTAATAATCATATAAGTTTAATTAAATATTTCTAACGATTTTTAAAATTTTCATCTTCAACGGTTAAATAACGTCAAATATGGGTTTAACTCCCCCAGGTAGTTCACAAAATACCCTTTAGAAAGGATGGAAGAAACCGCGGAACATAATTGTTCTGGAAAGGACAACTAGACCCACGTTTAAAAAGAACGATGAAATAAGCTCAGGGGTATCATTGTGGAGTGCCTTTTTACAATTCATCTTGAGTATTTGGATTAAAAATGTTTTAATCCGTAGCCGGTGACCGGTGCTGGCATCGGATTCGAACCCCTGCTTTATATTCAAAAAATTTCGTTTTCGATTTTTTTCCCGGGTTCACTCCCATACTTACAGAAAAAAAAAATTGAACTGGTTTTAACCTCAAATTGGCAATTGACCAGATTCAAAGTTTATACAAACTTTGATGGGTTACTCTTGACTAATCCAAGAAAACTTACCTGAAAATAAAAAAAAAAAAATTATAAAACTATGTCTTTAAAAATGGTTACAGAAATTTCCCTTAATGTATCCCGAATATTAAAGATTAAAAAAATTTCAAATGTGCTAATTCAGTTGGCTTTCCTAGCCATTTTGGGTAAGAATGTTCGGCCGAAAATTCTTATGTTGGATGGTGATAGCTGCCATACGAAAAGATGATTTAAAAAGTGTGTATTGTAAAAATTTTGTCAAATATTCGACTAATAAATAACCCCTAAAAATACCTATATTTGCATGACTTAAAAATCCTGGGCTTTTCTTTTTTAACCCCGAGATCAAAATAGCTTTGAGAATCCAGTATCCCTGATTCGGGATCCCGGTATTGCAATCTAGTTAATTTTTTTTTTTTTTGCTTTATCGACCGCAGGGAGAATAAAGCATTGCATTTAGCACAAATTTCAGATTTTCAGTTTTCGATATATTTACACGTTTTGAGGTCCCCTGATGCCGAAAAAAGCAAAATTTGGATGGTGGGTGTATGTGTGTATGACCGTATGACCGGATGTGACAAAAAAGAGGGATGTCCGTCGAAAAGCAGAAAAACGAAAGAGCGGATCTCGATGATTTTTCGTGGGTAGCAACTTCTAATGAAATGTAGGTGCTGATTAGTTTTTGAGCCAAATCGGTTCAGCCACTCGGAAGCAGTGAGTGAAAATGTTGAATTTTCAACAATTTCAAGACCTTTTTTGACTATAAATCGCGAACGCAGCTACCGATTAAATCCGATTTTCGTACTGCAGTAGATATTCATCCAGATACGCTACCATTGAAATTTGGTTAAATTCTGTTGAGTGGTTCAGAAACGGTGAGCAGGGCTAAAAGTATGGGTATAGGCCTAAAAAACTATATCTCCAACTTTTGAAACGTCACGATATGACGTCATCGATTACGTCAACAAAGCGACTTGGATGCTGATTGGCGGGTTATTCGTGGGAGCTAACGAAAAACTAACCGTATTTTTGAAAATATTTTTGGGGTAGAGGATTCCAAATCTGAAAAATTTTTTCCGAAATTCGCATTCCTTATGGTCGTATTGGGACTTTGGAGGACTTCTGATGAAAAAACTAACCGTATTTTTGAGAATATTTTCGGGGTAGAGGATTCCGAATCTGAAAATATTTTTCAGAAATTCGAATTCCTTATGCCCATACTGCGGCTTTGGTAGAGCTCTGATCAAAAATCTAACCATATTTTTGAGAATATTTTCGGGGTAGAGGAGTCCGAATCTGAAATAATTTTTCCGAAATTCGAATTCTTTATGCCCGTACTCAGCTTTGATAGACCTCTGATCGAAAAACTAACCATACCTATTTTTGAGAATTTTTTAAATGGTCGATAAAGCACTTTGATCAGTTCACCGATCTCATTTTTTTTTTTTTTTTTTTCAGAAGAAATGGAGGAAGGCCCATCCAATACGAGGTATCTTCCAGCTGATTTCAATTTGAGGAATTGTGCAACGATCGCATATGCAGCTACGTTGTGGAACGAATCAAACATTGCTCCATTTTTAGACATAGCTGAACGAATAAAACGGTCTACAACACACCCGATGGATGCTCACTGTACACACATCGCAAAAGTGGTATACGAGACAGAAAGAACATTCAAAAGAGCCAACATCCCGACAAAAATATCAGATCTAATACTGCGTGCATTGAAAATCATGGGTCAAAGGATAGCTCTTTGGTCCGAATACGCGCAAAATGCTTTAAAGATTAATAAAAAAGCGATTCCAAACGTGTATTGGACAGCTCACGGAACAGTCGACGAAGGGAAAATTCTACTCAACTCAAAAGCCATCCAAAATGATCTGACACCACCTCTAGAAGCTCTATACTACACGGTTTGTTCTAGCGTGTCCATCGACTACATCAAACTCAACTGGAAAAAAATTTTATTATTTTGCGAAGCTCATTCGGGAGATGACGAATTTTCTCCTAAACTTTCATGCAATCGAAAGCTTAAATTTATTAACTGCTCGGTAATTTTTTTAGCAAGACTAGACCCTTATAACCTGTTCCCATCGCAAACTCAGTACTACCGATATTATAATTATTCCGGTAAGATAAACATGTTTTGGTTAGCGGTAAAAGAAGGATGTCCCGAAGCTGTTCGGCATTACTGGAGCTTACTGGATGACCTAGAAAAAAGAGAATTCATCCAAGAAGCTGCTGATTCAAGTTTGCTCAAGTATCGAAAAAATGAAAAATACCGGTGCGACTTTTTCAGTGTGGAACCGGAGGACTGGACTGAGTTCGGATTTCCAATAAGCATAATAAATTACACGTATAAAAGCAAGTGTTTCGCTGATTTGTTAATTTTCTTCATTACGAGAATGACCGATCAGGAAATAAGCCGTTATTTAACGACATTAAAAGAGCATTTGAATCGTCGACATGATGTTTTAATTATTTTCGAGATGATAATAAGTCACTGCCCTTTAGAGGAACTCTTGCCTTTAACATTTGAATTAGCTTTGACATATTGCCAAGCTAAAAGTGATTACAAAATACTAATAAATAAACTCATAGGTGCAACGTTTTGCGATAAAAGATTCGGATTTCTAACAGATGGAATATTTTTTAAAAAGTTGATACAGGGTTTGCGGGAAAAATTCGGCACCGACATTTCTTGGGTGGAAATTTACAGAGAGCCAATTTTGAAAATGATATACAACGATTTCGATTTGAGGGTTTTAAAACTCACATTTAACGATTGCCCTACAGAATACAAAAAACAACTTATAAAAAATGGCGAGGCAGGGTTCAAACGGTTATTCCAAAATCAGCAGTTCCAAATATTAAAGGCATTCAAGGACGATATTTTACAATCCAAAGATGAGCGCAACTGGTTTATGGAAACTTGTTTGGGATTTGCCGGTGAATTTTGATCAAAACGCCGGACCGATCTGATGGATAAGCTTGTGGAACTATTTTACTCCACACTAGAAAAATATAAAAACGACATTTCAAACCATCTTTGTATACTTCAAATCTGCGCGGTGTTTATTTGCAAAAGTCAAAATAAAAACCGTGTACACAGTAAAAAATATTATGTAAATATGCTTTTAGGAGTCCACATAAATTTTTTCTGTTGTTTTTCTCCAAAAGGTAAACATAAACAGAAACAACATAAAAAATTTATGTGGACTCCTAAAAACATATTTACATAATATTTTTTACTGTGTACCAAAACTAATTTTCGACTTCAAATTCGTAATCCACGGAGAATTTCCGATTAGAATAGATAATCTATATATATAAACGTCATAAACGTCAGTTGTCCTCTGTCCATTTTCGAAAAACCGACTTCCACTTGAGCTAGAGAGTCGTGTAAAAACCCATTTTAAAGCTAATCTCGAGCTAGATTTTTTAAAAATATTTTCGTTTTCCGGATAATTTTTCCTTCTTCGGAAAATCAGAATACGCCACTTTTTTGGAGTAATTTTCTCTGTCCGCGTCCGGAAACCATCTTCCCATTGAGCTAGAAAGTCGAGTAAAAACAAATTTTGAAGCTAATTATATGCTGCGTTCACTAAAAATACTTTCATGTTTCGGAAATTTTTTTTTTGTCCGGAAAATCGGAAAAACCTTATTTTCCCATGAAATTTTCTCTGTCCGCGTCCGAAAACCAACTTCTTCATGAGCTAGAAGGTCGAGTAAAAACAAATTTTGAAGCTAATTTTGAGCTAGATGTTTTAAAAATATTTTCGTTTCTCGGAAAAATTTTCCTTCTTTGGAAAATCAGAATATGTCTTTTTTTTTGAGTAATTTTCTCTGTCCGCGTCCGGAAACCATCTTCCCGATGAGCTAGAAGGTCAAGTAAAAACAAATTGTGAAGCTAATTATATACCGGGTTTACCAAAAATACTTTCAATTTTCGGAAAATTTGTTTTCGTTCGGAAAATCGGAAAAGCTGTATTTTTTTCATAAAAATTTTTCTTTCCGCGTCCGAAAACCAATTTCTGGATGAGATAGAAGGTCGATTAAAAATACATTTTTGAAGCTAATTTTAGGCTGGATTTACTAAAAATACTTTCATGTATCAGAAAAAAATTTTCCGTACGGAAAATCGGAAAAATCGTAGTTTTTCTGTTACATTTTTATACATAGAAAACGTCTAAAAACAAATCTAAATGACACAAAATGAAAAGCGAATAGTGTTTCTGATGTCTAAAATCGCGAAAAAAAAAAAAATCAAGGGAATAAATACAGCTTTCGGAAATGTCTCAGGTTTCCGGGAAATCGGAAAAACCGCGCATTTTTTATTTATTTTTCTGTCCTGGCGTGTTAACCTACTTCTAGGTGAGATAAAATATCAAGCGACCTATGATTCTGTCGTCTCAATTCGACTAAAGATCAGAAAAATAAATTCAGGTTTCGGGAAAGTCCCGTTTTCCCGGAAAATCAGCAAATTTATATTTTTATACTAATTTTTGGCCATGCCGGAAAGTTAACTTTTGGATGGGATAAAGTGTCATTGAGCGTTTTTCTCCTAATTCTAACATCAAAACAGGCTTTAGGAAAAACAAAAGAAAATTGAAAAGTTTAGGCTTATTGCCCAGGAAAATCAAAAAAATACTTTCGCGGGTTCGAGTTCGAAAGTTTAGAGGCGGAGCTTACATAATTTGATGAAATTCTAGAGAGATATCAAGATCACACGGTTTGGGGTTTAGACTGAAGGCTCCATAAAATTCACTTAAATCCCAGAAAAATTCAAAATTCAACGAATTTGGCGACAAAATCGCAATATTGGTCAAAACAAATAATTCATGCAACTGAATGTAAAAAATTCTATTGTTTACCGTCGATTTATCGACGGGTGACCACTAGTATTTTATGTTTTTTAAAAAAAAATTCATTTTTGGCCCTTGTGTGTGGGCATTTTTTAAATTTCAAGGCAAATGAGACACCTCAAGATGCCGTTCAAAAAATTTAAAAAAAAATTCAGGATTGATACTTTAGGTGTAAAAAAACGTTTCCCGATACAGAAGTTTTAAAATTCCGAAAAAGTTGATTTTCGAACCACCCTACTGTACAATTAGAATAATAAAATTTTTGCTCCCAAATACTTCCTATTTTTGCGTATTTTTATTTAAAAAAAAAAATGTTCGTATTGTTACCTGATCCACAAGCCTTTTTTTTTTTTGAATTAATAAATCCGGCTCTAAATTTCTTTGGTAAGGTTTTTGAAATATTTTCTTTCAGTCCTTTTCAATCAGCCTTTAGTAACGATTCCGGTACAGTAATTTCAAAAAATACTAAGCCCTATAATTATATAAGCTTAATAGTATAAACATGATACTTTTCATAAGAAAAAAATAAGCGATTAGTAATTAAAAAAGAAGAAAAAAAAAAAAGGGTGCCATTTATTTGAGCAGTATTTTATATTGAAAAGGGCAGTATTTCATTCAATTTTACAGTCAGTATATTTTACTGCTTTCGGGCAGTATTAAAATTCAAAAGGGCAGTAAAAATAATATATGGGCAGTATAAAATTCAGTATTAGATAGTATAAAAGTCAATTTTGGGCGGTATAAAATTCACTTTTGAGCAGTAGAGAGTAATCAAAAAACAAAAAAAAAAAAAATACAAATTACCCCTGATCAACTAATAAAGCTTGAGTAGCTTCTTTTGGCATAAACCGTTTACGTTTTCCTCCAATTGGGACAGCTTTAAATGACGGCCGCCGGTGGTCCTTTGCCACGTTTGAAACCGGCCCAGAGGCAATTTTTCGCGGAAAATGTGTTTTTTTTTTTTAGGCAATTTTTGTTTACTATAAGGGAGGGGGGGGGGGGTGGTCTTGGAAGGTCAAAATAATGCTTACGTATTACATTTATGATTCCCAATCCATTATTAATAGACGGAACGAAATGAGCTGCTCCCTGAAACCAATAACAGTGTGAATCAAGCCATTCGTCTTCAAAATATTAAACAAAATCTTCCTGCAGAAAAAAGTGCATCTATAGCTATTTTAAATGATTTGTTATAGAATCACCTGGTTTCATATTTTCATTCGATTAATCTATTCGATATAATTTCAAAAATAATTTTTTTTCTCTGTATTTAAAAAATATTTTGCCGTTTGCATGCCATTTTATTTAAAAATACTGACATTTAAAAAAAAAAAATATTGACACTTTGAAAAATACTGCCATTTCAATATTTTTACTGCCCATTGCTATACTGACCATCAAATACTGCCCCTTTTATTATTATACTGCCCGTTCAATATAAATATTTGCCAAATCGATAATATAATACTACCCAATTAAATATTACCAAAAAAAAAAAAATTATTGCAAAAATAAGTTTTTAAATACCAGTTTGCGGTTTAATGTCCGCAAGCAGTTTGCCGCAAACTGCGTAATGTTGGTGGCACTGGAACGATAGTATTCATTATTTTGTTCAAGATATTGGAAGGGGTAGCATGCGCAAAGGTATGATGTGTTTGTAATTATGGAATAAGTTAATATGGTAGTTTAAAAAATTTATGGTATATACAGTGAAATTAAAAAAAAAAAAAAACTGATTAAATTTGGTATCTACCACAGTATAACGGTCGCCATATTTATTATTTACCGTTTTTTTTTTTTTTTTTTTTTTTTTTTTTTGCAACGTTTAATATATGAAAGAAAATTTGCCGCTAAACCGGAAATAAAAAGGCGTGGCAAAATTTTATTTTCTGCTCTATATATGAGTTATGAAACATGGCACTGTCAGGTGATAAAGAAGCCTTTTTTGTACATACATCCCGCTTTAAATTTCTCGATCAGGTCTTTTTAAATAATTTCATTCAGCCCTTTTCAATCAGCCTTTAATAGTACAACAAAAATAAACCTAATAATTATAAAAGCTTAATTAAATATTTCGAACGATGTTTAAAATTTTTTAACTGACGGTCAAATAATGTCAAATATGGGTTAACTCCCCCAGAAATCAGGTAGTTTACAAAAAACCCTTTAGCAAGGGCGATAACCGCGGAAAACCTTATTGTTCTCGAAACGACAACTAGACAATAGTTTAAAAAGAACGGGAAATAAGTTCAAGGGTATCATTGCGAGTGCATTTTTACAATTCATTTTAAGTACTTGGTTTTAAAAATTTTTTAACTTGAAGATATTTCTTTTTAAACTTTTAGCTTCTGCTTCATTTTTTTTTTTTCAAAAATGAAGACGGTTGTACAGTAATTGAAACCATTTTTTATATATATGAGCCGAAAGAGGTATGGGGAGTTTGGGATCATACAAGTATTACGTAAGCATTTAACAGAGTCGGGGGGGAGGTTTTCCATGTCTTACGTAAAATCTGAATTTTTAAAAATCCATTATTCAGTGTAAAAATGTTCTGATTAGTTTCTAAACTCATTTTATGACTCCTTTAAATTTATTTTTGATTTAATTTTATTAAGTAACTAGCAGTTCTGCGCGGCACTTCGCGCCGCCCCCGACCGGGATATATGGAACCGACGTTAAAGTCTATGCCTGATTTTAAATAATTTTTTAGTACAATGAATGGTATTGTACAAACTCAAACGATAACTAATTGCTTTATATTCAAAAAAAATTCGTTTTCGAGTTTTTTCCTGGTTCACTCCCATACTTACGGAAAAAAAATTGGCAGGTTTTAACCGAATCTGTTTCCAATTGACAATAGACCACATTCAAAGTTTATACAAACTTTGATCGATTACTCTTGGAAAGCTTACCTGAAAATAAAAAAAAAAATAAAATTATAAAACGATTGTCTTTAAAAATGATGAGAAAATTTTTCCCAGAAATGTATCCAGAATCTTAGGGTGCAAATTCGCTATGGAATGTTGGATCAACATGTTGGTACAACAAGTTGGACAAACATGTACCAGCCCGTTGGACAAGCGAACTAATCGATTATTCAAGAATTTACTCCTACGCCGCAAATAGTGTGGAATGTTGGTCCATCAAGTTGGGACAACATGTTGGTACCAAAAGTTGTTACATGTTTGTCCAACTTGTTAGTTGTACCAACATGTTGGTCCAACATTCCATAGTGAATCTGCACCCATAGTCGATTCGTTCGATTTTCAAAGTTGGTAACAACATGTTGCTACAACATGTTGGTCCAACTTTTTGTACCAACATGTTGGTCCAACCTTCCATAACTAATTTGCACCCTTAAAGGAAAAAAAAAAAAATTCAAAGGTGCAAATTCAGTTGACTATCCTGGCCATTTTGGAGAAGAATGTTCGGCCGAAGATTCTTATGTTGAAATCAATTGGAAGAAAAATTGTACCCTTTAACACGGGCTTAAAAGGAAAAAAAGAAAGGGTGGATATCAACTTGAATATTTCCGTTGATCTTTTTGGGGTCAACGTTAGTTTAGAAATTAAGTAGTCGCTAACGGTTTTTTTTTCTTTTTTAACAGAATAAAGGAAAGTACGATGGCAACCCAAGTGCCAGCTGATTTCAATTTACAAAATTGGGCAACGGTCGCACTCGCAGCTGCAGTATGGAACAAATCAAGAGTAATATTCTTTTACGACACCAGATTCGATTCTGTAGCCGATGATTACATCCGTCTGATGGTGAAAAAAGTCGAAAAAGCCTTCCATTGCTTACCGAGACAAATAGCGAACCAGATATTATCTACATTCAAAACTATGGCGCAAAGAATTGCTCTTTGGCGCGAATATGCAGAATTTGTAAAGACGATTCCTAAAAACGTAGCCGCAACAGTATACTGGACGGTTTACGGAACCATCGACGAGGGAAAAATACTGCGAAATTGCATAGACTCAAAAATGATCCGACATGAAGATTCAAAACAAATGCAAGCTGTGTATTATGCTGCTTGTTCTAACGTGTGTATAGATTACATAAAACTTCACTGGGAAGAAATGTTGGAATTTTGTAAAGTGTACACATTTCAAAATCCTAGCTCAAAGGGAATTGTAAATAAGTATATCATTTGCTCGGTCATTTTTTTAGCAGAACTGGTATCTTCCCAGCTGCCCGAAGCCCAAATCCGGTACTTCAATGATTTCAACTACAACCAAAGGAGAAATATGTTCATGTTGTCAGTGGAAGAAGGTTGCCCTCAAGCTGCTCGGTATTACTGGAGTTTACTAAGTGCAGCGGAAAAAAAAGGCCTGATGATATCCGCTGCTATTTTAAGTCTAGATTATTATTGGGACAGAAAAAATTTTGATTACTTCGTACACGGGATCAGTTTCCCCGCTATATACCCACCACACGTCAATATCCTTTTCGCAGAATACAAAAGCAATTGTTCCGCTGATTTATTAATTTTTTTTATTACCCAAATGTCAGAGGATGAAATAAGCGAGTTCTTCGATTATTTAAACCAGCGCCTTGAAACTGATAAAAAAGAAAGTATCAAGGCTGTTTTTGACGTGTTAATTTATCATTGGCCATTGGAAGAATTTTTACCTTTAGCATACGATGTGGCTCTTAAAAGTTGCGAAAAACCAACTGATTATAAAAAACTGGTAGAGAGACTTCTTCAAGCTATGCATCGGAATAAAAAGTTCGGACTTTGCAACAAACAACACTTTCACCAAAAATTATTTAAAGCTTTATGGAATAAACTCAGAAAATTTAATACTTGCGAGGAGATTCTGAGCTCCATTCCACGGTCAATATATGACCCGTTCGACTTGGAGGTTCTAAAATTCGTTATTGATGATTGCGAGGACAAATACAGAAAAACAATTATTACGAACGGAAAGACTGCCTTTGAACAATTAGTGAGAGACAAAGAGTTCGAATTATTGCGGAAGTTCATGGACGATGTGCTACGATTCGAGGATGAACGGGAATGGTTCCAGAATCAAATCAAATCAGTCCGCTCAGAAATAAAGTTGATATTTAACAGCGAAAAGGAAAAACGAAATTACATAAAAAATTCCTTAGCTGAAGAATTTTCATGGGTAACTGCAGAATGGAAAATAGCAGATGGTGTAGATTGCACACAAACATTTTTCCGGTGGCTATTAAAATCTGAGGTTGAAGCAAGCCAAATTCAAAAAGAAGAACTAATCTGTTCTTCCGGAATGAGTCTGGAAGATGAACTCTTGAATCTTTTTGATCATCTACTTCATTCTTCGATGAAACATTTCGAAATCCATAAAATAGTTGACGAATTTTTGTTAGTTTACTTAAGTCCTGAGAAGGTAACGACCTTAAAACAGAATATCCGAAAGAAATTAAAAGAATGGATTGAAATTTTTATCGAAATATTTCAATTAAATTGCATAGACGAATTTTTGAACTGGATTATTGAATCCGAAGACTTTAAAAAAATTGAATTTATTCCTAGTATAAAGTAAAAAAAATGGGAACCCATACTCATTTTGAAGAACGAGAAAGGGATTCCAAATACTTAAAATGGTCGCTACGATTTATTTTCGATACATAAGTATTGACGATTCATTTCAAATTTTTAAAAAAATTAATAACTCAAATTGTTTTAAGGATGCATTACAATATTTTTCGTGTTGAAAAAAAAATAGCCCCCGGTTTAAGAGATTAAAAACCGGTTTTACCGAAATTAAATTTTTTATTAAAAACGCTCATGCGAACCCAAGACACTTTTTAATTTTTCACATGTATGTAATTGAATTTATTATAATAAACTTAATGAACATTTGTAATATTGATTTCCCATTTTTTTATTTCTTATTTTATTTTATTTTTTTTTTTATATTATATACCGGATATCCTTTTGCAGATTGTGTTTGAATCGTAGATGGTTATGTGCATAGGATCGCCATGAAATGTTTAAGGCATATTCCATCCCCCCAGGCCTACCAAAATGCATCCTAACCGTTTTCGTAAGTGCCATAAATTTGGAGCAGGCGCGTCTAATTTTTTTTAAATAATTGAGCAATATCTTTAATTTCATTTTTTCCCTATGGTTTTGAAGCCGCAGGATTCAGTTTTAATTGGAAAAAAGTTTTAAACCATTGTTTTATATCTCAAAGGAAAGGTTGAAAAACAACGTTTACTGTACGTAAATCGAACGAAGAAGGTGATGGGTCATTTTAAAAAAAACGTAACCTTACGTGCCCCGCTAAAAATCCGTAAAAAGGAAAGCAGGTGAAAAAATTCCATGGAAAGAATTCTTGCTAGAGAACTTTTTTCATTCTTACAGGCAAAACGCAACTTTGGCATCCCAGAACTTTAAATTTTCGGCCCACCCTAACATACACGGTTAAAAATTTTGTGCAATTTTAACACAATTTATAATAAATTCAAAAACGGTCCACACATTTTAACACAATAACAAATATTGCCTAGCAACATGTGTCAAAATTAACGTAAGAGTAACAAGCAAAATGTGTGGACCGAGTATGTTAAAAATACACAAAATTTTTTACAATATATATGGAAACGATTAGCACTCTTTTAAAAACATAATAGGAGGCATAAAATAAATACTGCACGCTGTAACCAAAGAAAAAGGTCGTTAACATGACAGCAGACTAAAAAAAGAAAATTAAATCTAACCCTCTTTTTTTTATTGTATTATATTAATAGTTACTGTATGATAGTGAAAGTGTTCACTGTGTACCTGAAAAATGATAACTATTTTATTCCTGGCATCTTTTTAACAGCATGTAAAAGTTGCTGGTTTTGAATTGCACCAGGTTTTTTTTTTTTTCTCTCTCTCTCTCTCTCCTGTAAAACAAAATTTGTTCAAGGGTACTCATATCTTGTTTAATTTTCAATATAATTAAACTATATTTATCTCTGCTTTAAACGACTAAAGGTTTGACAAATTTCAAATTGAAATAGCGCAGTGGCGTGTTTCCGAAAATTAGTTCCATTTCATGGCCGCCCACGGTGGTCCTGAACAAAAATATTATTCGACAAAAATGTCAAAAAAAACTGCTGATGAGGCTTTGTTAGGAAACATGTTAACTATCAAAATCCACTAAAATCAAAATCTTACCTGATTGTCTTCCCTACCCCCCACGACCCCCCCGGCCCCTCAATTTTTTTCAAGGCTTGTTACATATCATATGAAACCCATTGGAAATGCTTTAAAAAGAGACCTCGCCGAGGTTTATATCTTTTGCCGGCACGGAGATAACAGATTTGGTCGTTTGAGAGATCGAAAATTAGACGCTTAATTTTGGGCAATTGAAATGAGGATATCTCCGTCCCGGTAAAAGATATAAACCTCGGCGATGTCTCATTTTAAAGCATTTTCCATGGGTTTTCATATAAAATGTAACAAGCCTTGATATGTGACAAGCCTTGGGAAAAAAATTAAGGGGCCGGGGGGGTTGTCGGGGGTAGGGGAAGACGATCAGGTAAGATTTTGATTTTAGTGAATTTTGATAGTTAAGATGTTTCCTAACAAAGCCTCATTAGCAGTTTTTCTTGACATTTTAGTCGAATAATATTTTTGTTCAGGACCACTGTGCGCCCAAGTTCATTTTTTCTAAAAATTTTCGATTTATCAATGTTGTATTTTTTTATTGAAAATATACGGTATAGGTTGTAACGGTTGAAAAAAATCAATCTTTCCTTTCCTTTTTTTTTCTTTTCTTTTCTTTTTTTTTTTTTTTTTTGATTTTACGCGCCCTTAGTTATTATTATCGCCGCGCAGGCGTGCAACGATCGCCTGCAGCGTTGCCAACGAAAAAGTACAAGTCGTCTGCTCATCTTGCAAGTCAGACCGCGGATAGGTCGACGTTTTTTTATTTTTTTAATTAAACCGTTTACATGTATTTATTTCTTTATTAATTAATCTAATAAAACGACCGCACCGATTGTTTATTTCATCAAGACGTGGCGGTAGATTTTTTTTTTCCCCGAGGGAGAACAGAAGTTACAGGTAAGAAATGTAGTATTAGTATCCGGTAATATTTTTGTGAATTATAAAAAACTTTGTTTCCTTCGTAAAGGGTCGGTTATCCCTCCTTAAATATTAATTATGTAAAATATCATCAATTCTATTGACCCTAAAAGTATATTTGTATAAAAAATAAATTATTGGGTAGTAGAAAGAGTACCTTAACAAGGGGCTATTTTGTAAACTTCTTGACGTTTTTTTTTTTTTTTTTTTTCAAAAACAGATGTAAAATGTAGAAGAAAATTCATATCTGTTTATATTAACATTAAGAGGCGGTCTTCAGGTTTAATTTGATACCTTGTTATGATATCTTGGCTTGTCGTCTAGGCCCAATAGAATGTGGCGACCAGCTCCCCTTCCCCTCGTGCTGCAACGGTAAAACCCCGTGAAGAATCGAGCACCCCCATACCTTTACCTCCTTAACACATCTCTGTCCCGTCCTCAACTCCTATCCCTCGGCTGGATTTTTACCACGACGACTCGGACACGGAATGGACGTCCAGAGGCCAGCCTAGCAAGCTACCTCAATCGGACATAAAATAAACTGCTTTCAAACCTACAAATAGCCTCGGAAAAGGACTTGATTTCACGACGACGAACCGGAAACGGAAACGGATTAAGAATTTTCAAAAAGCAAATACTATTAGATTCGGCACATGGAACATCCAATCATGGAACACGAAAGAATCCGAGCTCATAGCAGAACTAGAGCAACACAAGATCCAAGTCTGCGCTTTATCAGAAACCAAAAGAAAAGGAAGGGAACCTTGTACATTGGGTCATACATTTTAGCCTACAGTGGAGTAGCCAAAAGTGCTCGAGCCCATGCTGGCGTGGGTCTGCTGATTCATCGAGACTTCAAAGATCAAATAGATGATATTATATACGTCAACGAAAGAATAATTCGCGTAACTTTGAAGCTGAAGCATGAAAAGGTAGAACTTTTGAGCGTATATGCGCCGGATATCACCAAACCTCGAGAAGAGCGAGAAACCTTTACGATATTCTTCAGCAACAAATCGACATTATACCACCGGACAGGCATACCATAATAATGGGAGATTTTAATGCCAGAGTAGGAAACGATATCGTCCATGGAGTCAAGAGCGTTTCAACGAAGACATCCGTAATGACAATGGAGATCTCCTAACGTTCTTCTGTACCCGGAATCTTCTTAGGATCAATAATACATACTTCGAACATGATATGCGCTACAAGTATACGTGGAACAACACACGTGGGCAAAAATCAGTAATAGATTACTTTCTTACGAGTCGAAATCTGCCATTCAATAGAATACTGGATGTCCGGACCTTGAACTCAGCCAATATTGGCACAGATCACCAGCTAGTGCTGTGCAAAATGAGGTTTGTTCGTTCACGGCCTGGGAATGACAAACCAGTATGGATTGAAAAGTTGAACATCGAATCCCTATCGGATCCCAGCACGCAGGACTTATATCGCCGTCGCTTAAACGACAAAATGATAATTGTCCGATAGACGATAACGACGATGTAGACCCAGCGTGGGAGAAGCTGCAGCGAAATATTTTAACAGCAGCTGAAGAAGCAGTCGGGAAGAGGAAGGTAAATCTTAACAGAACGAAACCAAAAAAGAACCCATGGTATACACCTGAGGTCAAAGAGCTTGCCTTGGAGAAAAAAGAGACATACTTAAAGTATAAATCGTCTGGTGATCCTGAAGACGAGGCTGCATATATCCGGGCTAGGAATGCAGCTAAAACTAGAATTAGACAAATCCAAGAGGAATTCTGGGAAGGTTTTACGAAAGATATGGAGCGGGATATCTATGGCGCGCAAAAGAAGGTCTGGAGAATGGTCAAAAATTGTGGAACGGAAACCCGAGAAACAATTCAGCTGAATCATATATCGACCGAAAAATGGGAAGACCACTTTTCTCAGCTCTACCGGACACAGACCAGGGAACTGTTGAAGATGAAGACGAAGAACAGCACGATGACGATGACGAGGAGGCGGAGGAGCTCGAAATCACGAAGGGAGATATAGCCGCAGCCTTAAAAGAATTGAAAAACCGAAAAGCACCATCTGAGGATAACATCCCAAATGAACTCTTAAAACATGGAGGCGAAAAACTTGTTGAACAACTACATCAGCTGTTTCAAGCGGTAATAAAATCCAGAAAAGTACCGTTAGCCTGGAAATTGAGCACAACAGTACCAATATTCAAACGGGGAGACAAGAAACGTCCAGAAAACTACCGAGGGATCACTCTGCTGAGCACCGTTTCAAAGCTACTAACAAAAATCCTCCAGTCAAAGATCTTACCGTATCTAGACATAAGCGAAGAGCAACAAGGCTTCAGAAAAAATCGATCCACCATCGATGCTATTTTCATCATTCGCCAAATCGTTGAGAAATCAATCGAGTTTGCAAAACCAGCCTACTTCTGTTTTGTCGATCTGAAGCAAGCATTCGATAGAATAAAACTGAAAGATGTAGTAGAAGAGCTGCGGAAAAAAGGAGTACCCAAAGCATTCATCGAAATTATCAAAGACCTCAATACGAACACGAAGACCCGAATAAAATCAGGCAGTCGCATCTCTAAAGAAATCCCAACGGCTACAGGAATCCGACAAGGAGATTCTTTGAGTCCTACCTTATTCAGCCTAATCATGGACCAAATTATTCAAGTAATTAAAATAAAGCGGGGATACATTCTACAAGCCACGAACTTCACCATTATATGCTTCGCAGACGACGCAGTACTTATAGCTGATTCGGAAGACAACCTCCAACGGCTACTCCATGAATTCGTCACCATCTGTAAGAACTACAACATGGCTGTTTCCATCGAAAAAACGAAAAGCCTTGTAATATCCAAAGAACCTATCCGATGCAAACTGGAAATCGAAGGGAAAATGATAGAACAGGTGATGAGTTTCAAATATTTAGGCATAATTATATCCAGCGATCGGAATAATATCAGCGAAGTTCGTCAACAAGTCATCCAGGGAACTCGAATAGCCGGCGCTCTTAGGCACACCGTCTGGAAAAATAAACACCTGTCAACGGAAAGCAAGGTCAGAATTTACAAGGCTGTTGTTAGACCCACACTGACTTATGCAGCGGAAACAAGAGCAGACACCGTGGACACGAAAAGAATGTTGACGACGGCCGAAATGAGCGTTCTACGTACTATCGCGGGAAGAACGAGATTAGATAGAGTTCGGAATACCGACATTCGAAGGGAATGCAACATCACCGGCATTACTAAATTTGTAAAAGCGAGAAGGAAAGCGTGGAATGAACATGTTGACAGAGCCGATGACCGCCTCATTAGGAAAGTAAGGGATGAGAAACCGATCGCGAAACGACCCCAAGGACGACCTCCAAAGCGGTGGGCAGATAGTTGGGCTTCGTCATCCGTGGATACTCCATGAAGAACTATTGTAGATGAAAAACAGGCTCATTTTTTTTTTTCCTTTTTTTTAAGCCTACTAAAAGAAGAAGAAGAAGAAGTTATGATATCTATACTTGTTCTAACACGAATAAAAACTCGATTTGCCAAAAGCTGTCCTTCTAACAAAAATGGGGCTACTTTTTACAATCATTTTTATACCTGAATATCTTTAATAACTGAACAGGGTATGATAAATTGTCAGTTTCTGTAAACGGAAAATATCTTAAAAAAACGATTGGTACCTTTTTAAATGCTCTATGAATAACTATTGCTATTTATTTTAAAAAATTAGTGAACGTAGTAAAAACTTAATCAAAAGGTTGGAAAAATTGTCTAAATTCGATATGGATTTAGCACCCGGGGACCGGGACATAGCTATTCAAATATCTCCACTAAGTAGCCCCATTGATCGTAATTTTTTTAAAAAATATTTTTTAGCTTCTAATAGTTTAATTTTGAGTGAAATTTAGCAATGACTGGGAACAACTGCAAAGTTCCAGTTTCTGGTTTTTGTTCCAGTATTCATTTTTCACCAGGAACGGTTTTTAATCCGTTTCCGTTCCAGTGCATTTGTTATTACGTTGAAATGTTTCTAAATCGTTCCAGTTCCAAAACTGATTTCAATTTCAATTCACTTCCAGTTTCTAAAATTTTCTTCGTCTAGTTACCGTTTTCCCTCCATTTTCTTTTTTAGGAAAAAGTTCCATATTCAGCCGTTTCTGACCCTAGGTAACGTTATTTCACATAATTTTTGCTTGGAACGCGTTATTTAACGTTTAAAACACGTTATTTTTCGTCTCTTAACATAATAAAACCACAGAAGAAAAAGTTATAACTTTTTCTTCTGTGATAAAACCAGTTTTTGGTATTCCATCGCTCACTTGGAAGGGTTTTTATCCGTTCCCGTTTCATTCTATTTGTCATTATTGAAAAACGTTCCTCATTTGTTTCTTTATCAAAACCTATTCCGGTTTCGGTTCCGTTCCAGTTTCTGGTTTTATCTGAAATCGGTTTTCGTTTCTTGTTCCGTTCCCGACACAAAAAAAACCTGTTAATAAAACAACTAGGCCTGAAGATAATACTCGAAAATAATCAATGATTTAAAATAAGTTTAATTTCTGAAAAAATTCTTAGCCGTTTTCAAATATTTTCAAAAAATAAAAGTGCCTAAAGTAGCCCCCTGGTACAGTAGCAGACGACATGCCAGTTGGGACATTAAACATGATGTTAACTGTTTCCTTTTATTTATTTGACAGGATGGAGGAAAGTGAAAGCCCAACTCAAGTTCCAGCAGATTACACTTTGAAAAATTGGTCAACGATCGCTTACTCAGCTGCGCTATGGAACAAATCAAACATTACGCCTTTTTTCAACACAGAGAACTTAACTGGATCCTTTGCATACATCAAAAAAATGGTAAAGGAAAAAGAAAAAGAATTGAAACAGTTACCATCACAAATTCTTAATCGGATATTATGTACGTTTGTGTCCATGGGTCAAAGAATCGCCCTTTGGTGCAGATTTGCAGAAAAAATATTGACAATCCCTCGAGACTTGGCCGCCGCCACCATTTATTGGTCAACTGATGGAGCCATCGACGAAGCAAGAATACTTCGAAGCTCAGAAATCCGCCCACGAAATGAACCTTTAGAAGACATGCGATTTTTTTATTACACGATAAGTTCCAGAGTGCACGTCGACTACATCCCTCGTAATTGGGAAGAGATTTTTAGATTTTACCATTTGTATAAATATTCGTGTGATAATCCTACATATGAAAAGAAGTTTGACTTTATCGTTCAATCGGTAATTTGTTTAGCAAAGCTTTCATCTTCTCAGCTGTCAGAACATTATATCAATAGGTCTAGTGAGAATGATGATAACCAAGTGAAAAATATGTTTTGGATATCGGTGGAAGAAGGATGCGCCAAAGCTGCTTGCTATTACTGGGGTTTAATGGAGGAAGAGGAAAAAGAAATAGAAGCGATCAGAATAGCTGCTGATTCCAGTTTTCTCAATTATTTAAAAAACCGAGATCACGACAGTTTCAAAAGACAAGAAAATTCATGCGTTATGAAAGGTCATAAAGACACGGAATGCATTTTTTCACAATACAAATGCAAAAGCTCAGCCGATTTGTTCATTTTTTTCATTAAGCACATGTCAGAGGTCGAATTAACCCGATTTCTCTCTGAAATTAGCTATTCCTATTCTCGAGAGGACATCGTCTTCGTTATTTTGGACATTTTTATGTATCATTCCCCAACAGAAGAATTCCTGCCTATAGCAAATCAAGTAGTTTTGAAAAGCTGCAGAGATGCAATTGACTGTAAAAATCTGTTGATAAAGATCCTCTGGGCCATGGATCGCAATAAAAAATTGGGACTGGGCAACAAACTAAAATTCCACGGAAAACTGTTCATAGCTGCTTGGGAAAAACTAAGAACTTACAAGACTTTGAAAGAAATTCTAAACTTGGAAAAATACATAATAAATTCAATAGACGTGTTTGACCTTGAAATCTTAGATTTCATTATCAATACCTGCTGCGAGGATGAATGTAGGAAAAGCGTTTTAGAAGCCGGGATGGGCACGTTTAAAATGTTAGTGGAAAACGAAGAATACAAATTATTGCAGAAATTCGTGAAAGACGTTTTACAATCCGAAGATGAACGCAAATGGTTCAAAAACTTCTGCTTTGAATTTTCCGAGGACTTTATTTGTCAATTTAAGTTTGATACGGTAAATAAACTATTTCAATTTACTCATGGCGGGACAAACCAAGATCTTGTTGTATACACTTGTGAAAGGTTTATTTACAACAATCCAACTCCCTTAAAATTGACATTTAACAGTGAGGAAGAGAATCAAAATTTCAGAAAAAATTGGTTGGTTTCTAACCCCTCGTGGGTAGCCTTCCTTTGGGAATCGAAAAAAGCTCAATTTTTAGATTACATCCCTATATTTTTGCGATGGATATTAAAATCTGAGGATGAAGCCAAGCAATTCGAAATCAAAAAACTAACTACTCAAAGTTCACTTAAGAATCTTTTTGCAATACTCTTCACACGCCTCGTGGATGGCTCTCAGATATTTTATGTGGTTGATAAATTTTTATTGCATTGTTTAAGTGATCAAAATGTAAAAACGTTAAAATGTGAAATTATTAAAAACGTATCCGAATGGATCTCATTTTTATATCGTAAATGTTGTTTACATTGCGTAGATGACTTCTTGAACTGGATTCTCCTATCAATGGATTTAGAAAAAAGTGAAGTTATAGAAGCTTATTTGCTAGAAAATGAGCTTGAGTACTCCGAAACTGAAGAAGAAAATCATTGTGATAATAAAACTGCAGGGACATCATACGATGATAGAAACAGAACTCGACTACTAGAATGTAGACAAGATGTGACTGAATTCGAAGAGTTGGAGTCCGAAATTGATTTCTTTAATTGTAAATACTTCTATTTTAAAAAAAATTATATGAGTAAATATGAAGGTTTAGATACTAGCCAAAAACCGACAGTTAAAATTTATTTCCGTGATGTTTTACATGTATGCGATTGAATAACTTAATATACGTTTGTAGTACTCACAATTTTAATTACCTGTTTTTTAAAACCTACAACTGTTGAATATATATTTCTGCTTGACAATAACGATAGGGGCTTTTTTTAATAGAAAAGGTAAGCATGACCCTATGAAAATGATTTAAAATATAAATTGTATACGTATAAATTGAGATTTATGTGTAAACTATTCGCGCCGCCCTCGACCGAGGGTATATGAGACTCACTATGTTTAAATTTAAATAATCTTTTAGTACAATTAGCTGTACAGTCTCAAACTATAACTAATTGCATTATATTCAAAAAAAATTGGCTTTCGATTTTTTTCCGGGTTCACTCTTATACTTACAGATAAAAAATTGAACAGATCCCGATTCAAATGGACAATAGACCGCATTCAAAGTTTATACAAACTTTGATGGATTACTCTTGACAAATTCAAGGAAACTTACCTGAAAATAAAAAGAAAAAAAAACTATAAAAAGACTGTTTCTTTAAATATTATTAGAGAATTTTTCCCCGTACCGTAATGTATTCCGGCAGTGAAAAATATTATGTAATATGTTCTAAGAGGTCCACATAAATTTTTTATGTTGTTTCTCCCATAAGGCAAACATAAAACAAAAACAACATAATTTATTATGTGGACATGCTTATGTTGATTTTGACATAAAATTTTTTACTGTGTAGCGTTAAATATTCATAAACGTGTTTTGATTTTTTTTTTGAAATTTTTTCCAACAGTTTGGGGCATTATTTTCAACTTTTTAAATATTTTAAGTCTAAAATTCCCGGATGCTGCAAAATAAAATAGGTTAGTCTTTTGTGCGAAATACCGAAATAAAAAAAAGGGGCAGTCATAATATGGCATTGTATTGAACCTTTTAGGTTGCAATTTTCAGGTCACTGCGACCATAATATTCAAATGAGGTTGTAAAATTATATATTTTCTTTGATTTTGGGAAGAAAGAAAGTCCTTGAAATTCACCCTCTATCATAAAAAGCAGTAGTTATCTGGTAATCCATATAAAATAAATTCCGGCGCTAGAAAATTTTTTTTTTTTTCTTTTTTTGAAGGACTATGGGTAAAGAGCCCGCAAAATGGTATAGTCAACATACATAATATATGTCTAAGAACATATGGCTTTAGGATTTTTAATGGAATTGACATCATAATACAAGAAATTAAAAATTAATAAAATGATTCTGGTAAAAACCCATAAGAGTCCTAGGATAGAATCGTATTTTATGACACAAAAAAGCGCTCCAAGCGGCGGACTCGTGAACAAAATGGTTACCCTGTTTTGAATGGTTTGGGATGCGGCATGAGTCAGCCTTGTATAATAACGTAAGCTACGCTTTATTCATGCGACTCATCATTAAAGTCACAAAGGATGAGCTAAAGATTGAACCCAATAACTCCATACTTATTATCCGCATGACGTCAAGGGCATGAATCATTGTAAATGTAGATAGTTCTTTGTGACTTTAATGACAAGTCACGTGACTAAAGGAAGATAACAAGAAGGGAAAAAAAGGCAGCTGTTGAAGGATCTGTGAAGAAAGGGATAACATCATACAGAAACATTTTAGTTTCGAGTTTTGTTTAATCTGATGTTCTACAAGTATTCTTCACCTTTATTTCCAATAATAGTTACATTAAATGAAGTAGGAGAAAGATAATAAAGAAGTGTGCACGAAAAGTTGATCATTCAGGTGAGCTTCAATTTTTCTTTAAGCCCTTACAGGAGGCCCCGTCCGAATATTTACGTATTTAAATATAAATATAATTTTCCAGTTAGTTTAGAAGACCGATGGCTTCACCGACCTGTGAAACTTTAAAAAAATTAATTTTTTTTTTTTTTTTTTTTTTAATGCGGTACTTTTTACATGAAGAAGAAATCGT
The DNA here is from genome assembly GCA_037577465.1 of Liposcelis bostrychophila. NCBI lineage: Eukaryota > Metazoa > Arthropoda > Insecta > Psocodea > Liposcelididae > Liposcelis > Liposcelis bostrychophila. Next base: position 4,391,844 of record CM075209.1, on the reverse strand, counting down.
TCTGCAGTTTACGGAAAACAAAATAATTCATTTAAAACGCATGAAAAAGTTTTAATAACTGAAGACATCAATAGAAGCTAGAGAGCCTAAAAGGAGAGTCGTCAAGTAAATGGGAGCTCTGTGAGTGGTCAGTTTCACGGTCGTGGTTTTAGACATTTTTTAACCTCAACTGGTTGTTCAGTAACTGTTCTTTTTATTTTTGCTGGTTTGTTTTAATACAAAAGTCATGCATTTAAAATGTATAATTCAAAATAAGTATAAAGGTACGAGTCCGTAAAAATTAAGGTTGCACTATCAGGTTACCAAATTGTAACTAGTTAAGGTTATTAACGAAAAAAATGAATCACACAACTCTGGAGCGTGAAACTGACCAATCAGATAACTGACATAATTCCCATAATTTCCATCTCTCTAGGCTCCCTAATAGAAGGAGGCCGTTGGACCTCTCGAAAAAAAATTCAGACAACGGTCTATTTTCTGTCGATTATTTTGGACGCCATTTTGATTCCAACAGAATTTTTAATCATTAATAGTACACATTGTTAAACTCTTTTTAATTCTTAGAGACAAAAACACGTAACTTTGGCACCGCAGACATTTTAAAATTTTTAAATTTTCGGCCACCCTGACATATATGGAAAAGGTTATTAGACCTCTCTTAATATTATTTTAGGAAACATAAGTAAATACTGCACGCTGTAGGGTCGTTAACAAAAGAGCAGACAAAAAAAAAAAAAAAAAAAAAAAATTAATCTTTCCCATCTTTTGTTTATTGTATTATATATATATATATTGATGGTAGTTACTGTATGATAGTGAAAGTGTTCACTGTATACCTCAAAAATTAGAACTATTGTATTCCTGGCACCTTTTTAAACGTTGCCCAGCGGTCGCTAGGCAAGAGAAAAGCGGACATAATTCCCATCTCAAGCGTACGTAAAAACTCTTAAGATCTTATAGCCCAAATCCATCCGTTGATTTTCATAAAACCGTATATCTAGGGGTTTTCGGGATAGCTGAATTCGAATCTGATATCAGTTTCTAAAACTTCAAGACGGCGAAGTTAATATACTACTTTTATCCGCACTGGCTGAAGTTTACCGATATTCGATATAGAGGTTTTGAGTTCGCTGATTTCAAATCCGTCAGCATTTTTTTTTTTTTTTTTTTTTTTTTAATTTTATATGCCAGACCTAGCAGGGCAAAACACTGCTTCTAATAGCTTAAAATATTTAAAGAACCCCGCACAAGTTATAGGAATTTGGCTGTCGGATAAAACAAGGTATTTTCATTTTTGAAAAATTTTGGAGTAAAAATAAAGTAAATGAATTAGAAAAATTATTCGTGTCATAAAAAGTAATAAATAAAATTATTTTTTGTATGCAATAATTTGCTATAGTTGGGGCTTAAAAATTGTAAATCTAAACTGTCGAAATGACTGCTGAAGCATTGTGACGTCATATGTTAATATCGTTCCGACGGAAAATTTGTCACAGAATGCGATGCTTTCAATGTTTATAAACCAAGCCACAGCATTCTTGGAAACGTTTTTCGGACAGAACGATATTAACATATGACGTCACAATGCTTCAGCGCTTATTCCGACAGTTTTGATTTACAATTTTTAAGCCTGAACTTTAACAAATTATTGCATACAGAAAATTGTTTTTTTAATACTTTTCATTACACAAATAATTCTTGAAGTTCATGTACTTTATTTTTACACCAACATTTTTTAAAAATAAAAATACCTGAAAATATCCTATTCCATTTGTTTTTGTTATTCTTTCGCTTGTTTTTAAATAAATAAAAATTGCATCCGATACCCGAATTCCTATTATTTTATGCGGGGTTCTTTGAAATTTTAATTTGATAACCTGTTATAATATTTAACTTGTTCTAACACGAATAAAAACTCGATTTTCTAAAAGCTGTCGTTCAAACAAAAGTGGGGCTACTTTCTTCAATCATGCTTACACCTGAATACTTTTAATAATCGAAGAGGCAAGTGTGAAAACAATTTCATTTCAATTTGACCGGTAAATGCAACAGCATTCACCTCAGCATTTGAGTTCCCGTGGTTTCTTAATTTTTTTTTCTCCTGAAAAACTTAATATTTTCATAATAAAAAAAGTTTAGGCAACTAGGCTTGAACATAACACTCGAAAATAATCAATGATTTAATAAGTTTAATTTTTGAAACATATCGTATTCCTTTTCAATTATTTTAAAAAAATTAAAGTGTTTAAAGTAGCCCCCTGGTACGGCATCAGAGACGAAATGCAAGTTAGAACATTAAACTAGATGTTAACTCTTTCGTTTTATTTACTGACAGGATGGAGGAAAGTGAAAGCACACCTCGAATTCCGGCCGATTACAATTTAAAAAATTGGTCAACGATCGCTTACGCAGCTTCGCTATGGAACAAATCGAATATTACGCCGTTTTTCGACACGGAAAACCAAACTGGATCCTTTGCATACATCAAAAAAATGGTAAAGGAAAAAGAAAAAGAATTGAAATGGTTACCATCACAAATCCTTAATCGGATATTATGTATGTTTGTATCCATGGGTCAAAGAATCGCCCTTTGGTGCAGATTTGCAGAAAAATTATTGTTGATCCCTCGAAACTTGGCCGCCACCGTTCATTGGACAATAGATGGAGCCATCGACGAAGCAAGAATACTTCGAAGCTCAAAAATCTACCCAGGACATAAATTTTTAGAAGACAAGCGATTGTTTTATTACACGATTTGTGCCAACGTGCACATCGACTACATCAACCAGAATTGGGAAGAGATGTTAAAATTTTATTACATGTATGAAAAAACGTCTCTCAGTCCTACAAATATTAAGTTTGAGTTTATTATTAGCTCGGTAATTTTTTTAGCAAGGCTTACATTTTCCCAGCTGTCAAATCACAAAATCAGGGGTTATAACGAGTATAATTATCAACAAAAGAAAAGTATGTTTTTGTTATCGGTGGAAGAAGGATGCGCCAAAGCTGCTTTCTATTACTGGAGTTTATTGGAGGAAGAGGAAAAACAAATGGAACTGATCAGAGTAGCCACCGATGCTAGTTCTACCTACTATATAAGAAACCGAGGCCACGATAGTTTCAAAGCGCAAGGAAATCCATGTGATAGGAAAAATCATGTTGCCACGGAATGCGTGTTTTTACAATACAAAAGCAAAAGCTCGGCCGATTTGTTGATTCATTTCATGAAGCACTTGTCAGAGGTCCAATTAAACCACTATTTCACTGATACCATCAATGTTTATCTTCCAGTCAAAGCCGTCTTCGATATTTTAGACATTTTTATGTATCATTCCCCATTAGAAGAACTTCTGCCTATAGCGTATCAAGTGATTTTTAAACACTGCGAAGAACGAATCGACTGTTACGACCTGGTAAACAGGATCCTCGAAGCCATGGATCGCAATAAAAAATTGGGACTTTGCAACACACAAAAATTCCACAGAAAAATATTCATAGCTTCTTGGGAGAAATTTAGAATCTACAATACTTTCAAAGAAATTCTGGATTCCTACAAAGACCTTACAATAATAATATACGACCTGTTCGACTTAGACATCTTAAATTTCATTATCAATACCGACTGCGAGGATGAATATAGAAAAATTATTTTAGAAATCGGAAAAACAAAGTTTAAAACGTTAGTGGAAAATGAAGAGTACGAATTATTGCAGAAATTCGTGAATGATGTTTTACAATCCGAAGATGAACGAAAATGGTTCAAAACAGTTTCCTTGGAACTTTTCGGGGTCTTAATTAATCAACTTAAGTTTGATTCAGTGGATAAACTATTACAAATTGCTCAATGCGCGACAAACCAAGATCCTGTTATATACGCGTGTGAAAAGTTTATTTGCCGCAATCCGACTCCCTTAAAGTTGACATTTAACAGTTGGGAAGAGAATCAAAATTTTAAGAAAAACTGGTTAGTTTCTAACCCCTCGTGGGTACTCTTTCTTTGGGAAAAACACGAACGTTTTTCGAAAAACGCTAATTTTGCAGATTATATTCCAAGATTTTTGCGATGGGTATTAAAATCGAACTCTGAAGTCAAGCGATTCGAATCAAGAGAATTAACTACTCAAGGTTATCTGAAGATTCTTTTCGCAGTTCTATTCAAACGCCTAAAAAATGGCTCTCAGATATTTTACATAGTTGATGAATTATTATCATATTGTACAAGTGCTAAAAATATAAAGATTAAAAAACGTAAAATTCGTAGAAACATATTCGCATGGATCACATTTTTAAGCCGTGAATGTTGTTTACACTGTGCGGATGACTTCTTGAACTGGATTTTCAAGAATAAAAAAAATGAGGTTATAGAAGCTTATTTGCGAGAAAAGGAGCTCGAATCGTCTGAAACTGAAGACAAAAATCATTGTGGCAATCAAACTGCAAGGGCATCATATGGCATTGGCATTAAAAATAGAACCCGCCTACGAAAATGTCGACGAAATTTGACTCATTTCAAAGAGTTGGGGAATGAAAATGACTTTCGTAACTGTAAATATATCTACTTTGATGAGTATCATTATTAAGGTTTACGACGAATTGTAAATAGAAACCGAATTATAAACAGAGATTTTTTTTTACTTTATTTCGAATTTGAAACCTAACGTTTCATCTTTTAACGTGAGAAGCGATAATTGAAATAATTAAATAAATTCAGATATAAGAGAGAAAAAAAAGTTAATAAAAGCGTTAACTGTACATATATGTACAGTTTCGCGTACAACTGTACAAGTTCGTATAAAATAGTAAAATAAGTAAAATAAGTTCGTACAACTGTACAAGCGTTACTGTACAAATTCGCGTCTAAATTGCGAGTTTGAATTTTTTTTTTTTTTTTTTTTTAATACTTTGTAAAAATGGTTGAGCGTAAAAAATCAATAAAACAATTAGCGGCGATTGTTAATGCGAAGTTAATGAGGGGAAAATCGCAAAAAAGTTATTATTACTTTCGAGTGGCCGCGAAGCGGGCGCGAAGAAAGTATTGCCGTGGTCGGAAAAGGGAAAATCGTTAATCCTGCCAGTTTCTACATGAAACTTATATAGTTATACTTAGAATAATATTATGAGTTCCCGGTTGTCCGCCTCGTACGCCTCGTACGCCACGTACGCCGCGTACGCCCGGAGGTTTTTCTCCGCTATTACGCATCGGATCAAAAGGAAATTTTGCACAAGTATTTTTCGTCGAAAAATAAGAGGGGGTCTTTTCTTATTTTTTAAAAATTTAAAAAATTACGTAAACGGCAAATATTTGAACTTTTAAATTTGGTTTGTTTCTTGCGACGATAAATCTCGAACCCGGCTACAAATCATCACCAATTTTCGTACTGTAGTAGATATTGGTCAAAGTATCATACCATCAAAATTTGGTTGAATTCTGGTGATTGGTTCACAAATTATGAGGATTAGGCTACGTGTAAATTAGGCCTAAAAATCGATATCTCGAATGACGTAATAAGTCATATCGATATATCGATTAAGTCATATCGATATCTCGAGTTCCAGGAACAATCCATAATTCGGATTTTTTTTGTGGGTACAGCGGATTTCGCGGACCTCGGATCAAAAAACTAACCGGATTTTTGAAAATATTTTCGGGGTAGAGGAATCCGAATATGGAATTATTTTTCCGGAATTGGGATTCTTTATGTGGGTACAGCGGGAATCGTGTACCTCGGGTTTAATTAATACCCTTTGAAAACCTAAACTTGATTTTTTACGTTTTTTCTTTATTTCCACTTCTTTTTCCCACCAATAAAGCCGCGAGAAAGTTTAATGGGGTGCGTATGCACCCCCATTACCATTCTCCTTGTATTCGTGCTGGGCTAGCCAAAATTATTTTAAAAAGTTAATTTTTCTTTTAATTTTGCTTCTGACCAAAATATTGATTTTACGTAATATTTGGAATAAAGTATTTACCATTTAACTTTTTTACTGTTTAATTAATTTTTTTACTAACGAAGTTGTTACTGGCCACCAAAATACTGACCATTTACTTTCTCTGCCGACCGATTAATTTTAATACTGGCCCATTTAATTAAAATGCTGACAAAAAATCGTATTTAAATACTGACCAAATAATTTGTGGCCATTTAAAATATATGTATAAATAGTACATAAACAATATTTCAAATATTAAGTATTATTAGTATATTAAGTATTATTATGTGTATAATTATGTGTATAATTAAATTATAAATAATTATTTAATTTTTCATGAATTATATACAATTATATATAAAAATGTTTGAAATTAATGTGCTCAGGACTAACAGTACCTGAGACCTCAGGTTAAATGTAAAATTAAGAGGTTGCTTTTTGTTTGAACAGTCATAATATGGAGAAAGGTCAAAGGGCAAATTAGGTACCAGCCGACTTGATTTTAATTTTACAAAATTAATTTTATAAAAATTAATTTTATAAAATTATTGGGAATAATGCTTTTATTTTACTAATCGAACATGAGGATGGCTTAAAAAAGAATAAGAAATCTGCAAAAAAATAAATATGTTATGAAAAAAGAAAGAAAAAGCGCATAATTTCCGGTAATTTTATAAAATTAATTTTGTAAAATTAATTTAGGACCATAATGGAGAAGCAGCACTATGCTTTCATGAAATAATATGATGAAGAAAAAAAAAAGAATTCCCAAATTACCAATGGACTGCCCTCATAAGCGCTCCAAAAATTTAATAAGGGAAAAAATTGACCCTAATTCAATTTCCCATTTTTTTTTTTTTTTTTTTTTTTTGAAGATAGAATTTTTAATAATAGCTTCAAGACCAAATCTGCAGTTTGCGAATAAGGTCATAATTCCAAAACCGAATACTTCCGTCAGCAAAATTGTTCATTTTTTTTTTTTTAAATTTTGAGTTCTGGCTTTTTATTTTGGCTCCATTATTCCCCCTTAGAAGACTACAAGAAAAAAAAATGTGTCTTGCACGTGCCAATAAGAAAAGAAACAATTTTTTTTTTAAAAAAAAATGCTATTCCATTGTTCACAAGTATAGTCCCTTTACAGTAACAACCTTTTCTTTCAACTGTTCCTTGCTTTAGTCACGTGACTCATCATTCAAGTCACAAAGGACGAGCTACATTAATAATGTAGCTCGTCCTACGCTACGATAACTCCATACTTAGCATCAAGGGCATTCCATTGGGTTAAAGCATTGTAAATGTAGCTAGTTCTTTGTGACTTTAATCATGAGTCACATGACTAAAGGAAGATAACAAGTAGGGAAAAAAAGTCAGCCATTGAAGGATCATGAACCTGTGAAGAAAGGAATTACATCATAAACAAATATTTTAGTTTTTGAATCCTCCTGTTATGTTCTTCAAGTATTCTTCACCTTTACTTGCAATAAAAAGTTGGATTAAATGAAATAGCAGAAAGATAATAAAAAAGAGTGCACGAAAAGTTGATCATTCAGGTGAGCTTGAATTATTTTTTTTTAGGCCCTTATAGAAGGCCCCGACCCGAATCGGAAACAATCATTTTGATATAAAAATTAATTTTTTAATTTTTCGGTCCTTATGGGATCTTCAACATTTTTCGAAAACAAGTCCGGCAATCACCTTTTCTTCGAAAAGAATCAGGGAGGGTGCGTACACGAAAATTCAAAAATTCGTAAAATAAAGGCCACCCTCGTATAGCAGACATTTTGGATTTTTCAAACTCTACCTTTGCCTCTGCATTAGATACAGACGGTTAATGACGCATTTCTTTTTCTAACAGGCAAGATGGAGGAAAGACACAAGTACATTCCGCCCGATTGCAATTTACGAAATTGGGCAAGTATCGCATATGCAGCTAGCTTATGGGACAAACCAACCATCGGATCACTAACTGAGGTCAATAGCGAAACCGAATTGGCAGCGCGAATTAAAGAACTGGTGGAAAAAAAAGAGAAAGAGATGCATTTGCCGAAAGCAATATCAGATCGAGTGTTATGTACATTCAAATCCATGGGAGAAAGAATCCATGTGTGGTGCAAATACGCCCAGAAAACTTTGAAAATCCCTAAAGATATAGCTGAAAGAGTGCGCTGGACGACTTACGGAACCATCGACGAAGGGAAAATGCTGCAAGATTTGATCAGTTCAAAAAAATTCCAAGAAAAACGACATTTAGTACCAATAGAGGCGATATATTCCTTGGCCTGTTCCAGCGTGTCCATCGAATACATTCAAATGCACTGGGAAGAAATGTTAACGTTTTATGGAGGAAATGAAAAGAGTATTATATTAGATTTTCCTCAAACGCGGGAACTGATTATTGCCTCAGTAATTTTTTTTGCAAATCGTAACGATTTTCGAATTCCTGTGTCGTGTGTTGAAACATACTCGGATGCGAAAAATATGTTGACATTGTCAGTAAATGGAGGATATCTTACAGCTGCTCGATATTACTGGTGTCAACTTAATGAAAATCAGAAGAATGAGTTGATAGTTTACATTGCTCAAGTAGTCAATTCACAATATTTTAATTTAAGGAATTGTTCTAGGAAACCCAAGGGTGGTAACCTGCCAAAGATTTACAAAAAACAATGTTTCGCGGATTTATTAATTTTCTTTTTGAATTCTATGTCAGAAGATGATTTAAGGACGTTAGAAGACAAAGAATTCAGGCATAGAGACACAATCGGATATATTCTCGAACTCCTTATAAGTCAGTCGCCTTTGGAGGAGTATCTTCCATTAGCGTATGATTTAACCTCGAAATATTGCAAAAGTGAAGAAAATTGTCAAAATCTGTTAAAACAGATCCTTACCAACATGGATAAAAATAACACCTTCGGACTTTGGAACAAACAAAATTTTGCCATAAAACTGTTCAAATTCGTGTGGGATAAACTAGAACCTTACTATACTGTTAAAGAATTTTTTGAGTCCAAAAAAGAATTACTCGAACAAATATTCACGGTCTTCGATTTGCAGATTTTAAATTTTATAATTAATACAGGCTACGATGAAGGCAAACCCAGATATAATTTTATAAATAATTTTCAAAATAAGTTCGCAGACATAATCAAGGCAAGTCAATGGGACTTGTTGGAAAAATTCGCGTGTTATGCTTTACAAAGCGAAAATGATCGCACATGGTTCAGAGATATGTTCTGTAAATATTTACTCTCAATTCATGGCTGAATCCCGGCCTGATATTCAGGAAAAAATAAAATAAAAAATTAATAATTAAATTATAAATTCCTTATGGAAAATATTACTTATAACATACTTAAAAATATATAATATACTTAAAATAATACTTAATAAGAGTTTAGAAATTCCAAAAAATTTTATTCAGCTTTATTTTCACCCTTACCAAGGCAAAGAATAGACTTTTTGGGTAGAATTTCTGGAAAATCATGCCCTAAGCAAAATCTCATTAATTATCATGTTTTATAATTTTTTGTAAATTGATGTATAAAAAAAAGGTCAATAAATTAAATTAAATTAAAATTAAAAAAAAATAAAAAAATCATTTGAATAACCGATTAAAAAGCACTGGTCTTACCACCAAAGTACTGACAATCGGTGTTTTTTTACTGGTAATTCAAGCTAATCACTGATCATCAATAAAGGACTTTGACTGGGGCGAAAATATTTTTCCAAATTTTCATTTTCCAATATTTTTGAGCATAAAACTGTTACCGTCCCCGCAGATGTTAGCCTCATGCGTTAAATCTTGTATTGAGCGACTACAAATTTCGAGTATAGGCAACACGCATCACATGCATGTTATATGTACAAAATATCGCATAATTTTTTTTCCTTCCCAAAGCAATCGGGGAAAAAGTGCCTTACGGATTTTGGCCAATTAGATTTCAAATTTGATGTTAAAATGACGAAATACCAGGCAGGAAATATAATATGGAGAGCATTAAAACGCCTAGTTTAAATTATTTTATTGAAGATTTAATTTTTACTCTGATTGGCTTTACTTACACGCAGGAGAAATATGAACACAGGTTGAATGTTGTTAAATGACATCCGATATAAATTCTACTAAAACTTACCTGAAAATAAAAACAAAGAAAAATTATTATAGATATTATAAATTATTATATTAGAAGTAAGTAGTCTGGACGAAACGAAATTTCTTTTGATCTTAAAATCAATGATGGAGTCTTAAACATCATCAAACAATTACAGTAATAAATCAATCCAGGGCTGCAATTCCGATTCTGATTCCAAAAGTTAGAAAAAAATCTCAGATTCCGATTCCAACCAACAAACAGGGCTGCAATTCCGATTACATTTTATATCGGAATCGGAATCGGAATCTCATCAGGAAAATAAATTGGAATCGAAATCTCATTAGGAAAAATAAATCGGAATCGGAATCTCATTAGGAAAAATAAATCGGAATCGGAATCGGAATCACATTAGGAAAAATAAATCGGAATCGGAATCGGAATCTCATTACGATGCCATTCCAATTCTTATTTCTTAAAAAAAAAAAAAAAGAAAAAAGAAGCACGGATTCCGATTCCAATTACTTTTGAAATAGCAGATTCCGATTTAGATTCCGATTCCGAATAAAAATTAATCGGAATTCCAGCTTTGAATCAATCTCGAATTTATTAATTTATACTGTAATTGTAATTATAATTTTAGATTTTGATAGGAATAATAAGAACTCAACGAGTTAAGCGATTTTGCAAAAAAGGTTATTTCTTATTGGAAATTTTTTGATCTCAAAAATAAAGTCAGTTTTACAGTTTACAACTCCTCCGAAGAACAAGTCCCTGTTTTTTTTTTTTTTTTTTTTTTTTAACAACAGTAAAAAACTCCCTCGTAAAATACTTTTTCAGTAAACGGATGTGGAAAAAAAAAAAGTCCGAGTTAATCGAGGAATGGGTGTTCAATTATTGTAAATATAGGTCGTTCTTTGTGGCACGAATGATGAATCACGTGACTAAACGTAAACACCAGTTGAAAAAAAAAAGTGCCATTGTACAGAGCATATCACCCTTCCGAAGGAAAGAATAGCCTAAAAAATTCAGGTGAGTGTGAATATCTTATTTAAGGGTTTATTTCACTGTTATATCGTGCATTTCTTTTAAGAACTTGATAAGATTTATTAGCAAAATTTTTTTGAAGTTAGGTTTCAGATATCTCCTCCGGTTTTTTGAGCCAGAGACGCAAACAAGTATAGATGTTATTCGGTGGCCTCGTAGACAAAAAATGTGACTACGTCACATCCGCCTTCCCCTTCGCGCCATATTGCTTGTTTACATCGGGTTATTTGAAAACAAAAATCACTCAAAACATTATATAATCATTTTAAATATAGTCGTGTCAATTTTTTTTTTTTTTTTTACGGTAGTTACATTTTATAATTATAAATTACTTTCTTGAAATTTTTATTTAATATTATCACGCCTTTTCTGTTGAAGTGTTTTATTCGCAGATGTAAAATTTCTTTTTAACGTGGTTAGGTTATGCTTGATTTTTTATTTATATTATTTTATAGGGAATACGAACAACTGAAAATGAAAAATATCCCTTTTTTTTGCACTCAATTAGTGCAGGATGGGTTTCTGCCCAGGGTTTCTACCCTAAGGGCAGAAGCATTTCGGTTTTTTGCAAGATTAACTTGGCTGAACCTTTTTACAAGGAATTGTTTTTTTGGAGATTAAAGAACGTGGGTCGATAAGGCCGATTTTTGGGCTGTTTAAAAAAAAAAGTTTTTTTATGTTAAAAGGTGGTTTCATATGAGGTTAATAAGGGGTCATAAGTGGCACTGAGTTGCGCGCATGCTATGGCCATTTTTTTAAATTTTTTCACTTTTCGCTGTTGTGAACATGACAGTCGGAAATCTTCTAGTGGCAGACAAATAGTAGCCATGAAGGCCAATTTACTGCACCATATTAAGGTTGCGACCGGCGTGTTCACACATGCTTAATTCGCATGGTTTTTAGGCCTCATGAAGAAGCCGTTGAATGGCCCTAATTTGCTTTTCACACGAGCTTTCTAATGTTGAAAGCTTACTTAATTCACCATTTCCAACTTAAGCACATATGTGCGCCATTGTAAAATGAAGGAAATTGAATTTCAGATGGCTGATTTTTAATGTTTATACTCTGTTTTAACCGTATTTTTCATTCATATTACATGCCTAACGTTTAAATGGATCAGATGCATTATTGTGCGAATATATATTTTGATCTCATTAATCAGTAAAACATGAATAAAAGGTCCGCGATTTATTTATCAACTACTTGTTTTCGAGAACATTTTTAAAAAGTGTTCTTCCGAAAAGGCGCGAAACAAGTTTTTTTTTAAAAAATGTTCTCGAAAACAAGTAGTTGATAAATAAATCGCGGACCTTTTATTCATGTTTTACTGATTAATGAGATCAAAATATATATTCGCACAATAATGCATCTGATCCATTTAAACGTTAGGCATGTAATATGAATGAAAAATACGGTTAAAACAGAGTATAAACATTAAAAATCAGCCAACTGAAATTCAATTTTCATCACTCAGTGCAGAAAACTTATTTTTCCGCACTAGTGCGTTTTAAAAAAACCTTTATTGCGTTGTGCTTTGTGATGAAAAGTAGCTTACAACACAAGAACTGCAAAAGAATTACCCGTCGAGACCTTTTTAAAGCCCTCGCCTTCGGCTCGGGCCTCAAAATCGGCCTCGACGGACAATTTTTTCTTTTGCAGCTCTTGTGTTGTAATATACTATTCCTTCATTTTACAATGGCGCACATATGTGCTTAAGTTGGAAATGGTGAATTAAGTAAGCTTTCAACATTAGAAAGCTCGTGTGAAAAGCAAATTAGGGCCATTCAACGGCTTCTTCATGAGGCCTAAAAACCATGCGAATTAAGCATGTGTGAACACGCCGGTCGCAACCTTAATATGGTGCAGTAAATTGGCCTTCATGGCTACTATTTGTCTGCCACTGGAAGATTTCCGACTGTCATGTTCACAACAGCGAAAAGTGAAAAAATTTAAAAAAATGGCCATAGCATGCGCGCAACTCAGTGCCACTTATGACCCCTTATTAACCTCATATGAAACCACCTTTTAACATAAAAAAACTTTTTTTTTTAAACAGCCCAAAAATCGGCCTTATCGACCCACGTTCTTTGGCGGTGCAAACAACCAAAATGGCGTGGAGGGGAACGCGGATGTGACGACACACTTTCTTGGTCTTCAATTCCACAAAGTGATCTGTATACATGTTTCCTACCACCTTAAAATGTAGCTTTTATGGAGAGGCCCTTGTAAAATTAATTTTTATGTAGTCATTGAAAAAAAGAGTTGAAACACCTACAATTCATCCGTTTAATTATTTACTTTTATATAAAAAAATATCCGGATATTAGGAAGATTGTGAAGAATAAAAAAAAAGTAGTGAGTCTCGCTACGATAACTCACTGAAGAAGAGAAGTGAAACTTCAAAACACCAAACACTAAATTCCAAAAACATCTAAAAGTGCTAAACAAATTACGCAAAAACTTTGTGAAATGACGGAAAATTGAATTGACAGGACGGACCTTCAATTGACGGAAAATAAACGAAAAATGAAAAAAAAATTCGAAGAATAAGCGAAAAATTAACGAAAAATTTAAAAAATTAACAATATTATTAGCGAATTATTAACGAAGAATAAGGAAAAAAATTAAGAAAAATTAACGAAAATTTCAACTTTAGGCATTTATTAGCAAAAATTTTAATTTAATTTTCGTTAACTTTCCAAGTTAATTTTCTAAAATTTTAAGTTAATTTTAAATTAATTTTCGTTAATTTCTATTAACTATCGTTAATTTTTCGTTAATTTTCGTAAATTAACGTCAATTTTTCAAAAAATGCGTGAACACTTCCATTTTACCCCTCTATGTTTGCAATCTTTTTTAATCGATTGAACTTTTCAAGTTGAATTTTTCACGCAGACCGATCCTAAAGAAGTTTCACTTTTTGTGAATCTTTTTTATAAGAGTTACATTGGCAGGTGGTGGGAAAGATGGCTGCCGTACATAGCAGGTTATGGAACTGCACTTCATATAAAAAATAAATTTTTCGGTCTGAGAAAAAGTACCGTACCAGGGGGCTACTTTGTACGTTTTTTTCCAAAAACAGATGTAAAATATAGAAGAAAGTTCACATCTGTTTATACCAACATTAAGAGGCGTTATTTAGGTTTAATTTGATACCCTGTTATATTATTTATACTTGTTCAAACACGAATAAAACCTCGATTAGCCAAAAGCTGTCGTTCAAACAAAAATGGGGCTACTTTGCACAATCATGTTTATAGCTGAATGTCGTTAATAATTAGGGTGCAAATTCACTATGGAATGTTAGACCAACATGTTGGTACAACAAGTTGGACAAACACGTTATACCAACTTTTTGGAATGTTGGACTAGCTTGTTGTACCAACATATTTGACAAGCGAACGAATCGACTATTACAGAATTTACTCCTAGGGTGCAAATTCACTATGGAATGTTGGACCAACATGTTCGTAAAACAAGTTGGACCAACATGTTGTACTAACTTGTTGGACCAACATTCCCACTAATTTTGGCGCAGGGGTGCAAATTCACTATGGAATGTTGGATCAACATGCTGATGCAACAAGTTGGACAAATATGGTCCAACATATATTGGTCCAACATTCCATAGTGAATTTGCACCCTAGGAGTAAGTTCTGTATTAGTAGGTTCGTTCGTTTGTCAAACATGTTGGTACAACAAGTTAGTGCAACATGTTGGTCCAACTTTTTGTACAACAAGTTGGTAAACATTCCGTAGTGAATTTGCATTGTGGAATGTTGTACCAACATGTTGGTCCAACATTCCACAAATTGGACAACCATGTCATACCAACTTGTTGGAATGTTGGACCAACTCGTTGTACTAACATGTTTCACAAACGAAAAAACCGACTATTACAGAATTTACTTTTACGCCAAAATTAGTGCGGAATGTTTGGTACAACATGTTGGTCCAACATTCCGTAGTGAATTTGCACCCTAAAACAGTATATGACAAATCATTGGTTTCTGTAAACGGAAAATGTCTTAATAAAACGACTGGTACCTATTTAGATGCTCTATTAATGACTATCGCCATATATTTAAAAAAATGTTATTGA
The DNA here is from genome assembly GCA_037577465.1 of Liposcelis bostrychophila. NCBI lineage: Eukaryota > Metazoa > Arthropoda > Insecta > Psocodea > Liposcelididae > Liposcelis > Liposcelis bostrychophila. The sequence goes on along the minus strand of CM075209.1, from coordinate 4,376,670 downwards.
CAGGATGGAGGATGACTGGTCGGACGATGACTGGATGGAGGAAAGTGAAAGCACACCTCGAGTTCCAGCCGATTACAGTTTGAAAAATTGGTCAACGATTGCTTACGCAGCTACGCTATGGGAAAAACCAAACATTACTCCCTTTTTCGACACGAAAAACGAGACTTCCTTTGCATACATCAAAAATATGGTGAAGAAAGCAGAGAAAACACTGAATCGGTTACCACCACAAATCCTGAATCGGATATTATGTACGTTCGTGTCCATGGGTCAAAGAATCGCCCTTTGGTGCAGATTTGCACAAGAAATACTGACGATCCCTGGAGACTTGGGCGCAAATATTCACTGGACAATCGATGGAGCCATCGACGAAGGAAGAATACTTCGAAGCTCAGAAATCTACCCACGAAATCAACTTCTAGAAGACAAGCGATTGTTTTATTACACGATCTGTTCCAACGTGCACGTCGACTATATCAACCAGAATTGGGAAGAGATGTTGAAATTTTATGATTTGTATGAATATTCGTATCAAAATTCTAGACGTACAGACAAGTCTGACTTTATTGTTCGCTCGGTAATTTTTTTAGCAAAGCTTACATTTTCCCAGCTGTCAAAATACAATATCAGGAGGTTTAATGCGTATAATTCGTCCCAAAAGGAAAATATGTTTTGGTTATCGGTGGAAGAAGGATGCGCCAAAGCTGCTTTCTATTACTGGGGTTTACTGGAGGAAGAGGAAAAACAAATAAAAACGATCAGAATAGCTACTAATTTTAGTTTTACCAACTATTTAAGAAACGAAGGTCACGATAGTTTTAAAATACAAGAAAATAAATGTGATGAGAAAAAGCATAATGTCGCGGAATGCATGTTTTTACAATACAAAACCAAGTGCTCAGCCGATTTGTTCATTTTTTTCATTAAGCACATGTCAGAGGTCGATTCAATTCGATTTTTAACTGAAATTAGCCGTTCCTATCCTCAAAAGAAAGCTATTTTGGACCTTTTTATGTATCATTCCCCATCGGAAGAATTCCTGCCTATAGCAAACGAAGTGGTTTTTAAACACTGCAGAGACACAGTCGAGTGTAGAGACCTGATAAACAGGATACTCGACGCCATGGATCGCAATAAAAAACTGGGACTGGGCAACAAACAAAAATTCCACAGTAAAATTTTCATAGCTGCTTGGGAAAAACTAAGAACTTACAAGACTTGGAAAGAAATTTTCACTTGGGAAATACACTTTATAAAGTCAATATACGACGTGTTTGACCTTGACATCCTAAATTTCATTATCAATACCGACTGCGAGGATGAATATAGAAAAAGCGTTTTAGAAATCGGGACGCCAACATTTGAAATTTTAGTGGAAAATGAAGAATACGAATTATTGCAGAAATTCGTGAATGACGTTTTACAATCCGAGGATGCACGCAAATGGTTCAAAACCGTTTGCTTTGAATTTTCCGAGGATTTTATTTATAAATTTAAGTTTGACACAGTAAATAAACTATTAAAATTTACTCACTGCGGGACAAACCAAGATCTTGTTATATACACGTGTGAAAGGTTTATTTGCAATAATCCAACTCCCTTAAAGTTGACATTTCACAGTGAGGAAGAGAATCAAAATTTCAGGAAAAATTGGTTGGTTTCTAACCCCTCGTGGGTAGCCTTCCTTTGGGAATTGCAAAAAGCTAATTTTTTAGATTATATTCCGAGATTTTTGAGATGGATATTAAAATCTGAAGATGAAGTCAAGCGATTCGAAATAGAAAAATTAACTACTCAAAGCTCATTAAAGAATCTTTTTGCGGTATTGTTCACACGCCTGGAGGATGGCTCTCAGATATTTGATGTAGTTGATAAATTATTATTACATTACTTAAGATTTGAAAATGTAAGAAAATTAAAATGTGAAATTAGTGCCAACGTATCCGAATGGATCACGTTTTTAAGACGTAAATGTTGTTTACATTGCGTAGATGACTTCTTGAACTGGATTGTCATGTCAATGAATTTAAAAAAAAGTGAAGTTGTAGAAGCTTATTTGCGAGAAAATGAGCTCCAGTCGTCCGAAACTGAAGAAAAAAATCATTGTGATAATGAAACTGCAGGGGCATCATACGACCATAAAAACACAACCCGCCTTCTAAAATGTAAACAAGAATTGACTGATTTCAAGCAGTTGGGGACTGAAATTGATCTCCATAGCTGTAAATATATCTATTTTAAAAAAAAGTACAGAGAAACGTCCCTGTAAGGGATATCTGGGATCTGTCTCTTATAGAAAGATGTCCTTAGTTGGAAAATCTCTATTTTTAGCGTTTTGTTAAGTTAGACTTAAAAAAATAAAACAAGTTGCGTTTTGTTTTGACTGCAATTTTCGCACTTTTATATTCTGTTAACGAAGTGAAAAATTGACAGAACGTTAAAAATCGAATTGGATAAAGTGAAAAATTTAGATGAATAAAGGGCCATTCTCAAAATATTTACAATAATCAGGTCCCGGGCATTTTAACTTATTTCTGAATTTGAATGAAAAACTACATTATGATTTGATAGAACGAACAACAAAATGTTTTTTGAAAGTAAATTCAATTTCGGCACCTTCAGATAGAAAAAGTGGCTGTTTCACGAAAAAAAAATGCTATGATAGTGGAAAAAAATGGGTGTCCCAACTTTGAGATTCCCAGATAAACAGCTTGATTTTTTACTTAAACCAATTCAGAAAAAATCTTTTTTTCACGATTAGCAATCAGAAATATAAGTAAATCAATCATTTGAAATGAATTGAATCATTCCATTGTAATTTCTCTTGAAATAAGGTTTTAAAATTTGTCCTCCATTTCTTTCCACTAACGCTGTTTTTTTTATACCTATTATCTAATTTCACGACTTATAAATTATAACCACTCATATATAAAGAACTAAATATCAATAAAAAAATTTATTTTTACCTTTAAAACTCTAAATAAATTTTTAAATAAAAATGCTTTAAAATTAAAGGGGAAATTAACGTTTGATCGACGATCACGATAGTGGAGTTCAGCAAAACTCCACTAACGCGAGCCAAAAAACTGCCCGGAAATTATTTTAAAAAATTAAACCGCTCACCTAAAACTTTACTAACAAGTCATACTATCGATTTTTCGTCTTTCCGAGACATTTTTTTGGGTAAAACCGCACAGAAATAGTGAATTAAAGAAAATAACAATTCCACTATCGCAATCAAAACACTAGTGTTATATGGGTTGTTTACATTTTTGAAGGGACATTTTTCGTTCCGAAAATTGTATGTAAATTGAGAATGGCCCTAAAGTGAAAAATTGTCCGAAATTAGCAACCTATATTTCATTACGTTCTGGGGTGTACCAAGTAAAGAGATTATTTTATATGAATGTTTAGGAAATGGACCAAAAAATAAGTGTCCGCGTCCTGTAATTAGAGGGTCCCTTATTGGGAGATACCAGTACGAAAAAGAGTTGCATAAAATATGCAAATTTTTGCAAAATAAATGCAAAAAATTATATGTAAAAGTGTATTAACTTTGTATAATTTAAACAAAATATTTGGACATGCATAGTTTTTACAAAAATTATGCATAATGTTTTTAAGCACAAAAATTTGGAAATACATAATTATATATAATTTACATGTAATTTATGCATAATCATCTACGAGGATAAAAAAATTTTTTTCGTTAAAAAAATTTAAATTTTTTATACATAATTTATGCATTTTTTATGTATGTTCAATTTTTTGTATATTTTACGTCCAATTTTTGTACAATTAATGTAAGTTTTATGCATTCCTTTTTCGTACGGGTAAAAATTCATGGGGTTATACGGGAGAAAATGGGGATCGTGAAATGTTGTCCCTAAAAAGGCAATGTCCTGTATAATTCAAATTTATGTATAAATAAATAAATAAATACTACGTACTATTTATGTCTATAATTTTTCATGAATTACATATTATTTATATGATTTTCGTATAAATTATATATAAAAACGTTTCAATTTAACGTGCTCAAAACGAACAGTACTTCAGGTTTGATAAAAAATTAAACGGTTGCTTTTTGTTTGAACGATTATAATATAGAGGAAGGTCAAAGGTACCAGCCGAATTGAATTTAAAAAACTGGGCATATGCAGCATCGCTGTAGGACAAAGCGAATATTTTTTCCACGAAGATAACGGATTTGGATCCTACGCTTACATCAAATGATATGGTGCAAAAAAAAAAAAAAAAAAATTCCAAAATTATCAATGAACTACCGCTTGCCCTACTAAAATGCCCCAAAAATTTTACAAGAGAGGGAATAGTTTATTTTCTTATTGTGGCGTGAAAGATATTTTTTTCTTGAGATTATTTATTGAGCCAAAATAAAAAGCCAGAACTCCAAATTAAAGAAAAAAAATTCGGTTTTGGAATTATGAACTTATTCGCAAATGGGCGATTTTGTCTTGGAGCTATGATACTATAATTACCAATGAATGAAGAATGGTAATTTTATAACAATTTAACTGAATTTTTTTTTTTTTTTTTTTTTTTTTTTTTTAAATTTTGTTTTTGATTTTATGTAAATCTATGTTCGATTAAAAATGTAACTATATTGTCGGACAATAAATAAATATTATTATTATTATTATTATTATTGACGATTCTACCTTTAAAAAAAGGGAAGAAAAACGAATCGGTGTCAATTTTTTTTTTTTAATGCTATCCCATTGTTCTCAAGTATAGTCCTTTACAATAATAACATTTTTTTTTTCAACTGTTGCCTCCTTTACTTATGTGACTCATCATTAAAGTCACGAAGGACGAGCTACATTAATAATGACTGAACCCGATAACTCCATACTTAGTATCAAGGGCATTCCATTTGTAAATGTAGCTAGTTCTTTGTGACATTAACGATGAGTCACATGACTAAAGGAAGATAACAAGAAGCGAAAAAAAGTCGGCCATTGAAGGATCATGAACCTGTGAAGAAAGGAATAACATCATAAACAAATATTTTAGTTTTGAGTCCTGTTAAATCTAACGTATTTCCAAGCATTCTTGAGTTTCACTTGCAATAAAAGTTGGATTAAATGAAATAGCAGAAAGATAATAAACAAGTTTGCACGAAAAGTTGATCATTCAGGTGAGCTTGAATTTTTCTTTTAGGCCTTACCGATAAAGGAGGCCCCCATCCAAACTCTACATTTCGCTCTGCATAAGGTACAGACGGTTAATGGCGCCTTTCTTTTTCCAGCAGGTAAAATGCAGAAAACTTCAAGATACATTCCGCCCGATTGGAATTTAAAAAATTGGGCAAGGATCGCATATTCAGCTAGCTTATGGGACAAACCAACTATCGAATTACTAATTCAGGCCAAGAGCAAAACCGAATTGACAGCGCAAATTAAAGAACTAGTGGAAAAAAAAGAGAAAGAGATCTATTTACCGAAAGCAATATTAGATGAAGTATTATGGACATTCAAATCCATGGGAGAAAGAATCTATGAGTGGTGCAAATACGCCCAGAATAATTTGCTAATTCCAGAAGATATAGCTGAAAGAGTGCACTGGACGACTTACGGAACCATCGATGAACGGAAAATGTTGCAAGATTTGTTAAGCTCAAAAGAATTCCAAGAAAAACGATATTCAGTACCATCAGAGGTGATATATTACTTGGCCTGTTCCAACGTGTTCATCGAATACATTAATCTGCACTCGGAAGAAATGTTAACGTTTTACGGAGTTCATGAAAAGTCAATTATATTCAATTTTATGGGGTTTGAGCCGGTGCGGGAACTGATTATTGCCTCAGTAATTTTTTTTGCAAATCGTAACGATTCTCGAATTCCTGTGTCGTGTGTTGAAAAATATTCGAATGCGAAAAATATGTTGATATTGTCAATAAAAGGAGGACATGTTACAGCCGCTCGATATTACTGGTGTCAACTTAATGAGAAGCAGAAGAATGAGTTGATAGTTTCCATTGCTCAAGTAGTCAATTTACAATATTTTCATTTTGCGGATGATACAAACCGTTACAAAATCCAGTGCCTGGGGGATTTATTAATTTTCTTTTTGGATTCTATGTCCGACGATGATTTAAGGATGTGGGAAGGCAAAAGAGTCGAAGGTCGAGACACTATTCCATGTATTCTCGAGCATCTTATGTATCACTGTCCTTTGGAGGAGTATCTTCCATTAGCGTATCGTTTAACCTCAAATTATTGCACAAGTGAGCGCAGGTGTCTCGATCTGCTTTTACATATCCTTCGAAGCATAGATATAAATAACACCTTTGGATTTTGGAACAAACAAAATTTTGCCAGAAAACTCTTCAAATTCCTGTGGGATAAACCGGAACTAGGATCTTCTAATGCTAAAGAATTTTTCGATAAAAACAAAGAGCTCGCTATAGAAATATTCGATGTCTTCGATTTGGAGATTTTAAATTTTATAATTAATACATGCTACGATGAGAGCAAACCCAGATATATTTTAATAAGTAATGCTCAGGATAGCTTCGTAAAGATAATCCAGGCAAATAAGTGCGAGTTGTTGGAAATATTTGCGAGCGATATTTTAAAATGCGAAAAAGATCGCATATGGTTCAGAGACATTTTCTGTAAATATTTACTCTCTATTTATGGCTGAACGCCGGCAGACAAATAATTAAATTATGAATTTCATACGGGAAATATTACTTACAAGTATACTTCAAAATGTATAAATATGCCACTTTTTAAACTTGTAATTCATAAAGTTCAGCCTTGCAAAAAAAATGCCGTTAAATAAAACATATTAAAAAAAATTTAAAACCGCTTAATTATTTCCAAATTTTGATTTTTCAACAACCACAGATACTAGCTCTATGCGTTGAAACTTGTACTGAGCGACTACAAATTTCGAGTATAGGCAACACGCATCACATATGTGTTATACAAAATATGGCATAGTTTTTGTTCCTTCTCAAAGAGATTGGGAAAAAGTGTCTTACGGATTTTGGCCAAGTAGATTTCAAATTTGATGTTAAAATGACGAAATACGAGACAGGAAATATAATATGGAGAGCACTAAAACGCCTAGTTTAAGTTACTTATTTAAGATTTAATTTTTACTCTGATCGGCTTTACTTACACGCAGGAGAAATATGAATACAGGTTGAATGTTATTAGATGACGTTCGCGGTCCGATATAAAATCTATTAAAACTTACCTGAAAACAAAAACAAAAATTTTTAACTAAAGTCTAGAAAGTTACAATTTTAATATTGAAACCTAGCTTTAGCTCATATTCTTGGCTAAAGTAAAAAGGAAGAAAATGTAGTGAACATTTTATTTATAATTTTTAAGCTTTTGTTTCTGTTCCTGCAGTCTAATTTTAACATTTAAAAAAAACATTTGAAAAAAAAAAATTAAATATGCTCTATGTGCATATAGCGTAAAGAAGACGTGAAACTTCTTATGGGGTTAAATATTATATTAGTCGTTATTTTATGGTGTTTTCACTTCAAATTCTAAAAACCCAACAAAATTAAAAAGTTTTCTTGAAATTTTCTTCTTCGAATTTACTTTCGCGGAAACTGACGAAAATTTCAATTTTCTTTTCAAATTATTTGGCATAGTCGAAAATTTTACCTGAAATTTCAATCTTTTTCAAATTTTTGTTCAAGCAATTTGCGGTAGTCGATAATTTTTCCGGCAAATTTTATCATTAAATTTTAAATTAATAAAATATAAAATTTAAATAATATTTAAATTTTAACTTTGAAAACTTCGGGAAACTTTTAAAAATTTCATTTCGCGGACCCGTCCCAAAAGAAGTTTCACTGCAATTAAGGAAAAAAAATGAAACAGGCTCTACGTCGGTAAAGCCTAAAGAACTTGAAGTAAAACTTCTTATGCCGTTGCGTTTTAGTATTTTTTCAACCAATTTACCTTGAAATAATTAATTTCTTTTTTCTTTTTTCATTGTTTTTTGCTTACTTAAATTTTAATAAAAAACACACCAGAGTTAAAATTGCCTAAAATCGCCCAATTGCCTTTTTTCAATTTTTTTTTTAAAATCACCCTTTTTTAACCATTTTCAAAATTCGTTTTTCAAAATCACCCTTTTTTCAACCATTTTATTTTCAACACAAAACCAACATTCGTTTTAAAAACCCTGAGTTGGCTGTGTGACCACACGGCCGGAAGATTTTTCGTGGATACGTCAATAAAAATTGCTATTAAAAACATTGGCATCGAGAATAGTTGCCATTAAAAAAGTGAAAAATTGAAATAGTTTAACATGAACATTTGAAATAGTTAAACTTTTACAATTTAAAGCAAGGAATAAAAAATAATAATTAATCAAAAAAGAATTATTTTAATTATTTAAAAATTAAATTAATATTTGAAATGCAGAAATCCCCGAAATACTTTTTCGGGGATTTGATTTTCGGAGATCTGACCTGGCCCTATTACCTCGACAATTGCCGCTCGAGCGAAGCGAGAGGTGTGTAGAGCTAGAGTGTAAATGCCTACGCAGGAAACACTCTAGAGTGTGTGGTGCCTAGGCAGGAAACACTCTAGAGTGTGTGGTGCCTAGGCAGGATACACTCTAGTAGAGTGTGTGGTGCCTAGGCAGGATACACTCTAGTAGAGTGTGTGGTGCCTAGGCAGGATAAACTCTATTAGAGTGTGTGGTGCCTAGGCAGGATACACTCTAGAGTGTGTGGTGCCTAGGCAGGAAACACTCTAGAGTGTGTGGTGCCTAGGCAGGATACACTCTAGAGTGTGTGGTGCCTAGGCAGGAAACACTCTAGAGTGTGTGGTGCCTAGGCAGGATACACTCTAGAGTGTGTGGTGCCTAGGCAGGAAACACTCTAGAGTGTGTGGTGCCTAGGCAGGATACACTCTAGTAGAGTGTGTGGTGCCTAGGCAGGAAACACTCTAGAGTGTGAGGTGCCTAGGCAGGATACACTCTAGTAGAGTGTGTGGTGCCTAGGCAGGATACATTCTAGAGTGTGTGGTGCCTAGGCAGGATACACTCTAGTAGAGTGTGTGGTGCCTAGGCAGGAAACACTCTATAGTGTGTGGTGCCTAGGCAGGATACACTCTATTAGAGTGTGTGGTGCCTAGGCAGGAAACACTCTATAGTGTGTGGTGCCTAGGCAGGATACACTCTATTAGAGTGTGTGGTGCCTAGGCAGGATACACTCTATTAGAGTGTGTGGTGCCTAGGCAGGATACACTCTATTAGAGTGTGTGGTGCCTAGGCAGGATACACTCTAGAGTGTGTGGTGCCTAGGCAGGATACATTCTATTAGAGTGTGTGGTGCCTAGGCAGGAAACACTCTAGAGTGTGTGGTGCCTAGGCAGGATACACTCTATTAGAGTGTGAGGTGCCTAGGCAGGATACACTCTAGTAGAGTGTGTGGTGCCTAGGCAGGATACATTCTAGAGTGTGTGGTGCCTAGGCAGGATACATTCTAGAGTGTGTGGTGCCTAGGCAGGATACACTCTAGTAGAGTGTGTGGTGCCTAGGCAGGAAACACTCTAGAGTGTGTGGTGCCTAGGCAGGATACACTCTATTAGAGTGTGTGGTGCCTAGGCAGGATACACTCTAGAGTGTGTGGTGCCTAGGCAGGATACACTCTATTAGAGTGTGTGGTGCCTAGGCAGGATACACTCTATTAGAGTGTGTGGTGCCTAGGCAGGATACACTCTAGAGTGTGTGGTGCCTAGGCAGGATACACTCTATTAGAGTGTGTGGTGCCTAGGCAGGAAACACTCTAGAGTGTGTGGTGCCTAGGCAGGATACACTCTATTAGAGTGTGAGGTGCCTAGGCAGGATACACTCTAGTAGAGTGTGTGGTGCCTAGGCAGGATACATTCTAGAGTGTGTGGTGCCTAGGCAGGATACATTCTAGAGTGTGTGGTGCCTAGGCAGGATACATTCTAGAGTGTGTGGTGCCTAGGCAGGATACATTCTAGAGTGTGTGGTGCCTAGGCAGGATACACTCTAGTAGAGTGTGTGGTGCCTAGGCAGGATACACTCTAGAGTGTGTGGTGCCCAGGCACCACACACGTGCTCAAAACGAACAGTACTTCAGGTTTGACGTAAAATTAAGCGGTTGCTTTGAATTTGAACGGTTATAATATAGAGGAAGGTAAAAGGTACCAGCCGCGTTGAATTTAAAAAACTGGGCATATGCAGCATCGCTGTAGGACAAAGCGAATATTTTTCCCACGAGGATAACGGATATGGATCCTATGCTTACATCAAATGATATGGTGCAAAAAAAAAAGAAAGAAAATTCCAAAATTATCAATGAACTACCGCTTGCCCTAATGTGCCCCAAAAATTTTACAAGAGAGGGAATAGTTTATTTTTTTATTGTCTCGTGAAAGATATTTTCTTCTTGAGATTATTTATTGAGACAAAATAAAAAGCCAGAACTCCAAATTAAAGAAAAAAAATTCGGTTTTGGAATTATGACCTTATTCGTAAATGGGGGATTTTGTCTTGGAGCTATGATACTATAATTATTGACGATTCTACCTTTAAAAAAAGGGAAGAAAAACGAATCGGTGTCAATTTTTTTTTTTTAATGCTATCCCATTGTTCTCAAGTATAGTCCTTTACAATAATAACATTTTTTTTCCAACTGTTGCTTCAGCTTCCTTTACTTATGTGACTCATCATTAAAGTCACGAAGGACGAGCTACATTTACAATGATTTGAGCCCGATAACTCCATACGTCAAGGGGGTTGAATTATTGTTAATGTCGCTAGTTCTTTGTGACTTTAACGATGAGTCACGTGACTAAAGGAAGATAACAAGAAGGGAAAAAAAAGGCAGCCATTAAAGGATCATGAACCTGTGAAGAAAGGAATAACATCATAAACAAATATTTTAGCTTTGAATCCTGTTAAATCTAACGTTTTTCCAAGCATTTCTTCAGTTTCACTTGCAATAAAAGTTGGATTAAATGAAATAGCAGAAAGATAATAAACAAGTTTGCACGAAAAGTCGATCATTCAGGTGAGCTTGAATTTTTCTCTAAGCCCTTACCGTTAAAGGAGGCACCTATCGGAATATATATTTAAATATAAATATATTTTTCAAGTTAGTTTAAAAGACCGGTCGCTTCACCGGCAGGTAAAACTTTTTAAAAAAAATTTAATTTGTAATAATGTGGTACTTTGTACACTAAATTGTTCTGCAATCTCCAGAGATCAAAATAATTCATTTGAAATGCAAGAAGATGGCTCAATAGTTACATTAATTATTTTTGTGAAAAAAAAAAAGTCTTTATTTTTAAAGAGATTGTTGCAGAGCTTTCAAGCGGAAAAACCAACAACTATCTAAAAAAATTAATTAAAATTAGGCCGTCAAAAATGGCAGGTTCTTGAGGAAAACAGAGGTTCCTATTATCAGAAGAGATGATTAATATATAATAATTTAATCCAGTCAGCAAAACAGAACCAAAGCCATTTAATGTAACAAAACTCTTCCATTGTTTTTATTTCAAGTAGTTGAGGGTTTTACCGATAGAGCGCCGTAGCGATCTCTTCGGAAAAAAAACATAAAATTTTTTTTCTACGAAAATAATTAATTTAATAACTATTGAGCCTTTTCCATGCATTTTAGATGGTGAAATCGATCGCCAAAGATCGCAGATCGCAGATTTTTTGAAGATCATCTTGAGGTCGCGCAATGACCTTGGAAGTTTTTGAAAAGCCCATATGTGAGAAAAGTATCGCCTCCTATCGGAAATTTTGAGTAGATTACGAATATGACGTCCAAAATTCATTTATGTGTATAGTTTTTAAGCTAAAAGAAGAAGATGCCGAAAGTATTTCAGTGTTTAGAAAATAGGCGTAAAGTTCAAAAACCGAAAACTTAAAATGATTTTGGACTTCATATTCGTTATCTCCGCAGAATTTCTGATAGAAAGCAATACTTTTTTCAGCAAAAAAAAAAAAAATTCCTATTTTTTGCCCTTATATGGGCTTTTCAAAAACTTTAAGGTCATTGCGCCACCTCAAGATGACCTTCAAAAAATCTGAAAAAAATTAGGGTCAATAGTATTATAAAAAGGCATTGATTCCCATATCAGGCGTTTTTAAATTCAAAAATTCCCATTTTTTGGCCCACCCTAGTTGCCAGTTTGGATTTTTCGAACTCTACATTTCGCTCTGCATTAGGTAAAGACGGTTAATGACGCCTTTCTTTTTCTAGCAGGTAAAATGCAGGAAACTTCAAGATACATTCCGCCCGATTGGAATTTAAAAAATTGGGCAAGGATCGCATATTCAGCTAGCTTATGGGACAAACCAACTATCGGATTACTAATTAAGGCGAAGGACAAAACCGAATTGGAAGCGCAAATTAAAGAACTGGTGGGAAAAAAAGAGAAAGAGATCCATTTGCCGAAAGCAATATTAGATCAAGTGTTATTTACATTCAAATCCATGGGACAAAGAATCCATGCATGGTGTATTTACGCCCGGGACACTTTGAAAATTCCAAAGGATATAGCTGAAAGAGTGCACTGGACGATTTACGGAACCATCGATGAAAGGAAAATATTGCAAGATTTAATCTGTTCAAAAACATTCCAAGAAAAACGAAATTTAGTACCAGTGGAGACGATATATTTTTTGGCCTGTTCCAATTTGTTCATCGAATACATTAATTTGCACTGGGAAGAGATGTTAACGTTTTATGGAGTTCATGAAAAGTCAGTTATATTCGATTATATGGAGTTTGATCCGGCGCAAGGACTCATTATTGCCTCAGTAATTTTTTTTGCAAATCGTAACGATTCGCGAATTCCTGTGTCGTGTGTCGAAAAATTTTCGGATGCGAAAAATATGTTGACATTGTCAGTAAAAGGAGGATATCTTACAGCTGCTCGGTATTACTGGTGTCAACTTAATGAAAAGCAGAAGAATGAGTTGATAGTTTCCATTGCTCAACTAGTCAATTTACAATGTTCTTTTTACTGGGGTGATACAAAACTTTACAAAAAGCAGTGTCTGGGGGATTTATTAATATTCTTTTTGAGTTCTATCTCCGACGATGATTTAAGGATGTGGGAAGGGAAAACATCCGAAAGTCGAGAAATGATTCTATGTATTCTCGACCATCTTATGTATCACTGTCCCTTGGAGGAGTATCTTCCATTAGCGTATCGTTTAACCTCGAATTATTGCACAAATGGACCCGAGTGTCATATGCTGGTTTTTCATATCCTTAGAAGCATGGAGATGAATAACGCCTTCGGATTTTGGAACAAACAAAATTTTGCCAGAAAACTCTTCAAGTTCGTGTGGGATAAACCAGAACTAGAAACTTCTAATGTTGAAGAATTTTTCGATGACAACAAAGAGCTCGCTGTACAAATATTCGATGTCTTCGATTTGGAGATTTTAAATTTTTTAATTAATACACGATACGATGAAAGCAAACACAGATATATTTTAATAAATAGTGCTCAGGATAGCTTCGTAAGGATGATCAAGGCAAATAAGTGCGAGTTGTTGGAAACATTTGCGAGCGATATTTTAAAATGCGAAAAAGATCGCATATGGTTCAGAGATATTTTCTGTAAATATTTATTCTCAATTTATGGCTGAGCGACGGCCTGATATTCAAAAAATTATTAAATTATGAATTCCATATGGAAAATATTACTTAAAAATATACTTCAAAATGTATAAATATGCCACTTTTTAAACTTGTAATTCATGAAGTTCAGTCTTGCAAAAAAAATGGCGTTAAATAAAACATATTTTTAAAAAAATTTAAAACCAATTCATTATTTCCAAATTTTGATTTTTCAACAACCACAGATACTAGCTCTATGCGTTAAAACTTGTATCGAGCGAATAAAAATTTCGATTACAGGCAACATGCATTACATAGATGTTATACAAAATATCGCATAATTTTTGTTCCTTCTGAAAGCAATCGGGAAAAAGTGTCTTGTAGATTTTGGCCCTGTAGATTTCAAATTCGACGTTAAAATGACGACATACTAGGCAGGAAATATAATATGGAGCATACTAAAATGCCTAGTTTCACATCACCCTAAATTACTTATTTAAAGGAGGTCGACTTGGCATGACTGGTCTCGTAACGTGTGGCGAACAACGAAGTTAAGCTTCTGAGTCCGCGGCGCAAAACACGGATTGGTGTGACCATCGAAACCTCGCTCTATCTAGCGGAGTAAGTTGGAACTTATTAGTATACTCGCATGCAGGCTCTGGGTAAATTTCGATGCGGGTGTAACCGTAGTTTCACATAAGCTAGTGCTAGACATTGACATGCTTAAGCAAGGGAAATTTTATTAGTTGACAAATCTAAGTGTAGTATATGTAAGTATATAAAGTCAATGTAGTAATGTGTGGTGTAACACCCCCCGCTTAAACTTAATTGCAAAAAAGCAGGGTTATCAATGTTATTTATTTATTTATTTATTTATTTAAATTACTTATTTAAAATTTAATTTTTACTCTGATTGGCTTTACTTACACGCAGGAGAAATATGTATTCAGGTTGAATGTTATTAAATGACGTCCGCGGTCCGATATAAAATCTATAAAAACTTACCTAAAAAGAAAAAAAAAAAAATTTTAATTAAAAGTCTAAAAAGTTACGTTTTTAACGTTTGTGAAGGTGGCAGGACCCACCCGGCAAATTCAAATTTGGTTATAGCAGGTCGTTTGTACTTCGTTAGTACCCGTTTGTACCGGGAAAACCAGCGTTTGTACCTGAAGCCTACAGCGAAAACAGAGCGGGGACCAGTGGGTCCTGCTGTCTTCACATTCCAAAGGCGTTTGTACCTCGCCCAAAATGCCTTTAATCGTTTGTACCTGACTCAAAATCAGTGACGAAGGCGGAGTCGTTCATGAAGGGGGCCGAGGGGGGAGGAGGGAGGTTCAAATTCGTATGGACCATGTTAAAATCGTTTGTACCTGGCCCCAAATGCCTTCAATCGTTTATACTTGCCTCGATGTCAGTGACGACGGCAGACTTGGTCATGAAGGGGGGCCGTGGGGGGCCGAGGGGGGTCACTCAAGTTTAGTTTCTAACTTGATCGAATCGTTTGTACCTTTCACGGAAACGTTTGTACCTGGATCGAATCGTCTGTACCTGCCTCGGTAACGTTTGTACCTCCATCAAATCGTGTGTACCTGCCTCGGTAACGTTTGTACCAACATCAAATCGTTTGTACCTGCCGCCAAAACGTTTGTACCTGAATCGAATCGTTTGTACCAGCCTTGAAACGTTTGTACCTGGATCGAATCGTTTGTACCTGCCTCAAAAACGTTTGTACCTTCATCCAATCGTTTGCACCTGCCTCGGTAACGTTTGTACCTCCATCAAATCGTGTGTACCAGCCTTGAAACGTTTGTACCTGGATCGAATCGTTTGTACCAGCCTTGAAACGTTTGTACCTGGATCGAATCGTTTGTACCTGCCTCAAAAACGTTTGTACCTTCATCAAATCGTTTGCACCTGCCTCGTTAACGTTTGTACCAACATCAAATCGTGTGTACCAGCCTTGAAACGTTTGTACCTGGATCGAATCGATTGTACCAGCCTTGAAACGTTTGTACCTGGATCGAATCGTTTGTACCTGCCTCAAAAACGTTTGTACCTTCATCAAATCGTTTGCACCTGCCTCGTTAACGTTTGTACCAACATCAAATCGTTTGTACCAGCCTTGAAACGTTTGTACCTGGATCGAATCGTTTGCACCTGCCTCGGTAACGTTTGTACCTCCATCAAATCGTGTGTACCTGCCTCGGTAACGTTTGTACCAACATCAAATCGTTTGTACCTGCCGCCAAAACGTTTGTACCTGAATCGAATCGTTTGTACCAGCCTTGAAACGTTTGTACCTGGATCGAATCGTTTGTACCTGCCTCAAAAACGTTTGTACCTTCATCAAATCGTTTGCACCTGCCTCGGTAACGTTTGTACCTCCATCAAATCGTGTGTACCAGCCTTGAAACGTTTGTACTTGGATCGAATCGTTTGTACCTGCCTCAAAAACGTTTGTACCTTCATCAAATCGTTTGCACCTGCCTCGGTAACGTTTGTCCCTCCATCAAATCGTGTGTACCTGCCTCCAAAACGTTTGTACCTACATCAAATCGTTTGTACCTGCCTCCAAAACGTTTGTACCTGAATCGAATCGTTTGTACCAGCCATGAAACGTTTGTACCTGCCTCAAAAACATTTGTACCTCCATCAAATCGTGTGTACCTGCCTCGATAACGTTTGTACCTACATCAAATCGTTTGTACCTGCCTCCAAAACGTTTGTACCTAAATCGAATCGTTTGTACCGGCCTTGAAACGTTTGTACCTGGATCGAATCGTTTGTACCTGCCTCAAAAACGTTTGTACCTTCATCAAATCGTTTGCACCTTCCTCGGTAACGTTTGTACCTCCATCAAATCGTTTGTACCTGCCTCGGTAACGTTTGTACCTTGATCGGATCGTCTGTACCCTCCTCAAAAACGTTTGTACCTGCCTCAAAAACGTTTGAACATGTGTTTTTTACACGTTATTTCACATGCCGGAATGTATGATATCTCATTTTGGGGCAGACAAAGGAAAAAAAATATTTAGGTTACATGACTTTTTTTTCCTCACTTTTATTAACCACTACACTCAAAACCCAACGTAATATTTATTGGCATTTTTACTGGTGGGAGTAAGGTTTAAATGAAATTGAAAAGTATCGGACAGTGGTAACCTCCACTGTAGCTTGTTTTAAGTTATTTTTAGTCAAAAAGGAGTCAATTGTGACTAGATTCCTTAAAAATTAAGGGCAGCTTTTTTGCACTAAAAGAATTGAAATTTTCAAAAATGTAGGATCCTGTCCATTAAAAAACAAGGAGAATGGTAATGGGGGTGCATACGCACCCCATTGAACTTTCTCGTGGCTTTATTGGTGGAAAAAGAAGTTGAAATGAAGAAAAAATGTAAAAAATCATGTTTAGGTTTTCAAAGGGTGTTAATTAAACTGAATTTTAAAAAACTGATTTTGGATTCGTAACCCTCGACCTCAAAAATATTTTTTTATGTCTATTATTTGTTCCCTATTAAAACAAATAATAGACAGAAAAATATATTGATTGGTATAGGATTTCAAAAGAAATAAACTGAATCAGAATGACCCAAGTTTGGTTGAAAAGTACTGGGATGTCTTGATTTACAAGAAAATATTTGACAATTTGGAAGAGTTTTTAAGATTTTGTTGTCTTTTGTGCCAGGTACTGGCTGTTTTAGACTGCCAGATTTAGACTTATTAACGAATAAATCAGATCACAGAATAAAAAACTGTTGTGACATGGGTCGAGACTCATGAATTTGGATTTTTCCCTCCATTAGAAGTTGAAGCAGTCGATACTTTTCATTTGGAATTACGAGTCAGAAATAATCGAGCTTACGATGCTTAATCTCGTAAAGCACTGTCAATTCCTTTCCGATAGTTCTGTTTGCATGTCCGTATTTTGGGATTCTGCATGTTTAAGATAATAATTAATTGATATCTTAAATACTGCGAATCTGAAAATACGGACGTGCAAATAAAAGCGGACACGCAAATACAATCAATTATGTGGTAAAACTCCGGAAATTGTTATGTTCATAGTTCCAGAGTACTGCTGCACGTCCGTATTTTTGGATTATCCACACGAGGAATTCGAGAATGCGGACGTGGAGACAGATAACGAATATATGAGATAATATATACAATAGACCACGAACAACGAAATAAAATTATATTACGGGGTAAGACTCCGGAAATTGTTATGCTCATAGTTTCGGAGTACTGTCTGCACGTCCGCATTTTGGGATTCTCCACATTTAAGATAATAATTAATTTGGATCTTAAACATGAGGAATTCAAGAATGCGGACGTGGAGACAGATAACGAATACATGAGACCAGATTAGAGCCAACAGACAATAGACCACGGACAACGAAATAAAATTATATTTTGGGTTAATTTGCATTTTGTATACTATGTGTTTATTTATCGGTGTTTTTTTTTTTTTTTTTTTTTTTTTTTTGATTTATTTACTTGTTGCGTTGACGAATATTTTCAAAACCAAAAAATATTTATAAGTAGAAAAATTAAATTAATGATTAAAAAAGTTAAAGCTTAAAGTAAATGTTTGAATCATATTTTTGAGAATTATTTAAAATGGTCGATAAAGCACTTTGATCGATTCACCGATCGTATTTTTTAATTTGTTTTTCGAAATTTGGACCCTTTTATCCTCAAAATTCCTTGATTAAAAATCCATTTTCGTATTTTTCATTTTCTAAGCCTTGGCTGTTTTATTTTTTTTTTTTTTTGAAAATTCAACTCCTTCACGTCCAAACTCTTTAAGAAAAAATCCCACATAAAGATTGCGTATTCCGAAAAAATATTCCATATTCGAATTCCTCTACCCCGAAAATATTTTCAAAAATCCGGTTAGTTTTTTGATCCGAGGTACACGAATCCCGCTGTATCCACATAAAGAATCCCAATTTTGGAAAAATAATTCCATATTCGCATTCCTCCACCCCGAAAATATTTTCAAAAATCCGGTTAGTTTTTGGATCCGAGGTACACGAATCCCGCTGTACCCACATAAACAATCCTAATTTTGCAAAAATAATTCCATAATCGGATTCCTCTATCCCGAAAATATTTTCAAAAATCCGGTTAGTTTTTGGATCCGAGGTACACGAATCCCGCTGTACCCACATAAACAATCCTAATTTTGCAAAAATAATTCCATATTCGGATTCCTCTACCCCGAAAATATTTTCAAAAATCCGGTTAGTTTTTGGATCCGAGGTACACGAATCCCGCTGTACCCACATAATGAATCCCAATTTTGCAAAAATAATTCCATATTCGGATTCCTCTACCCCGAAAATATTTTCAAAAATCCGGTTATTTTTTGATCCGAGGTACACGATGCCCGCTGTACCCACATAAAGAATCCCAATTTTGAAAAAATAATTCCATATTCGGATTCCTCTACCCCGAAAATATTTTCAAAAATCCGTTAGTTTTTTGATCCGAGGTCCGTGAAATCCGCTGTACCCACGAAAAAAATCCGAATTATGGATTGTTCCTGTAACTCGAGATATCGATATGACTTAATCGATATATCGATATATCGAAATGACTTAATCGATATATCGATATGACTTGTTACGTCATTCGAGATATCGATTTTTAGGCCTAATTTACACGTAGCCTAATCCTCATAATTCTGAACCAATCATCCGAATTCAACCAAATTTTGATGGTATGATACTTTGATGAATATCTACTACAGTACGAAAATTGATGATGATTTGTAGCCGGGTTCGAGATTTATCGTCGCAAGAAGAAAACCAAATTTAAAAGTTCAAATATTTGCCGTTTACGTAATTTTTGAAATTTTTAAAAAATAAGAAAAGACCCCCTCTTATTTTTCGACGAAAAATACGTGTGCAAAATTTCCTTTTGATCCGATGCGTAATAGCGGAGAAAAAGCTCCGGGCGTACGCGGCGTACGTGACGTACGAGGCGTACGAGGCGTACGAGGCGGACAACCGGGAACTCAGAATTTTATTCTAAGTATAACTATATAAGTTTCATGTAGAAACTCGCAGGATTAACGATTTTCCCTTTTCCGACCACGGCAATACTTTCTTCGCGCCCGCTTCGCGGCCACTCGAAAGTAAAAAAGGATAAAAGAGAAATAAAAGGAAAGAAGAATAAAAAGATAAAATAAACAAAACGATTAAAACAAAGCATTATCATTGTTGGTGACGATTTCTTCCTACTCTGTCTCGTTCAATTTTTTTTTCTTCAACAATTTTCCAAATCATTCCGAGTCGGAAGCAACCGTTAGAACAAGGTAAGAACAATTTGAACGCCCCACAGGCGATTTCTTTTCGGGTTCAAATAATTTGAACAAGGTGTAAAACATATTCCTAATTCTCCTGAACGAGTCTGTCGTCGTCACTGATTCCGAATCACGTAATAAGAATTAATGGCATTAGGGGCCTGGTATAAACGTTTCCCAAGCAAATGCAAACGATTTGATCAGGGTACAAACGTTTCAAGGAAGGTACAAACGATTCGATCCAGGTACAAACGTCTTTGAGGCGGGTACAAACGATTTGATGTAGGTACAAACGTTACCGAGGCAGGTACAAACGATTTGATAAAGGTACAAACGTTTTTGAGGCGGGTACAAACGTTTCAAGGCAGGTGCAAACGATTCGATCCAGGTACAAACGTTTTGGAGGCAGGTACAAACGATTTGATGTAGGTACAAACGTTACCGAGGCAAGTACACACGATTTGATGGAGGTACAAACGTTACCGAGGCAGGTGCAAACGATTTGATGAAGGTACAAACGTTTTTGAGGCAGGTACAAACGATTCGATCCAGGTACAAACGTTTCAAGGCTGGTACAAACGATTCGATTCAGGTACAAACGTTTTGGAGGCAGGTACAAACGATTTGATGTAGGTACAAACGTTTTCGAGGCAGGTACACACGATTTGATGGAGGTACAAACGTTTTTGAGGCAGGTACAAACGTTTCATGGCTGGTACAAACGATTCGATTCAGGTACAAACGTTTTGGAGGCAGGTACAAACGATTTGATGTAGGTACAAACGTTACCGAGGCAGGTGCAAACGATTTGATGAAGGTTCAAACGTTTTTGAGGCAGGTACAAACGATTTGATGAAGGTACAAACGTTACCGAGGCAGGTGCAAACGATTTGATGAAGGTACAAACGTTTTTGAGGCAGGTACAAACGATTCGATCCAGGTACAAACGTTTCAAGGCTGGTACAAACGATTCGATTCAGGTACAAACGTTTTGGCGGCAGGTACAAACGATTTGATGTTGGTACAAACGTTACCGAGGCAGGTACACACGATTTGATGGAGGTACAAACGTTACCGAGGCAGGTACAGACGATTCGATCCAGGTACAAACGTTTCCGTGAAAGGTACAAACGATTCGATCAAGTTAGAAACTAAACTTGAGTGACCCCCCTCGGCCCCCCACGGCCCCCCTTCATGACCAAGTCTGCCGTCGTCACTGACATCGAGGCAAGTATAAACGATTGAAGGCATTTGGGGCCAGGTACAAACGATTTTAACATGGTCCATACGAATTTGAACCTCCCTCCTCCCCCCTCGGCCCCCTTCATGAACGACTCCGCCTTCGTCACTGATTTTGAGTCAGGTACAAACGATTCTGGTTCAGGTGCAAACGATTAAAGGCATTTTGGGCGAGGTACAAACGCCTTTGGAATGTGAAGACAGCAGGACCCCCTGGTCCCCGCTCTGTTTTCGCTGTAGGCTTCAGGTACAAACGCTGGTTTTCCCGGTACAAACGGGTACTAACGAAGTACAAACGACCTGCTATAACCAAATTTGAATTTGCCGGGTGGGTCCTGCCACCTTCACAAACGTACAATATTAATATTGAAACCTAGCTTTAGCTCATATTCTTGACTAAAGTAAAAAAGAAAAATTAAAAAATGTAGTGAACATTTTATTCATTATTTTTAAGCTTTTGATTTTGGTCAACGAATTATGTGATGGTGCAAAAGATGTATTTTTTTTATATTTTTTGTTTGGATATTTTTAAAGGGAAAAAAAGTATGCAGTTATAAATCGTTATTAGGCTCTACAAGAACCATTTTCAAGCTAAGAAGATGTCCCTAAACATTTAAGTTGTTCATTTTAAACTTTCTCGATAACTATCGCCAATAAGCAAGGGTAGAAAACATAAACCCTAATTATATAAAAAAAATTAACGATGGTAGCAGATTAAATTGACACATGGCTTTTCTTAGAATTCCAAACGCAAGCTGCATGACATAGAATACAAACAATAAGGAACCTTACCCGTGAAAGGAATAAAAATAGAATTTTAAAAAAAATATATTTTTTCCAGGTAATGCGATGACCAGTGTTCATCACATAACGAAGAGACTCGGGTGCTTTAACTTGAAATAGACGTGTAATAAGTGAAAACGACTGCAGACAACAGAAAATCAATATTTAAGGTGAGCTTAATTTTTTTTTATTTAAGCTTAAGCTCACGTTATATTTTTTAAAAATATTTGTATTACATTTTATTTTATGAATATCTATATCTTTTATTTTGTACTAATTTTTACATCAAAAAATTTTTGCCAGAAAACTCTTCAAATTTGTGTGGGATAAACCAGAACTAGGAACTTCTAATGCTGAAGAATTTTTTGATGACAACAAAGAGCTCGTTGTACAAATATTCGATGTCTTCGATTTGGAGATTTTAAATTTTATAATTAATACACGATACGATGAAGGCAAAACCAGATGTATTATAATAAGTAATGCTCATGATAGCTTCGTAAAGATGATCAAGGCAAATAAGCGCGAGTTGTTGGAAACATTCGCGAGCAATATTTTAAAATGCGAAAAAGATCGCATATGGTTCAGAGATATTTTCTGTAAATATTTATTCTCCATTTATGGCTGAACGCCGACCTGATATTCAGAAAAATAATTAAATTATGAATTCCGTATGGAAAATATTACTTACAAATGTACTTCAATATGTGTCCTTGAAATATTTTGGAAGCTGAAGCTTATATTAGATCAAAAAATCAATCATTTTTTTTTCTACTAAAAAAGTACCGATTCCTATCGGAAATTTTGCGTAGATTACGAATATGATGTTTCAAATTAAGTTTAATGTATGATTTTTAAATTAAGAATGAAAAAAAAAATTAAAAAAAATACTGACAGTTTTAATATATTCCAAAATGTTTTAATTTAACCTCTTGCGGGCGGGTGTATCATATTTGATACAGTAATTACAATACGATACTTTATCAAAATTATATACAATTTATATCTGATTTGCGCATGAATTATACATAAAAATGTTTCAATTTAATGTGCTCAGGACGAACAGTACCTGAGACCTCAGGTTAGATGTAAAATTAAGCGGTTGCTTTTTGTTTAAACGGTTATAATATAAAGGAAGGCCAAATGTATTAGCCGAGTTGAATTTAAAAAAAAAAAAAAAAAAAGAAAGAAAGAAAGAAAGAAAGAAAGAAAGAAAGAAAATAAATTCCAAAATTACCAATGGGACTACCGCTTGCCCTCAAGTGCTTTTTATGCTATCCCATAGACGGTATGCAAGGGTGGGGAAGTAAAATGAAGCCGAGTAGTGGGGGTAGGTTAAATTCCACAACCTATTAACATGATGCGTCCTAGATTACATGAGCTCTTATGGGCAATTCAAGCAAATTTCAATTTATTAAAGAAACTAAACTCAGAAAATTATTTAACTGCACGGCGTAGCATATATAAAAAAATTACGAGTTTAAATGCGAGTAATTAAAATTTATATGCTTAAGCATCTGCTTGAAAAAAATGTTTTAAAGTTTTTGCCCATAAGACTCAATGTAAGGGGTCCTCCAGTGACGTCACGCTAAATAGTTCGTTATGGAATTAAATCAACCGCCATCAGCCATTTCCCCTTAAAATGACGACACATGCATACGGTCTATTGTCCTTAGGCATAGTCCTTTACAGTAACACCTTTTTTTTTTTTTTTTAACTGTTGCTGTTGTTTGCTTTACGTCATGTGACTCATGATTAAACTCACGAAGGACGAGCTACATTTACAACGACTGAACCCGATAACTCCGTACTTAGTGACGTCAAGGGGCTTGAATCATTGTAAATGTAGCTAGTTCTTTGTGACTTTAATGATGAGTCACATGACTAAAGAAAGCGAAAAAAAGGCAGCCACTGAAGGACCATGAACCTGTGAAGAAAGGAATAACATAATAAAAAAATATTTTAGTTTTTGAGCACTGTTAAATCTAACGTTCTTCCAAGTATTCTTCACTTTCACTTGCAATAAAAAGTTGGATTAAATGAAATAGCAGAAAGATAATAAACAAGTTTGAACGAAACGTTGATCATTCAGGTAAGCTTGAATTTTTCTTTAAGCCCTTATTGTTAAAGGAGGCCCCCATCGCCCCATCCAAACTCTACATTTCGCTCTGCATTAGGCACAGACGGTTAATGACGCCTTTCTTTTTCTAGCAGGTAAAATGAAGGAAACTTCAAGATACATTCCGTCCGATTGGAATTTAAAAAATTGGGCAAGGATCGCATATGCAGCTAGCTTATGGGACAAACCAACTATCGAATCACTAATTGAGGCCAAGAGCGAAACCGAATTGACAGCGCAAATTAAAGAACTTGTGGGAAAAAAAGGGAAAGAGATCCATTTACCGAAAGCAATATTAGATGAAGTGTTATTTACATTCAAATCCATGGGACAAAGAATCCATGCTTGGTGTAATTACGCCCGGACCACTTTGCAAATTCCTAAGGATATAGCTGAAAGAGTGCACTGGACGATTGACGGAACCATCGATGAAAGGACAATATTGCAAGATTTAATCTGTTCAGAAACATTCCGAGAAAAACGAAATTTAGTACCAATAGAGACGATATATTCCTTGGCCTGTTCCAATTTGTTCACAGAATACATTGAACTGCACTGGGATGAAATGTTAACGTTTTATGGAGTTCATGAAAAGTCAGTTATATTCTATTATATGGACTTTGAACCGGCGAAAGGACTCATTATTGCCTCAGTAATTTTTTTTGCAAATCGTAACGATTCTCGAATTCCTGTGTCGTTTGCTGAAAAATATTCGGATGCGAAAAATATGTTGATATTGTCAATAAAAGGAGGATATGTTACAGCTGCTCAATATTACTGGTGTCAACTTAATGAAAATCAGAAGAATGAGTTGATAGTTTCCATTGCTCAAGAAGTCAATACACAATGTTTTCTTTTTTCGGGTGATACAAAACGTTACAAAAACCAGTGTGTGGGGGATTTATTAATTTTCTTTTTGAATTCTATGTCAGACGATGATTTAAAGATGTGGGAAGGCCAAAGATCCGAAGGCGGAGACATGGTTCCACGCAGTTTCGACCATCTTATGTATCACTGTCCTTTGGAGGAGTATCTGCCGTTAGCGTATCGTTTAACCTCGAATTATTGCAGAGACGGATTCAAGTGTCATATGCTCGTTTATCATATCCTTAGAAGCATGGAGATAAATAACGCCTTTGGATTTTGGAACAAACAATATTTTGCCAGAAAACTCTTCAAATTCGTGTGGGATAAACCAGAACTAGGAACTTCTAATGCTGAAGAATTTTTTGATGACAACAAAGAGCTCGTTGTACAAATATTCGATATCTTCGATTTGGAGATTTTAAATTTTATAATTAATACACGATACGATGAAGGCAAAACCAGATGTATTATAATAAGTAATGCTCATGATAGCTTCGTAAAGATGATCAAGGCAAATAAGCGCGAGTTGTTGGAAACATTCGCGAGCAATATTTTAAAATGCGAAAAAGATCGCATATGGTTCAGAGATATTTTCTGTAAATATTTATTCTCCATTTATGGCTGAACGCCGACCTGATATTCAGAAAAATAATTAAATTATGAATTCCATATGGAAAATATTACTTACAAATGTACTTCAATATGTGTCCTTGAAATATTTTGGAAGCTGAAGCTTATATTAGATCAAAAAATCAATCATTTTTTTTTTCTAATAAAAAAGTACCGATTCCTGTCGGAAATTTTGCGTAGATTACGAATATGATGTTTCAAATTAAGTTTAGTGTATGATTTTTAAATTAAGAATGAAAAACGCTTGAAGAATTTTAGAGCTTTAAAAACCGATCTATGACTCAACTGCTCATCGGAAGTTATTTTGGACGTCATAACCGTAATATACTGAAAATTTCCAACAAGAATCGCTACATTTTTCAGCGAAAAAGAAAAAAAATTATTTTTAACCCTAGCTTTAAAAAACTTTAAGGTCATTACACCACCTCAAGATGACATTTTTCCTTTAAAATTAGTCATTAATATCGATTTACTGATAAATAAAATATTATTTACTGACAAGAATTAACTTTTTTACCGATAAATTCGGTATTATTTACTGACAAATAATTATATTTACCGATCGATTCTACTGATAAAAAAAAATTTAAAAAAATACTGACAGTTTTAATATATTCCAAAATGTTTCAATTTAACCTCTTGCGGGCGGGTGTATCATATTTGATACAGTAGCGATTTAATGTAAAATAATTAATTCAACGATGCTGTATTGACGTATTTCTGTTGGTATGAGGTCAAAACGATCAAATCTTGAAATTTTAGTAAAAATTAAGTTCCTATGTTTAGCTTATGGGAGTATTATTACTTAATTAGAATATTAATTAATGGCATTAAAATTATATTTTTGATAATAATGCAAATAAATATGTTACAAACTACCGTACCTGGGGGTTTCTTTGCACTCGATGAGGTAACTTTGCACACTTCGATTAAACATTTATTACATAAATATGGCTCAAAAATTCGGCGATATTTTTATAGATTATTAAAGCGTAGACATTTTCGAGCATTATTTACTAATTAAGTTGCATAAAATGTCCTCGATAAAGAAGATTTTACATTTTGAAAGGAAAAAAAAATTGAAAGATTTCTCTATGTCGAAATTCGAAGACTTCGTGAGAAATAGTTGACGGCAGTATTGAAATAATTCTTGTTTAAACACGTCAGGAATATCATAATGTACTTCCATAATTATGTTTGTCTCAATAAAATATCCCTAAATATAAAGAAAAACAAAATAAAAAAATTTGTAAAAATAAATTTACCTCGGTACGCCATTGTTTCTAAACGGACGCCATTTTGAAATTGACTCCATATTGAAATTGTGACAACATATTAAAACTGTGAAAATATTTAACAAAAACGCGGATTTTGATGGTGTGTTTGGTGTTTTTTCTTCGATCGATGGGCTTATTTATTCGGTTAAACTCTTTTTTTTATGTTTTACTGTGGCAAGAAACAACTGTACACATAAGAAATATAACTTGTTATTGTCGGCCATTTGCAAAAAAACAAAACGGCAGACGAATATTGTTTGTAAACATGTGTATTTCTGGTTGCATATTCAAAACGCCTTAAATCATTAATATTATTTTGTCTGATCTTGTCGGTCTTGTTTCGTAATAGTAATTAATTAATTTCTTAGTCGTAAAAGGAATTTAATTGTTTTGGGGGGTAAAAATCGATTCCTTATAAAAATCCTTCTGTTTTGATCTACATTTCATTGGCGTTTGTGCTATATTTACAGAGATATTAATGTGGAAATGCAAGTGTGCAAAGTTACCCCATTTTTTAAAACGAAACATCATTTCGTAAATATATTTTTTTTCATTGTTAAAATAACTTGGAATAATTAAATTGGGTATTAAACGAAAGCTGAAGAGTCCCTCTATAACATATTAAAAGTACAATTTTTTCCCTTAACGATTTCACACCGTTTCGTGTAAAAAACCCGAAAAAGTGTGCAAAGTAACCCCAAGGTACGGTACTGCAACATGGCCAAAATTAAAAATTGTGAGCTGACATGTTTATCATATGACGAATTTATTCCTCCCATACTTAGCTTATGGAGCTAAGATAAAATTAAACTTTCAGAAGCGAAATATGTCAAAATAATTTCATAAGCTATAAATTTTGATATCAATATAGATTCTGAGACTTGTTATCTTGATTTTACTGTATTTTATACTTCAGCTATTAGTTTTGAGCGATTTTTGTAAGATTTAATTAAAAATATTTTTTTTCCATAAGCTAAACATAGGCGGCCAAATATTTTTTCAGCTTTACTAACTGCCTCTATGGATCATACTATATCAAAATATTGCCGAGTAAATAATTTGAGATCAGGCTTTTTATTTTGGCTCCAGAATTCTACCTAGAAGACCACAAGAAAAAAATATGTATCTTGCACGTGCCAATAAGAAAACAAACAAATTTCTTTTTTTTTATGCTATTCCATTGTTCACAAGTATAGACCATTGGCATAACAACCTTAACCTTATTTCTCAACTCTCGTTTGCTTTAGTCATGTGACTCATCGTTAAAGTCACAAAGGACGAGCTACATTTACAATGATCGAACCCAATAACCATCAAGGGCAGTCTATTGGGTTGAATCATTTAAATGTAGCTACTCCTTTGTGACTTTAATCATGAGTCACATGACTAAAGGAAGATAACAAGAAGGGAAAAAAAGGCAGCCATTGAAGGATCATGAACCTGTGAAGAAAGGAATAACATCATAAAGAGATATTTTAGTTTTTGAATCCTGTTAAGTCTAGTGTTCTTCAAGTATTCTTCACCTTTACTTGCAATAAAAGTTGGATTAAATGAAATAGCAGAAAGATAATAAAGAAGTGTGCACGAAAAGTTGATCACTCAGGTGAGCTTGAATTTTTTTTTTACGCCCTTATAGGAGGCCCCTATCCGAATCGGAAACAATCATTTTGATATAAACGTCAATTTTTCAATTTTTCGGCCCTTATGGGATCTACAACATTTTTCTAAAACAAGTCCGGCAATCACATTTCTGTTACTATAAAAGAATCAGGGGGGTGCGTACACCGAAATTCAAAAATTCGTAAAATAAAGGCCACCCTAGTATAGTTGCCAGTTTGGATTTTTCAAACTATACATTTCGCTCTGCATTAGGTACAGACGGTTAATGGCGCCTTTCTTTTTCCAACAGGTACAATGGAAGAAACTTCAAGATACATTCCGCCCGATTGGAATTTGAAAAATTGGGCAAGGGTCGCATATTCAGCTAGCTTATGGGACAAACCAACTATCGGACTACTAATTAAGGCCAAGAGCAAAACCGAATTGGCAGCGCGAATTAAAGAACTGGTGGAAAAAAAAGAGAAAGAGATCCGTTTGCCGAAAGCTATATTAGATCAAGTGTTATTTACATTCAAATCCATGGGAGAAAGAATCCATGCATGGTGTAATTACGCAATGGACACTTTCAAAATTCCTAGATATAGCTGAAAGAGTGTACTGGACGAGTTACGGAACCATCGATGAACGGAAAATGTTGCAAGATTTGTTAAGTTCAAAAGAATTCCAAGAAAAACGATATTCAGTAACAATAGAGGCGATTTATTACTTGGCCTGTTCCAACGTGTTCATCGAATATATTAATCTGCACTCGGAAGAAATGTTAACGTTTTACGGAGTTCATGAAAAGTCAATTATATTCAATTATATGGGGTTTGATCCGGTGCGGGAACTGATTATTGCCTCAGTAATTTTTTTTGCAAATCCAAACGATTCTCGAATTCCTGTGTCATGTATTGAAAAGTATTCGGATGCGAAAAATATGTTGATATTGTCAATAACAGGAGGATATTTTACAGCTGCTCGATATTACTGGTGTCAACTTAGTGAAAAGCAGAAGAATGAGTTGATAGTTTCCATTGCTCAAGTAGTCAATTTACAATATTTTCGTTCTGGGGATGATACAAACCGTTACAAAAGACAGTGCCTGGGGGATTTATTAATTTTCTTTTTGGATTCTATGTCCGACGATGATTTAAGGATGTGGGAAGGCAAAAGATTGGAAGGTCGAGACACAATTCCATGTATTTTCGAGCATCTTATGTATCAGTGTCCTTTGGAGGAGTATCTTCCCTTAGCGTATCGTTTAACCTCGAATTATTGCACAAGTGAGCGCAGGTGTCTCGAACTGCTTTTATATATTCTTAAAAGCATGGATATAAATAACGAATTTGGATTTTGGAACAAACAAAATTTTGCCAGAAAACTCTTCAAATTCGTGTGGGATAAACCAGAACTAGGAACTTCTAACGCTAAAGAATTTTTCGATAACAACAAAGAGCTCGCTATAGAAATATTCGATGTCTTCGATTTGGAGATTTTAAATTTTATAATTAATACATGCTACGATGAGAGCAAACCCAGATATATTTTAATAAGTAATGCTCAGGATAGCTTCGTAAAGATAATCCAGGCAAATAAGTGCGAGTTGTTGGAAACATTTGCGAGCGATATTTTAAAATGCGAAAAAGATCGCAAATGGTTCAGAGATATTTTCTGTAAATATTTACTCTCTATTTATGGCTGAACGCCGGCCTGATATTCAGACAAATAAATTATGAATTTCATACGGGAAATATTACTTACAAATATACTTCAAAATGTATAAATATGCCACTTTTTAAATTGTAATTCATGAAGTTCAGTCTTGCAAAAAAAATGCCGTTAAATAAAACATATTTTAAAAAAAATTTAAAACCAATTCATTATTTCCAAATTTTGATTTTTCAACAACCACAGATACTAGCTCTATATGCGTTAAAACTTGTACTGAGCGAATAAAAATTTCGATTACAGGCAACATGCATTACATGGATGTTATACAAAATATCGCATAATTTTTGTTCCTTCTCAAAGCAATCGGGAAAAAGTGTCTTGTAGATTTTGGCCCTGTAGATTTCAAATTCGACGTTAAAACGACGAATTACTAGGCAGGAAATATAATATGGAGCATACTAAAATGCCTAGTTTCATATCACCCTAAATTACTTATTTAAAGGAGGTCGACTTGGCATGACTGGTCTCGTAACGTGTGGTGAACAACGAAGTTAAGCTTCTGAGTTCGCGGCGCAAAACACGGATTGGTGTGACCATCGAAACCTCGCTCTATCTAGCGGAGTAAGTTGGAACTTACTAGTATACTCGCATGCAGGCTCTGGGTAAATTTCGATGCGGGTGTAACCGTAGTTTCACATAAGCTAGTGCTAGACATTGACATGCTTAAGCAAGCGAAATTTTATTAGTTGACAAATCTAAGTGTAGTATATGTAAGTATATATAAAGTCAATGTAGCAATGTGTGGTGTAACACCCCCCGCTTAAGGTTAATTGCAAAAAAGCAGGGTTATCAATGTTATTTATTTATTTATTTATTTATTTATTTATTTATTTAAATTACTTATTTAAAATTTAATTTTTACTCTGATTGGCTTTACTTACAAGCAGGAGAAATATGTTTTCAGGCTGAATGTTATTAAATGACGTCCGCGGTCCGATATAAAATCTATTAAAACTTACCTACAAAGAAAAACAAAAATTTTTAATTGAAGTCTAGAAAGTTACAATTTTAATATTGAAACCTAGCTTTAGCTCATATTCTTGGCTAAAGTAAAAAGAAAAGTTAAAAAATGTAGTGAACATTTTATTCATTATTTTTAAGCTTTTGTTTTTGGTCAACGAATTATGTGATGGTGCAAAAGATATATATTTTTTTTTATATTTTTTGTTTGGATATTTTTTAGGGCAAAAAAAAAGTATGCACCACACAGTGGTCCTGAACAAAAATATTATTCGACTAAAATGTCAAAAAAAACTACTAATGAGGCTTGTTAGGAAACATCTTAACTATCAAAATTCACTAAAATCAAAATCTTACCTGATCGTCTTCCCCTACCCCGACAACCCCCCCCGGTCCCTCAATTTTTTTTCAAGGCTTGTCACATATCAAGGCTTGTTACATTTTATATGAAAACCATGGAAAATGCTTTAAAATGAGACATCGCCGAGGTTTATATCTTTTACCGGGACGGAGATATCGTCGTTTAAATTGCCCAAAATTAAGCGTCTAATTTTCGATCTCTCAAACGACCAAATCTGATATCTCGGTGCCGGCAAAAGATATAACCTCGGCGAGGTCTCTTTTTAAAGCATTTCCAATGTGGTTTCATATGATATGTAACAAGCCTTGAAAAACAACTGAGGGGCCGGGGGGTTGTGGGGGGTAGGGGTAGGGGAAGACAATCAGGTAAGATTTTGATTTTAGTGGATTTTGATAGTTAACATGTTTCCTAACAAAGCCTCATCAGCAGTTTTTTTGACATTTTTGTCGAATAATATTTTTGTTCAGGACCACTGTGACCAGTGTACAGTGTTATCAGGCTCTACAAGAACCATTTTCAAGCTAAGAAGATGTCCCTAAACATTTAAGTTGTTCATTTTAAACTTTCTCCATAAATATCGCCAATAAGCAAGGGTAGAAAACATAAGCCATAATGATATAAAAAAAATTAACGATGGTAGCAGATTAAATTGACACATGGCTTTTCTTAGAATTCCAAACGCAGACTGCATGGCATAGAATACAATAAGGAACCTTACCCCTGAAAGGAATAAAAATAGAATTTAAAAAAAAATATATATTTTCCAGGTAATGCGATGATCAGTGTTCATCACATAACGAAGAGACTCGGGTGCTTTAACTTGAAATAGACGTGTAATAAGTGAAAACGACTGCAGACAACAGAAAATCAATATTTAAGGTGAGCTTAATTTTTTCTTATTTAAGCTTAAGCTCACGTTATATTTTTTAAAAATATTTGTATTACATTTTATTTTATGAATATCTATATCTTTTATTTTGGACTAATTATTACATCAAATTAATTAAAGTTTTCATTAAGATTAATTAAGGTTTTCTCCAACCACGTTCATCAAGGTGCACGGAGTGCACCCAGCCAAGTTTTAAGTGTACTCCACTCGCACCTTACTTTACTAAACGCATCGTATCCCTGTTTTCAGAACCGCGAAACTCGCGACCCGATTAAGATAAAAAAATTTTTTTTTTACATACTTAACACCCCTCCCTTCGACATTAACTATGCTGATTTTCAACTTTCTAGGTTTTGTCCTTCTTCGGTTTTCGAGGGGTCGAAATCGTCATTTTGAGCGTTTTATATAGCATAAAGTTCGGACCCTTCCAGAGGTCTTTGAATTTTGAAATTCGGCACCGTTACAGCATTTAGTATATAAACTCATAAGGAAATCGAAAAATTGGAAAATTCGAAACTGGGCCTGAGCTACAAGCAATTTTCTTTTCCGCCTGCAAAATCGAGAGTATGTAACCCTCAATATTTTCCAAAAAAAAAAAAAAAAGGAACCGGTTTAAAAGTATGCATAGCCTTTATTATTGTATTTTAAGAATGTCAAAATGTTAGGGTAAGTACTTAACTTACGCTTGAGTGAATAATAATGTACACAGACAACTCGCGTCTTTATGCATATCTTTTTTTTCTCGATTTTTTTTTTCTTTTTGCTATGCCATCTTTTACAGTATCACCGGTTGGCGAAATTCAAACAGGAGGAGGCAAATAAGGCTTTTCCTTCCCTTCTAAAAGTATGCGCTACAACTTTCTCCATCAAAAACAAAAGTATTTTAGGCTTTTTTTGAGGGAAATTTTTGATTTTACCGGGGTTGTTTTGCAACTGCAATTTTTTTTTTTTTTTTTTTTAACATTGAATTTTTGTCAGCAGTTCCATTATTGTTTAACGGGAAAAAATCAAGGGATGAAACAAATAGAGGAATAATGCTGAAATTGACCATTTTCTACACGAACGATCAGCAGTGCACTTTATTGACAAGTTTTTTCACCTCTTTTCTTTTTTTTCCATTTCTTTGTCATGGGATTATAATTTCTTTATTTCTTGTTCTTTAAAAAAATTTTTGCAAAATTGCGTGTGAAAAATTCTAGCTGCCTCGCAAATTCGCACAATATTTCAGATTCACTATGCTGACTAGGTAATAAATAGCTTCGTTTTAAATGGACTCAAATAACTAATAATCTAACTTCTGAAATTTTCAAAAAAGAAACTCCATTTGCATTTATACGAATATGTAATCGAAAATAACATTTAGGTTTCAGAATTGCGTAATTTCATAAAATGCGTAATTTCAATTTTTTATTTTTTTTGGGATTTTAAACTATGGCATAACTGTTTTTGAGTTCAGAGATTCCGAATTTTGATTCTATTTCGACGTAGGAGCCTGAGAAGGCCCCTTACAAAGATAGTTTTACGAAAAAGCTGAGAAAAAGTTACTTTTTTAATAGCTCTACACCATTATACTAATAGCCATAAGCTAATAATAGGCGCAATTCCCGTTTCATCTATCTGTTTTTTGCAAGTAATATGGGCAGTTGTCGAGGGCAACTAATTATTTTTTTAAAGAGTTATTTGTCAAAAATAAAAAAAATATAACTTTTTAGTTATTAGGTTCTGAAATTTAAGAGTCTGCTGCCATTTTTTTTCTAAAAATCGGTAAATTCTGACTTCAAATTCGAGAAGAGCGCCCTTAAATTCCCCAAATACAAAGTTTCGTCAAAATCTGACCAAGTTTTATTTTTATATTTAAGGTTTTTTATTTTTAAGGTACGAAAAACTAACGATAATTATCGAAATATTAATGATAATTAACGAAAAAGTAACGATAATTAACGAAAAATCACCCCACTCTAAATTTCGCTCTGCATTAGGCACAGACGGTTAATGGCGCCTTTCTTTTTCTAACAGGTACAATGGAAGAAACTTCAAGATACAGTCCGCCCGATTGGAATTTAAAAAATTGGGCAAGGATCGCATATTCAGCTAGCTTATGGGACAAACCAACTATGGGATCACTAATTGAGCCAAGGACAAAACCGAATTGACAGCGCAAATTAAGAAACTGGGGGAAAAAAAGAGAAAGAGATCCATTTGCCGAAAGCAATATTAGATCAAGTGTTATTTACATTCAAATCCATGGGAGAAAGAATCCATGCATGGTGTAATTACGCCCGGGACACTTTGAAAATTCCAAAGGATATAGCTGAAAGAGTGCACTGGACGATTTACGGAACCATCGATGAAAGGAAAATATTGCAAGATTTAATCTGTTCAAAAACATTCCAAGAAAAACGAAATTTAGTACCAATAGAGACGATATATTCCTTGGCCTGTTCCAACGTGTTCATCGAATACATTAATCTGCACTGGGAAGAAATGTTAACGTTTTATGGAGTTCATGAAATGTCAGTTATATTCAATTATATGGAGTTGGATCCGGCGCGGGGACTCATTATTGCCTCAGTAATTTTTTTTGCAAATCGTACCGATTCGCGAATTCCTGAGTCGTGTGTTGAAAAATATTCGGATGCGAAAAATATGTTGATATTGTCAATAAAAGGAGGATATTCTATAGCTGCTCGATATTACTGGTGTCAACTTAATGAAGAGCAGAAGAATGAGTTGATAGTTTCCATTGCTCACGAAGTCAATTTACAATGTTTTTCTTTCTCGGGTGATACAAACCGTTACAAAAGCCAGTGCTTGGGGGATTTATCAATTTTGTTTTTGAATTATATGTCCGACGATGATTTAAGGATGTGGGAAGGCAAAAGATTCGAACGTCGAGGCATGCTTCCTCCATGTATTCTCGACCATCTTATGTACCATTGTCCTTTGGAGGAGCATCTTCCGTTAGCGTATCGTTTAACCTCGAATTATTGCACAAATGGACCCGAGTGTCTTATGCTGGTTTATCATATCCTTAGAAGCATGGAGATAAATAACTCCTTTGGATTTTGGAACAAACAAAATTTTGCCAGAAAAATCTTCAAATTCGTGTGGGATAAACCACAACTAGGAACTTCTAATGCTGAAAAATTTTTCGATGAAAACAAAGAGCTCGCTGTACAAATATTCGATGTCTTCGATTTGGAGATTTTAAATTTTTTAATTAATACACGATACAATGAAAGCAAACACAGATATATTTTAATAAGTAATGCTCAGGATAGCTTCGTAAAGATGATCAAGGCAAATAAGTGCGAGTTGTTGGAAACATTTGCGAGCGATGTTTTAAAATGCGAAAAAGATCGCATATGGTTCAGAGATATTTTCTGTAAATATTTATTCTCAATTTATGGCTGAACGCCGGCCTGATATTCAGACAAATAATTAAATTATGAATTTCATACGGGAAATATTATTTACAAATACACTTCAAAATGTATAAATATGCCACTTTTTAAACTTGTAATTCATCAAGTTCAGTCTTGCAAAAAAAATGCAGTTAAATAAAACATATTAAAAAAAAAAATTTAAAACCAATTTATTATTTCCAAATTTCGATTTTTCAACAACCACAGACACTAGCTCTATATGCGTTAAAACTTGTCTAGAAAGTTACAATTTTAATATTGAAACCTAGTATTGAAACCTAGCTTTAGCTCATATTCTTGGCTAAAGTAAAAAGGAAGAAATTAAAAAATGTAGTGTACATTTTATTTATAATTTTCAAGCTTTTGTTTCTGTTCCTGCAGTCTAATTTTAACATTTAAAAAAAAGATTTTTTTTAATTCAAATTTGAAACCTTAACGTTTCCTCTTTTAACGCGAGAAGCGATAATTGAAATAATTAAATTCAGATATAAGAGAGAAAAAAATTCCCAGTCTGAGCCCATTAGCCGCGAAATGGGCGGTTAGCCAATTAGCCGCGAATACGCGGCTAATGGGCTCAGACTGGGAATTTTTTTCTCTCTTATATCTGAATTTAATTATTTCAATTATCGCTTCTCGCGTTAAAAGAGGAAACGTTAAGGTTTCAAATTTGAAATAAAAATTAATGGGGAAAAACGGCCTTATCCGTTAGTCTTGACTCGTAAAGACGAAATCGTCCCGGTGTTTTATAAAGTGCGCGTTCTTGCCACTAGAGGGGGGGTCGATCGATGCTTCGGTTAGGAGTCTCAGGTATAAGAGAGTGTAGTGATGGCGATAAATCTAAAATATATCGATAACTCGATATATCGATATTTGAAATTTCCCGATAACGATATGTCGATATATCGCCAAAAATGATCGATATATCGATATATTTATCGATAAATCCGATATTTTCCTTTTTTGTTAAAAAACTGCATTATACATACAATTTTTGAAAGTATATGGTATATTTACCCATAGAACATGTCATTTTTGTTTTTTAATTCTTAATAGCTTTAAATAATTTTGTATTTTAAAAAATTTTTTATTTCTGAACTGATTATTTTTACTATTTCCGACACGGGTGAACATAAAAAATAACTTCAATAAGGTTACCGGTAAACGCAAAATAACTTCAAACTGTAAAATAGTTCATCAAAATCGGAAAAAGATTAAAATACGAAAATATACCAAATCGGTATATATATACACGTATATTTATACCAAAGGTATACACAAAAATAAATATACAGTATATTTTTTATATCTCTACACCGGAACAAAAGGAATACAATAAAAGAACAGCATAAATGAAGTCGGCCGTGACAATTTGTAAAATTATTATTTTAAATTAAGGAAAATCAGAAAAAAAAATTCGGAGCTAAAAACTTATCGAAACTAATTATCGGTATAAAAATTATCGATACATCGATATATCGAACTCCGCATTATCGGAAAAAATATCGATAATTTTCCTTCCGATATATCGATATATCGATTTATCGATAATTTATCGCCATCACTATAACTGGTGCAATAAATTTAAACCCAAAAAGTTCCAATTTAACGCGCTCAGAACGAACAGTACCTGATGTTTCAGGTTGGATGTAAAATTAAGCGGTTGCTTTTTGTTTGAACAGTTATGATATGGAGGAAGGTCAAAGGGCAAATTAGGTACCAGCCGACTTGAATTTAAAGAACTGGGCATGTGCAGTTTCGCTGTGAGACAAAGCGAATATTATATTATACCTTTTTTCCACGAGGATAACAGAGTTGGATCTTATGCTTATATCAAATGATATGGTGAAAAAAAAAAATTCCAAAGTTACCAATGGACTACCGCTTGCCCTCAAGCGCTACAAAAATTTTATAAGAGAGGGAAAAAATTGACACCGATTTGTTTTTCCGCATTTTTCTAAAGGTAGAATCGTCAATAATTACGGTATCATAGCTCCAAGACAAATTCCGGAATTTGCAAATTCCAAAACCGTCAGCAATATTGTTAATTTTTTTTCTTTTTGTTTTTAAATTTTGAGTTCTGGCTTTTTATTTTGGCTAAATAAATAATCTCAAGAAAAAAATAATCTTCCACGTGACAATAAGAAAATAAACAATTTTTTTATGGTTTCCCATTGTTCTCAAGTATAGTCCTTTACAATAACAACTTTTTTTTTTCAACTGTTGCTTGTTTTACGTCATGTGGCTCATCATTAAAGTCACGAAAGACGAGCTACATTTACAATGATTGAACCCGATAACTCCATACTTAGTGGCGTCAAGGGGGTTGAATTATTGTAAATGTAGCTAGTTCTTTGTGACTTTAACGATAAGTCACATGACTAAAGGAAGATAACAAGAAGGGGAAAAAAAAGGCAGCCATTAAAGGATCATGAACCTGCGAAGAAAGGAATAACATCTTAAAGAAATATTTTAGTTTTTTAGTCCTGTTAAATCGAATGTTTTTTTAAGTATTCTTCAGCTTAACTTGCAATAAAAGTTTGATTAAATTAAATAGCAGAAAGATAATAAAGAAGTGCGCACGAAAAGTTGATCATTCAGGTGAGCTTGAATTTTTCTTTTAAGTCCTTGTAGGAGGCCCCCATCCGAACTATGTTTTAATATATTTTTCCAGTAATTTTGGTTTCAATCGTTAAAATCGTATGGGATAACTATCTTCTCGTGATATCTTAATTAGGAAACAATCGTTTCAGTGGCGTAACAGCTTTTGCGAGGCCGGAGGCGAAAACTTTTTGCGAGGCCTATTTTTTGCGGCATTAATTTGCGGATACATTTTTTTCGGTCGTAGATCGAAGAATCTTTCATTAGAAATTTATTCAAGAAAAAAAGAAAAAAGGAAAAAAAAAAATAAAGAAAGATGAAAATAACTCAAATTTTTGACCTGCTCCTATTGTCATTTTTTCCCCCTAAAATTTTTATGGCACTGTTTTTAAGAAATGTACAGGCTCGGCTCAATTATATCCAGATCGTTCACTTTGTAATGCAAGCTGGAAAAAAAATTTCAAAAACCAAAATCGAGCGCGAGGCCGCTTTTAATTTTGACTTGAGCGAGGCCGGAGGCGGCCGCCTCATTCGCCTAATTACTGTTACGCCGCTGAATCGTTTTGGCATAAAAGTAAATTTTTGGATTTTTCGCCCCTTACGGGATCTTTGAAATTTTTATTTACCCGTGGGACAAGGCTAGACGACATCCAAAAAATCTAAAACAATTCTGACAACCTTCTTTCGGTTCTGTAAAAGAATACGGGAGGGGATTAGTGATGGCGATAAATTATCAATATATCGGAAGGAAAATTATCGATATTTTTTCCGGTAATCCGGAGTTCGATATATCGATGTATAAAAATCGTTATAAATTTCGGTATAAAAATCGGTATAAAAATTGTTATCTTTGTTTATTTTCGTTTTTAATCTTTGTTTGTCGTATTTTTATACCGATAATTAGTTTCGATAAGTTTTTAGCTCCGAATTTTTTTTTTCTGATTTTCCTTAATTTTTACAATTTGTCACTGCTGAATTCATTTACGCTATTATAAGTGATGTCATTTATTGTATTCTTTTTTTCTGGTGTAGAGATGTAGGAAAAATACCGCATATTTATTTTTATGTATACATTTGGTATAAATACACGTGTATATATATAACGATTTGGGATATTTTCGTTTTTTAATCTTTGTCCAATTTTAATTAGCTATTTTATGCCGCTTCTCCATTATGGCTCAAAATTAATTTTCTAGAATTAATTTTCAAAATTTCCGGAAGTACTGTGCTTTTGTTATTCTACGGATTTCTAACCCAAGATTTAAAAATGGAGTCGTCCATTTTTACTACATTGCATTTTTTCTATTCTTAATCCATGGTCGAATATTCATAGAATAACTAAAGCACAGTACTTCCGGAAATTTTGAAAATTAATTCTAGAAAATTAATTTTGAGCCATAATGGAGAAGCAGCATTAGAGTTTGAAGTTATTTTGCGTTTACCCGTATAGGAAATAGTGAAAATAATCAGTACAGAAATACAAAGTTTCTTAAAATACAAAATTATTAAAAGTTATTTGGAATAAAAAAACAAAAATGACAAGTTCTAAGGGTGAATGTACCGTATACTTTCAAAAATTGTATGTATAATGACCTTTTTTTTAACTAAAAAGGAAAATATCGAATTTATCGATATATCGATCATTTTTGGCGATATATCGACATATCGTTATCGGGAAACTTCAAATATCGATATATTTCAGACTTATCGCCATCCCTAGGAGGGGTTCGTTCACAAAAATTCAAAAATTCTTAAAGTAAGCTTACCCTAGTATAGCAGCCATTTTGGATTTTTTAAACTCTACATTTCTGCCCTGAAAAGGGGAATCGACCTATCGCACATCTCTGGGTTGGCCATGTTTGTTTATAAGCTAAACATAAGCAAACATGGTCATGCCAGAGATGTGCGATAGGTCGATTCCCCTTTTCAGGGCAGATTTGTCTCTGCATGAGGTACAAACGATTAATGGCGCATTTCTTTTTTTACAGCCAGAATGGACGAAACTTCAAAATACATTCCGCCCGATTGGAATTTAAGAAATTGGGCAAGGATCGCATATTCAGCTAGCTTATGGGAAAAACCAACTATCGAATTACTAATTAAGGCCAAAAGCAAAACCGAATTGGCAGCGCAAATTAAAGAACTGGTGGGAAAAAAAGAGAAAGAGATCCATTTGCCGAAAGCAATATTAGATCAAGTATTATGGACATTCAAATCCATGGGAGAAAGAATCTATGAGTGGTGCAAATACGCCCAGAATTATTTGCAAATTCCAGAAGATATAGCTGAAAGAGTGCACTGGACGATTTACGGAACCATCGATGAACGGAAAATGTTGCAAGTTTTGTTAAGTTCAGAAGAATTCAAAGAAGGACGACATTCAGTACCATCAGAGGCGATATATTATTTGGCCTGTTCCAGCGTGTTCATCGAATACATTAATCTGCACTGGGAAGAAATGTTAACGTTTTATGAAGCAAATGAAAAGACAAAAAGATTTTTACGTTATACAGAAGCTCATGAGGTGCGGGAACTGATTATTGCCTCAGTAATTTTTTTTGCAAATCGTAACGATTCCCGAATTCCTGTGTCGTATGTTGAAAAGTATTCGGATGTGAAAAACATGTTTAAATTGTCAATAACAGGAAGATTTCCTACAGCTGCTCGATATTACTGGTGTCAACTTAATGAAAATCAGAAGAATGAGCTGATATTTACACCTTATAAAATGGTTAGTTCGGGATGTTTTTGTACAATTCATTGGACGGATTCTTACGAAAACCGATGTGTCACGGATTTATTAATTTTCTTTTTGAGTTCCATGTCATACGATGGTTTAAAAATTTGGGAAGACGAAAATTTCCCATATATTCCATATATTCTCGAATATCTTATATGTCACCGTCCTTTTGAGGAGTTTCTTCCATTTGCGTATGATTTAATTTCGAATTATGGCAGTCATGAAAAATCTTTGTTAGAAAGTATCCTTAGAGGCATGGATAGAAATAACGCCTTTGGATTTTGGAACAAACAAATTTTTGCCAGAAAACTGTTCAAATTCGTGTGGAACCGAAAATTTAATGGTTTTCAAGGCTTTATGCGTGACAACAAAGATCTCGCTAAACAAATATTCCAAGTCTTCGATTTGGAGATTTTAGATTTTCTAATCAATAAAAGCTACGAAGACGGCAAACACAGATATATTTTAATAAATAAGTTTCAGGATAAGATTGTAGAGATAATGGAAAGAAATCAGTGGGAGTGGTTGGAAAAATTCGCGACCGATGTTTTAAGATGCGAAAAGGATCGCATATGGTTCAGAGATTTGTTCTGTAAATATTTACTCTCAGTTAATCATATTCCTGAATTGCCTGATATTCCGAAAAAAAGTTAAAAATTAATAATATATTACAATGT
Source organism: Liposcelis bostrychophila (assembly GCA_037577465.1). NCBI lineage: Eukaryota > Metazoa > Arthropoda > Insecta > Psocodea > Liposcelididae > Liposcelis > Liposcelis bostrychophila. Next base: position 4,334,850 of record CM075209.1, on the reverse strand, counting down.
ATTAAAATATTATAATATATTAAATTTATAATATATAGGAACGATAGCGGCCTACATCTTTCCATTAAATTCTTCAAACCTTAATTTAAAATTATTATAAATTTTTTTAAAATATAAATTTTAATGTCCGAAATCCCAAGTGAGGAAATAACAGGAATAAAGGAAAAAATTTTTCTCCGATTATTTTCCGAAAAAATTCATGGTCGACGCCTTTACTACAAAGAATCTTTTACAGAAATAACAGTTTAGAAATTCCGAAAAATTTGATTCAGCTTTATTTTCATCCTTTCCAAGGCAAAAAATTAACGTTTTGGGATTCAAATTATGTAGAATTTCTTAAAAAATCCCAAGAAAATCATGAAAATATTTTTCCAAATTTTTATTTTCAATACCCACAGATACTAGCCCTATTCGTTAAAACTTGTATTGAGAGACTAAATTTGGAGTATAGGCAACACGCATCTCATGCATGTTACACAAAATATCGCATAGTTTTTGTTCCTTTTCAAAGCAATCGGGAAAAATTGTATTGTGGATTTTTTGCTCCAGGATTTCAAATTTGATATTAAAATGACGAAATACCAGGCAGGAAATATAATATGGAGATCAAAGACAAAAATGCCTAGTTTCACATCACTTTAAGTTACTTATTTAAGATTTAATTTTTACTCTGATTGGCTTTACTTACACGCAAGAGAAATATGTAGACAGGTTGAATCTTGTTAAATGACATCCGATATAAAGTCTACTTACTAAAACTTACCTAAAAATAAAACAAAGAAAAAAACCATATTAGAAATAAGGAGTCTGGACAAAACGAAATTTCTTTCGATTTTAAAAGCAATAAGAGAGTCATAAATATCAGCAAAACAATTACAGAAACAATCGGCAAAACTAGTATCGCCGGAATTTTTTTCACGTTTCCGACAAAACTAGTTTTGACGAAAATGTACTTGTCAGCTTGAAGTTTTTTTTAGGCAGAACTAATTTTGACGAAAATGAAAAATATAGTTCGTCAAAACTAGTTTGGCCTAAAAAAAAAAATTTAGGCAAAGTAGTTTTTTTTGGAAACGTTGTTGAATAATAGGGTGATTCAAAAAAAAAACTTAAAATTGGCAAAATAGCCAACTGATTTTTTTCTAGTAATCCTGCGAAATATAATATTTCTGAAAACGAAATGACAAATACTGCATATACAAAATATCGGGATTCCGATTTCTCCGACGGGATAAACGATTTCTTAGCGGAATTTCGGTTTCAAAGAAAAAATCAGTTGGCTATTTTGCACCTTAAAAATACGGATTTGTGTTAAAGATGTTCAAATTACTAAAAACAACTGTTGGGATATTTTTATGAATTTAAGAAGAGCAGAGTTGCCATAACTGGGGCCCTTTCTGGGCCCCAAGAATTTTTCACAAAATCGCCATTGTGATTTTCGGGTTCTACGGGTTCAAAAACATAAGCTGCCATGTTTTCGACCAAATCAGTGCCCGTAAAAGGATCGGGCATAGTGAAAAGCGAAAAATTAGGCCGAAAAAAATTAAGAAATGCCTAAAGATGTTTCACTTACGGGCCCCAGAATTTTTTTTGGAAAAAACTGTTGTCATTTTCGGATTCTACAGGTCCGAAAAAATTTGAAAAAAAATAATGAGGCAAAATTATTGTCCTTTTAAATGAAAGAAAAAAAATATTTTTACGACCAGTTTCACTTTTCGTCGATTTACCCCTTTTGGCTCCTTCAGGCACCCATAATCGTCGACAAAAAAAAATGTTAAAAAATGTTGGACCCGAAAAATGGATTAGGATTA
>CM075209.1:4277918-4332042 GCA_037577465.1 Liposcelis bostrychophila | reverse complement strand
TGATTTCGGCGAGAAATCGGGTTAATTCGACCTCTGACATGTGCTTAATGAAAAAAATGAACAAATCAGCTGAGCTTTTGCATTTGTATTGTGAAAAAATGCATTCCGTGTCTTTATGACCTTTTATATCACATGAACTTCCTTGTCTTTTAAAACTATCGTGATCTTGGTTTTTTAAATAGTTGCGAAAACTGGAATCAGCAGCTATTCTGATCGCTTCTATTTCTTTTTCCTCTTCCTCCATTAAACCCCAGTAATAGCAAGCAGCTTTGGCGCATCCTTCTTCCACCGATATCCAAAACATATTTTTCACTTGGTTATCATCATTCTCACTAGACCTATTGATATAATGTTCTGACAGCTGAGAAGATGAAAGCTTTGCTAAACAAATTACCGATTGAACGATAAAGTCAAACTTCTTTTCATATGTAGGATTATCACACGAATATTTATACAAATGGTAAAATCTAAAAATCTCTTCCCAATTACGAGGGATGTAGTCGACGTGCACTTTGGAACTTATCGTGTAATAAAAAAATCGCATGTCTTCTAAAGGTTCATTTCGTGGGCGGATTTCTGAGCTTCGAAGTACTCTTCCTTCGTCGATGGCTCCATCAGTTGTCCAATAAAGGGTGGCGGCGGCCAAGTCTCGAGGGATTGTCAATATTTTTTCTGCAAATCTGCACCAAAGGGCGATTCTTTGACCCATGGTTACAAACGTACATAATATCCGATTAAGGATTTGTGATGGTAACCGTTCTAATGTTTTTTCTTTTTCCTTTACCATTTTTTTGATGTATGCAAAGGATCCAGTTAAGTTCTCCGCGTCGAAAAACGGCGTAATGTTTGATTTGTTCCATAGCGCAGCTGAGTAAGCGATCGTTGACCAATTTTTCAAATTGTAATCGGCTGGAACTCGAGTTGGGCTTTCACTTTCCTCCATCCTGTCAAATAAATAAAAGGAAACAGTTAACATCATGTTTAATGTCCCAACTGGCATGTCGTCTGCTACTGTACCAGGGTGCTACTTTAGGCACTTTTATTTTTTGAAAATATTTGAAAACGGCTGAGAATTGTTTCAGAAATTAAACTTATTCTAATTCGTTGATTATTTTCGAGTATTATGTTCAGACCTAGTTGTTTTATTATGAAAATATAAAGTTGTTAATGAGAAAAAAATTAAGAAATGACGCAACCGAAAATGCTAAGATGCATTCTGCTGCTTCCATTGTACTAATTGAAATTAAATTGCTTTTCGAAAGTAGGGCTTGCACCGGTATCCGGGGATTTCGCGGGATTGGGGTCTTTTTTTCAGCGGGATTTAATCCCGGGATTCGTTTTAATCCCGGCATCTAATCCCGGAAAATAAAAATTAATTATGAGCATTAAATATCTTAACTTTTTTTTAATATTTTAGTTCAAAATATTTTCTAAAAGGAAAAAAATTAAAATAGAATGACATTTACCTACTATTATAAATTACTGACCTTCGTTATAAAAAAATCTTATTGGGATATGGGGGGGGCATATCCCCACGTAAGACTACGTCTATGGGGTCTTAATAATGCTAAAGCAATGAAACGATTTAAAAATTAAAAAATTTCAACGCATTTTTTTGCTTGTTTTTGGTCAAAAAATTCGAGTTTTTTGATAAAAACTACAATGATTAACTATTTATTTATTTATTTATTTATTTTATATATTCCATTTATACAAACAAAGTTGTTTTGGAAATTGTCACATTTTAAAGAGAATTATGAATTAACAATTTTTGAATGAACAATTTTTAAGCAGCTAAAAAACAATAACGTAGTCCTACGTTAAAAGAAATATTTGGCTTCTAGTTCAAGACCAGTTATCAGGGATGATTGTTTTAAAACAAATTGGTTTAAAACACGGTGTTTAAAAACGTTTTAAAACATTTGAATAAAAAACACCGTTTTAAAACACTGTTTTAAACACCGTATTTTATTAAGTGAATAAAATACGTTTTAAAATGCATTTTTAAGAGGTCCGAGCCCGCAATTTGACTGAAAATTTCCTGTCGCGCACGGCTCATTTTATACCATCTATAATATGGACCATACCATAGATTGTATGAGCCGCTCATATTCATAATGATTGCTTAATCGATGGCAGGGATGATTGTTTTAAAACAAATTGTTTTAAAACACGGTGTTTTAAAACGTTTTAAAATATTTGAATAAAAAACACCGTTTTAAAAATTTGAATAAAAATAGAAACGAATTTAAAACATTTTGAACGTGTTTTAAAAAACATGTTTTAAAACGTTTTAAAACCAGGCCGAATAAAAGACGTTTTTAAACGTTTTAAAACATGGGAAAATAATATAAAACGTTTTAAACTGTTTCATATTAAAAAAATGTTTTAAACAGCAACCCTACCAGTTATAGACAATTTTTCCAACCTTTTGATTACGTTTTTACTACGTTCACTAATTTTTTTAAATAAATAGCAATAGTTATTCATAGAACATTTAAAAAGGTACCAATCGTTTTTTTAAAGATATTTTCCGTTTACAGAAACTGATAATTTATCATATCCTGTTCAATTGTTAAAGATATCCTAGTATAAACATAATTGTAAAATGTTGTCCCATTTTTTGTTAGAAGGACAGCTTTTGGCAAATCGAGTTTTTATTCGTGTTAGAACAAGTATAGATATCATAACAGGGTATCAAATCAAACCTGAAGACCGCCTTTTAATGTTAATATAAACAGATATGAATTTTCTTCTACATTTTACATCTGTTTTTGAAAAAAAAAAAAAAAAAAAAACGTCAAAAAGTTACAAAGTAGCCCCCTGTTACGGTACTCTTTCTACTACCCAATCATTTATTTTTTATATAAATATACTTTTAGGGTCAATAGAATTAATGATATTTACATAATTAATATTTAAGGAGGGATAACCTACCCTTTACGGAGGAAACAAAGTTTTTTATAATTCACAAAAATATTACCGGGTACTAATGATTTCTTACCTGTAACTTCCGTTCTCCCTCGGGGAAAAAAAAATCTACCGCCACGTCTCGATGAAATAAACAATCAGTGCGGTCGTTTTATTAGATCAATTAATAAAGAAATAAATACATGTAAACGGTTTAATTAAAAAAATAAAAAAACGTCGACCTATCCGCGATCTGACTTGCAAGACGAGCAGACGACTTATACTTTTTCGTTGGCAACGCTGCATGTATGCGATCGTTGCACGCCTGCGCGGCTATAATAATAACTAAGGGCGCGTAAATCAAATAAAAAGGAAAGATTGACTTTTTTTCAATCGTTACAACCTATACCGCGTATTTTCAATAAAAAAAAATGTAACATTGATAATCGAAAATTTTTAAAAAAATTTAACATGGGCAGCCATGAAATGGAACTAATTTTCGGAAACACGTCACTGCGCTATTTCTATTTGAAATTTGCCAAACCTTTAGTCGTTTAAAGCAGGGATAAATATAGTTTAATTATATTGAAAATTAAACAAGGTATGAGTACCCTTGTCCAAATTCTGTTTTAAAGGAAAAAAAAGAAAAAAAAAAGAAAAAAAAGCCTGGTTCAATTCAAAACCAGCAACTTTTACATGCTGTTAAAAAGATGCCAGGAATAAAATAGTTATCATTTTTCAGGTACACAGTGAACATTTTCACTATCATACAGTAACTATTAGTAAAACACAATAAAGAAAAGAGCGTAAGATTTAATTTTCTTTTTTTAGTCTGCTGTCATGTTCACGACCTTTTTCTTTGGTTACAGCGTGCAGTATTTATTTTATGTCTCCTATTATGTTTTTAAAAGAGTGCTAATCGTTTCCATATATCACTGTAAAAAATTTTGTGTATTTTTAACATACTCGGTCCGCACATTTTGTTTGTTACTCTTTTTACGTTAATTTTGACACATGTTGCTAGGCAATATTTGTTATTGTGTTAAAATGTCTGGACCGTTTTTGAATTTATTATAAATCGTGTTAAAATTACACAAAATTTTTAACCGTGTATGTTAGGGTGGGCCGAAAATTTAAAGTTCTGGGATGCCAAAGTTGCATTTTGCCTATAAGAATTAAAAAAGTTCTCTAGAAAGAATTCTTTCCATGGAATTCTTTCACCTGCTTTCCTTTTTACGGATTTTTAGCGGGGCACGTAAGGTTACGTTTTTTTTTAAATGACCCATCACCTTCTTCGTTCGATTTTCGTACAGTAAACGTTGTTTTTCAAACCTTCCTTTGAGATATAAAACAATGGTTTTAAACTTTTTTCCAGTTAAAACTGAATCCTGCTGCTTCAAAACCATAGGGAAAAAATGAAATTAAAGATACCGGTATTGCTCAATTATTTAAAAAAAATTAGACGCGCCTGCTCCAAATTTATGGCACTTACGAAAACGGTTAGGGTGCATTTTGGAAGGCCTGGGTGGATGGAATATGCCTTAAACATTTCATGGCGATCCTATGCACATAACCATCTACGATTCAGACACAATCTACAAAAGAATACCCGGTATATAATATTAAAAAAATAAATAAATAAAGAAAATAAAATAAAAAATAAAAAAATGGGAAGTCAATATTGTAAATACTACAAATGTTTATTAAGTTTATTATAATAAATTCAATTACATACATGTGAAAAATTAAAAAGTGTTGGGTTCGCATGAGCGGTTTTTAATAAAAAATTTAATTTCGGTAAAACCGGTTTTTAATCTCTTAAACCGGGGGCTATTTTTTTTTCAACATGAAAAATATTGTAATGCATCGTTAAAAATATTTAACTTATTAATTTTTTTAAAAATTTGAAATGAATCGCCAATACTTATGTATCAAAAATAAATTGTAGCGATCATTTTAAGTATTAGGAATCCCTTTCTCGTTCTTCAAAATGGGTATGGGTTCCCATTTTTTTAACGTTATACTAGCAATAAATCAAATTTTTTTAAAGTCTTCGGATTCAATAATCCAGTTCAAAAATTCGTCTATGCAATCTAATTGAAATATTTGGATAAAAATTTCAATCCATTCTTTTAATTTCTTTCGGATATTCCGTTTTAAGGCCATTACTTTTTCAGGACTTAAATAATATAACAAAAATTCGTCAACTAATTTATGTATTTCGAAATGTTTCATCGAAGATTGAGGTAGAAAATAAAAAAGATTCGCAAAGCAGTAAAATATACTGACCGTAAAATTGAATTAAATACTGCCCCTTTCAATATAAAATACTGCTCAAATAAATGGCCCCCTTTTTTTTTCTTCTTTTTTAATTACTAATCGCTTATTTTTTTCTTATGAAAAGTATCATGTTTATACTATTAAGCTTATATAATTATAGGGCTTAGTATTTTTTGAAGTTACTGTACCGGAATCGTTATTAAAGGCTGATTGAAAAGGACTGAAAGAAAATATTTCAAAAACTTAACCAAAGAAATTTAGGGACCCTGACAAAACCCCGAAATTCAGAACCCCGAAATTTGCAGAACCCCGAATCGGGGTTTTGCAAATTCGGGGTTCAGTAAATCGTGATAAAAGTATTTTTTTTATTTTAATTTTTTTTTTTTATTTTTATTTATTTTTTTTTTTTTTAATTTTTTTTATTTCATTTTATTTTTGTTTGACTTATGTCAAATTTTTTTTTTTGCTTAACCCCTTCCTGTCTAATGCATCCATATGGATGCACCAACAAAATCAAGGAAAATAGTAATAAAACTTCGTCAGATTTTGACGAAACTTCGTAGGTAGGGGTATTTAAGGGCGCTCTTCTCGAATTTGAAATCAGAATTTACCGATTTTTAAAAACAAAATGGCGGCAGAGCCTTTAATGGCAGAACATAATAACTCATAAGTTATATTTTTTTATTTTTGACAAGTAACTCTTAAAAAAAATAATTAGTTGCCCTTAATAACTGCGCATAGTGAGTATTACTCGGAAAAAACAGATAGATGAAACGGATATTGCGCCTATTATTAGCTTACGGCTATTAGTATAATAGTTTAGAGCTATTAAAAAAATAACTTTTTCTGAACTTTTTCGCAAAAATATCTTTGTAAGGGGCCTTCTCGGGCTCCTACGTCGAAATAGACTCCAAATTCGGAATCTCTGACCTAGAAAACAGTTAGCCCATAGTTTAAAATCGCTAAAAATAAAAAAATGGGAAGTCAATATTGTAAATACTACAAATGTTTATTAAGTTTATTATAATAAATTCAATTACATACATGTGAAAAATTAAAAAGTGTTGGGTTCGCATGAGCGGTTTTAATAAAAAATTTAATTTCGGTAAAACCGGTTTTTAATCTCTTAAACGGGGGCTATTTTTTTTTCAACATGAAAAATATTGTAATGCATCGTTAAAAATATTTAACTTATTAATTTTTTTAAAAATTTGAAATGAATCGCCAATACTTATGTATCAAAAATAAATTGTAGCGATCATTTTAAGTATTAGGAATCCCTTTCTCGTTCTTCAAAATGGGTATGGGTTCCCATTTTTTTAACGTTATACTAGCAATAAATCAAATTTTTTTAAAGTCTTCGGATTCAATAATCCAGTTCAAAAATTCGTCTATGCAATCTAATTGAAATATTTGGATAAAAATTTCAATCCATTCTTTTAATTTCTTTCGGATATTCCGTTTTAAGGCCATTACTTTTTCAGGACTTAAATAATATAACAAAAATTCGTCAACTAATTTATGTATTTCGAAATGTTTCATCGAAGATTGAGGTAGAAAATAAAAAAGATTCGCAAAGCAGTAAAATATACTGACCGTAAAATTGAATTAAATACTGCCCCTTTCAATATAAAATACTGCTCAAATAAATGGCCCCCTTTTTTTTTCTTCTTTTTTAATTACTAATCGCTTATTTTTTTCTTATGAAAAGTATCATGTTTATACTATTAAGCTTATATAATTATAGGGCTTAGTATTTTTTGAAGTTACTGTACCGGAATCGTTATTAAAGGCTGATTGAAAAGGACTGAAAGAAAATATTTCAAAAACTTAACCAAAGAAATTTAGGGACCCTGACAAAACCCCGAAATTCAGAACCCCGAAATTTGCAGAACCCCGAATCGGGGTTTTGCAAATTCGGGGTTCAGTAAATCGTGATAAAAGTATTTTTTTTATTTTAATTTTTTTTTTTTTTATTTTTATTTATTTTTTTTTTTTTTAATTTTTTTTTTTTATTTCATTTTATTTTTGTTTGACTTATGTCAAATTTTTTTTTTTGCTTAACCCCTTCCTGTCTAATGCATCCATATGGATGCACCAACAAAATCAAGGAAAATAGTAATAAAACTTCGTCAGATTTTGACGAAACTTCGTAGGTAGGGGTATTTAAGGGCGCTCTTCTCGAATTTGAAATCAGAATTTACCGATTTTTAAAAACAAAATGGCGGCAGACCCTTTAATGGCAGAACATAATAACTCATAAGTTATATTTTTTTATTTTTGACAAGTAACTCTTAAAAAAAATAATTAGTTGCCCTTAATAACTGCGCATAGTGAGTATTACTCGGAAAAAACAGATAGATGAAACGGATATTGCGCCTATTATTAGCTTACGGCTATTAGTATAATGGTTTAGAGCTATTAAAAAAATAACTTTTTCTGAACTTTTTCGCAAAAATATCTTTGTAAGGGGCCTTCTCGGGCTCCTACGTCGAAATAGACTCCAAATTCGGAATCTCTGACCTAGAAAACAGTTAGCCCATAGTTTAAAATCGCTAAAAAATAAAAAATTGAGATTACGACGTTACATTAAACTCCTATTCACGGATTGCCTAACACTGGGTTGCAAGGCGCTGTATTGCTAGGGATGAGTTTAAGACCTCTCTACTGTGATTTAGCTTTAAAAATGCAATGCACTGCTAGAATTGTAAATTTTCCGAATTCATTATTGATGACTGATTCATGACTGATTATCTGTGATAATATACTTATTGTGATTTAGCTTAAAAAATGCAGTACACTTTATTCAACCTGATCTGCCTCGCTTTAATTACAATTTTTAAAAAAGTCGGGAATGCAAACATGCAAAACCCCGAATTTGCAAAACCCCGAATTTGCAGAACCCCGACTTTGCAGAACCTCGAATATAATTCATGGAAAATTATAGTACTTTCAGAACCCCGAATTTGCAAAACCCCGAATCGGGGTTTTGCAAATTTCGGTGTTCTGCATTTCGGGGGTTTATCATAGACTCGAAATTTAGAGCCGGATTTATTAATTCAAAAAAAAAAAAAAAAGGCTTGTGGATCAGGTAACAATACGAACATTTTTTTTAAAAAATAAAAATACGCAAAAGTAGGAAGTATTTGGGAGCAAAAATTTTATTATTCTAATTGTACAGTAGGGTGGTTCGAAAATCAACTTTTTCGGAATTTTAAAACTTCTGTATCGGGAAACGTTTTTTTACACCTAAAGTATCAATCCTGAATTTTTTTTTAAATTTTTTGAACGGCATCTTGAGGTGTCTCATTTGCCTTGAAATTTAAAAAATGCCCACACACAAGGGCCAAAAATGAATTTTTTTTTTTAAAAACATAAAATATTATCTATTCTAATCGGAAATTCTCCGTGGATTACGAATTGGAAGTCGAAAATTAGTTTTGGTACACGGTTTTTATTTTGACTTTTGCAAATAAACACCGCGCAGATTTGAAGTATACAAAGATGGTTTGAAATGTCGTTTTTATAGTTTTCTAGTGTGGAGTAAAATAGTTCCACAAGCTTATCCATCAGATCGGTCCGGCGTTTTGATCAAAATTCACCGGCAAATCCCAAACAAGTTTCCATAAACCAGTTGCGCTCATCTTTGGATTGTAAAATATCGTCCTTGAATGTCTTTAATAATTGGATCTGCTGATTTTGGAATAACCGTTTGAACCCTGCCTCGCCATTTTTTATAAGTTGTTTTTTGTATTCTGTAGGGCAATCGTTAAATGTGAGTTTTAAAACCCTCAAATCGAAATCGTTGTATATCATTTTCAAAGTTGGCTCTCTGTAAATTTCCACCCAAGAAATATCGGTGCCGGATTTTTCCCGCAAACCCTGTATCAACTTTTTACAAAATATTCCATCGGTTAGAAATCCGAATCTTTTATCGCAAAACGTTGCACCTATGAGTTTATTTATTAGTATTTTGTAATCACTTTTAGCTTCGCAATATGTCAAAGCTAATTCAAATGTTAAAGGCAAGAGTTCCTCTAAAGGGCAGTGACTTATTATCATCTCGAAAATAATTAAAACATCATGTCGACGATTCAAATGCTCTTTTAATGTCGTTAAATAACGGCTTATTTCCTGATCGGTCATTCTCGTAATGAAGAAAATTAACAAATCAGCGAAACACTTGCTTTTATACGTGTAATTTATTATGCTTATTGGAAATCCGAACTCAGTCCAGTCCTCCGGTTCCACACTGAAAAAGTCGCACCGGTATTTTTCATTTTTTCGATACTTGAGCAAACTTGAATCAGCAGCTTCTTGGATGAATTCTCTTTTTTCTAGGTCATCCAGTAAGCTCCAGTAATGCCGAACAGCTTCGGGACATCCTTCTTTTACCGCTAACCAAAACATGTTTATCTTACCGGAATAATTATAATATCGGTAGTACTGAGTTTGCGATGGGAACAGGTTATAAGGGTCTAGTCTTGCTAAAAAAATTACCGAGCAGTTAATAAATTTAAGCTTTCGATTGCATGAAAGTTTAGGAGAAAATTCGTCATCTCCCGAATGAGCTTCGCAAAATAATAAAATTTTTTTCCAGTTGAGTTTGATGTAGTCGATGGACACGCTAGAACAAACCGTGTAGTATAGAGCTTCTAGAGGTGGTGTCAGATCATTTTGGATGGCTTTTGAGTTGAGTAGAATTTTCCCTTCGTCGACTGTTCCGTGAGCTGTCCAATACACGTTTGGAATCGCTTTTTTATTAATCTTTAAAGCATTTTGCGCGTATTCGGACCAAAGAGCTATCCTTTGACCCATGATTTTCAATGCACGCAGTATTAGATCTGATATTTTTGTCGGGATGTTGGCTCTTTTGAATGTTCTTTCTGTCTCGTATACCACTTTTGCGATGTGTGTACAGTGAGCATCCATCGGGTGTGTTGTAGACCGTTTTATTCGTTCAGCTATGTCTAAAAATGGAGCAATGTTTGATTCGTTCCACAACGTAGCTGCATATGCGATCGTTGCACAATTCCTCAAATTGAAATCAGCTGGAAGATACCTCGTATTGGATGGGCCTTCCTCCATTTCTTCTGAAAAAAAAAAAAAAAAAAATGAGATCGGTGAACTGATCAAAGTGCTTTATCGACCATTTAAAAAATTCTCAAAAATAGGTATGGTTAGTTTTTCGATCAGAGGTCTATCAAAGCTGAGTACGGGCATAAAGAATTCGAATTTCGGAAAAATTATTTCAGATTCGGACTCCTCTACCCCGAAAATATTCTCAAAAATATGGTTAGATTTTTGATCAGAGCTCTACCAAAGCCGCAGTATGGGCATAAGGAATTCGAATTTCTGAAAAATATTTTCAGATTCGGAATCCTCTACCCCGAAAATATTCTCAAAAATACGGTTAGTTTTTTCATCAGAAGTCCTCCAAAGTCCCAATAGGACCATAAGGAATGCGAATTTCGGAAAAATTTTTTCAGATTTGGAATCCTCTACCCCAAAAATATTTTCAAAAATACGGTTAGTTTTTCGTTAGCTCCCACGAATAACCCGCCAATCAGCATCCAAGTCGCTTTGTTGACGTAATCGATGACGTCATATCGTGACGTTTCAAAAGTTGGAGATATAGTTTTTTAGGCCTATACCCATACTTTTAGCCCTGCTCACCGTTTCTGAACCACTCAACAGAATTTAACCAAATTTCAATGGTAGCGTATCTGGATGAATATCTACTGCAGTACGAAAATCGGATTTAATCGGTAGCTGCGTTCGCGATTTATAGTCAAAAAAGTTCTTGAAATTGTTGAAAATTCAACATTTTCACTCACTGCTTCCGAGTGGCTGAACCGATTTGGCTCAAAAACTAATCAGCACCTACATTTCATTAGAAGTTGCTACCCACGAAAAATCATCGAGATCCGCTCTTTCGTTTTTCTGCTTTTCGACGGACATCCCTCTTTTTTGTCACATCCGGTCATACGGTCATACACACATACACCCACCATCCAAATTTTGCTTTTTTCGGCATCAGGGAACCTCAAAACGTGTGAATATATCGAAAACTGAAAATCTGAAATTTGTGCTAAATGCAATGCTTTATTCTCCCTGCGGTCGATAAAGCAAAAAAAAAAAAAAAAAAAAAAAAAAAAAAAAAAAATGAACTAGATTGCAATATTCCCGGTATTTACCGGGATCCCGAATCAGGGATATTGGATTCTCAAAGTTATTTTGATCTCGGGGTTAAAAAAGAAAAGCCCAGGATTTTTAAGTCATGCAAATATAGGTATTTTTAGGGGTTATTTATTAGTCGAATATTTGACAAAATTTTTACAATACACACTTTTTAAATCACCTTTTCGTATGGCAGCTATCACGATCCAACATAAGAATTTTCGGCCGAACATTCTTACCCAAAATGGCTAGGAAAGCCAACTGAATTAGCACATTTGAAATTTTTTTAATCTTTAATATTCGGGATACATTAAGGGAAAATTCCGTAACCATTTTTAAAGACATCGTTTTATAATTTTTTATTTTTTTATTTTCAGGTAAGTTTTCTTGGATTAGTCAAGAGTAACCCATCAAAGTTTGAATAAACTTTGAATGTGGTCAATTGCCAATTTGAGGTTAAAACCAGTTCAATTTTTTTTTTCTGTAAGTATGGGAGTGAACCCGGGAAAAAAATCGAAAACGAAATTTTTTGAATATAAAGCAGGGGTTCGAATCCGATGCCAGCACCGGTCACCGGCTACGGATTAAAACATTTTTAATCCAAATACTCAAGATGAATTGTAAAAAGGCACTCCACAATGATACCCCTGAGCTTATTTCATCGTTCTTTTTAAACGTGAGTCTAGTTGTCCTTTCCAGAACAATTATGTTCCGCGGTTTCTCCCACCAGGGTATTTTGTGAACTACCTGGGGGAGTTAAACCCATATTTGACGTTATTTAACCGTTGAAGATGAAAATTTTAAAAATCGTTAGAAGTATTTAATTAAGCTTATATGATTATTAGGTTTACCTTTGTTGAGGTTACTGTAGGGAATTAAAGGCTGATTGAAAAGTGCTGAATGAAAATATTTTAAAATACCTGATTGAGAAATTTAGAGCGGGATGTATATATTTAAAAAAGAGGCTTCTTGATCACCTGACGGTGCCAACATTTTTTTCATAACTCATACATACAGTGCAGAGAAGAAAATTTCCGCCACGCTTTTTTCTTTTCGGTTTTTATATGCCGAATTTTATAATTTTTTTTTTTTTTTAATTTTATCGTATTTACCATAATTTTTTAAATTTTCCATACTGACTTATTCCGTAATTACAAGCACATCATACCTTTACACCTGCTGCCCATTCCAATATCTTCAACAAAATGGTGAATACTATCGTTTCAGTGCCACCAACATTACGCAGTTTGCGGCAAACTGCTTGCCGTCATTAAACCGGAAACTGATATTTTAAAAATTCTTTTTCCAATAACTTTTTTTCGTTTTTAATTACTAATCACCCATTTTTTCTCATAAAAAGTATCTCGTTTATACTCTTAAGCTTATATAATTATTAGGCTTAGTATTTTTTATAAATTTTAATTTTGATTTTAATTTATAAATTTTAATTTTAGATACACTAACGTAGGAAGTGTTTTTAAACAAAAATTTTACTGATGTAGCTGTACAATAAGGTGGTTCGAAAATTAACTTTTACGTAATTTCAAAACTCCTATACCGGGAAAAGTTTATTTGTAGGTTTAGGTTATGATCAACCTTGAATTTTTTCAAATTTTTTGAACTGCATCTTCAGGTGTCGGATTTGCTTTGAAATCTCCAAAGAACCGATATAAGGATCGAAAATAAATGATTTTTTTTTTCCGTAAAAGATCATCTATTTTATCGGAAATTCTGCGTAGATTACGAATTTGAAGTCGAAAATTAGTTTTGGTTGACTGGTTTTGAGCCTCAGCCAGAAAGCCATAACAAGATTTTCAGAGTTTTCAAATCCGGCCTGTGGGTGTGGCTCAAAAAATTTTGTAGCAAAACTAATTTCAGACTTCAAATTCGTAACATATGCAAAATTGTTGATAGGAATAGATGGTCTAAATGTGTTGATCAAATGAAATAAGATTTCTTCCTTTTTCGCTCACTTAAAAACGGTTTATTTAATTTTTTTCACTTTAAAATAGACTTATTATGAACAAACAACTTTATAATTAATTAAAAAATGAGATCAGAGAAAAATAGTAACTGATGCTGGATATATTTTTAATTTTTTTTATGATTCCACATATACGTTTAAGGCTTTTTACAATTTACCCGATTAAAATTAATATCAAAACGTAAAAAGAAAAAAAAACAATGTCAGTTTAGTCTTGCAATGGGTAGAAAATTTTTTTTTTTAAATTTTGCTTTATAATAATATCATGTTCTTTATTGTAAACGATAGAAAATTTTCCGTAAGCTCATTGCAGATTCAAAAATTATGGACTTTTAGGGACCATATTACGAAATTAAGGACTTCTTTTAAAAATATGGACTTCAGGGACCTTCAGAGACCATGTTCGAGGCCTGTGTAATGCATCGCTAAAAAAATTTAATTCATTACTCCCACTGTCCCAAAATACTTTGTGTGTTTCTCATTTTCAGAATCAGCGTCGCCAATAACCCCCCGGATATGTGTTTTGCCGAAAAAAAAAATCGACTTTTCGGAAAAAGGTCAGCCATATTGCACTCGCGATCTTGAATTTTAAAAAACCGACCTCAAAATCAAAATCAGCGTCCTCAATAACCCCCCGATTACGTGCTTATGTGAAAAAAGTCGAGTTTTCGAAAAAAGGTCGGCCATATTGGTTCCGCCATCTTGAATTTTCAAAAACCGATTACAGAATTGAAATTAGCGGCCTCAATAACCCCCCCGATTATGTGATTTAGAGAAAAAAAACCGATTTATTATAAAAAGGTCCGCCATATTGGATCCGCCATCTTGAATTTTTAAAAACGGACCTCAGAATCGAAATCAGCGACCTAAAAAACCCCCGTGACAAACGTTTTGCGACGATCTAATCGAAATTTAAAAATTCAACCCCTTGGTCGGACACTCAACATATTTAATTTTTTTGGGGGGTTGCGACAAATGAAAAAAATTTTCTCATGGGGGATTCTTGTTTAGGGTAATGTACTCTCTCATTTCCGCCAACCTTCAAATTTTTCGCTTTCGTTTCTGAAACGGGGCGAAAATAATAGAAATTTTTGATTTTTTTGAATTTTTTCGCTAATTTATTTCCCGAAGGGAGGGACCTCTGGGGGGGATGGGGGGGTGGTGTGAAATAGTGCTTGGGTGGGTGGGTAAAGTGGTGCAAACAGTTCCGGCAATAACCAAAAGCTTACGAAATGGGAAATAAAAATGAGAAACACACAAAGTATTTTGGGACAGAGAAAGTAATTTTTTTAAATATTTCAAATTAATTTTGAAATAAACTGTAGCGCTCATTTGAAGTACTGTAATTGCAATCCCTTTTTCCTATTTTGAAATAAAAATGAGTATGCGTTCCCATTTTTTTACGTTATACTAGAAATAATTCGAATATTTAAAAGTCTTAAGATTAATAAATCCAGTTCAAAAAGTCGTCTATGCGAAACAAGACAGGTTCATCCGGTAAAAATCCATTCCATTTTTTTAATTTTCTTCGGATATTACGTTTTAAACCAGTTACCTTCTTAGGACTTAAGTAAAATAACAAAAATTCATCTACCATTTTATATACTTCCGAATCTTTCATCGTAGATTCCAATAGAAGTGCAACAAGATTCATTAATGAATTTTGACAGATTAATTTTTGTTTTTGAATTCGGCTTGCTTTATCCTCACAATTTAATAGCCACCGGAAAAACGTGGGTATGCAATCCACAAAATCTATTTTTTTCGAGTCCCTAATGGAGTCGATGTATGAACGTTTTTCAGCTAAGACATTTTTTATGTAATTTTGTTTTTCCTCCTCACTGTGAAATATCAAATTTAAGCCTGCGTCGGCTAATTCGATTTGATTCTTGCGCACAAGCTTTTCACACAGGGAGATGGCAAATTTTTGGTTTCGAATTCGAATTCGTTCCTCATTCACGAAGGGAACTCGTGAATTTTTAACGCCTAAGAATGTTTTCACTTCATCACACCGCAGTTGACTTATTAAGAGTTTAATACATTTGAAGCGAACGTCTCTGAACCATTCTTGTTCGTCTTCGAATTGTAGCACATCGTTAATGAATTTCTGCAATAATTCGAATTCTTCGTTTTTCGATAAATATTTAAATACATTCCTTCCGTACCTTACAATCGTTTTTCTGTGGTTGCCCTCGCAATTATCAATAACAAATTTTAGAATCTCCAAATCGCACAGCTCATATATATCATATAGGAGGTGCCTTTTGGGGCTCAGAATTTCCTCGAAAGTACTGTATTTTCTGAGTTGATTCCAAAACGCTTTAAATAATTTTTGGTAAAATTTTTGTTTGTTGCAAAGTCCTAAATTTTTACTTCGATCCATAGCTTTAAGGAGTCTCTCTACCAGACGTATACAGTCAGTTGCTTTTTTGCAACTTTTAACAACCACATCGTATACAAGGGGTAAAAATTCTTCCAATGGCCAGTGATAAATTAACGCGTTAAAAACAGTTTCGGTGCTTTTTTCTTTTGCATAAGTTTCAACGCGCTCGTTTAAATAATCGAAGAACTCGCTTATTTCATCCTCTGACATGAGAATAATTAAAAAAATTAATAAATTAGCGAAACAGTTGCTTTTGTAACGTGCAAAATTGATATTACATTCTGGTGAGGACACAACCCACATAATGTCCTCGTGTTCGAAACAATCATATTCTTTTTTTTTCCGATAACAATCTAAACTTAAAATAGCAGCATGTATTATCAGGTCTTTTTTATCCTCTGCACTTAGCAGACCCCAGTAATACCGAGCAGCTTGAGGGCAACCTTCTTGCACTGACAACATGAATATATTTCTCTTTTGCTTGTAGTTGAAATCATTGAAATGCCGGATTTGGGCTTCGGGCAGTTGGGAATATTCAAGCTTTGCTAAAAAAATTACCGAGCAAATGATAAACTTATTCACCGTTTCAAACTGTGAAGTGCGTTGTATTGTGTACTCGTTACAAAAGTCCAACATTTTATCCCAGTGAAGTATTATATAGTCTATACACACGTTAGAACAAGCAGCATAATACACAGCTTGCATTCGTTTTGAATTTTTAAGTCGGATTATTTGTGCGTCCAAGCAGTTTCCCAGTATTTTCCTCTCGTCGACGGTTCCGTAAACTGTCCATTGCGGTGTTACGGTTATGTGTCTAGGAATCCCCACAAAATCTGCATAATCGCACCAAAGAGCAATTCTTTGCCCCATAGACTTGAATGTACATAGTATCTGGTTCGCTATTTTTCTCGGTAAGGAATTGAGTGATTTGTCGTTTTTTTTCACCATCAGACGGATGTAATCATCGGTTACACCTGCGTAGTTGCTGTAGAAAAACCATGTTACTCTTGATTTGTTCCATAGCTCAGCTGCTAGTGCTACCGTTGCCCAACTTTGTAAATTGAAACCAGCTTGCACGTTGGTTGGCATCATTGGTTGACTCTCCTCCATTCTGTTATAAAAAAAATCCAAACCGTTAGCGGCTACTTAATTTCTAAACTAACGTCAATTCCGACAAATAAACGGAAATTTATTTTGGTCAGAATATTTATCGAAAATTTTGAACATGCCAGTGATGCCTGAGTAAAATTTGCATATTTTGAGTAAAAAGTACTATTTTGAGTGAATCCGAGTGAAACTGACTTGTTTTTGAGCAGAGTTTTATCTGATTTAAAAGTCGATTTAACATTTTTAAAAGTAAAGGTGCCGTATGCTAAATATGAAAGCAATTTTTCCTTTAAAACAGTAAAAAGTTCAAAATTGTCATATTTTTGAGTCGATTTTACAGGATTATTTCTTGTGTGGGCGAAAGAAATAAGCAACGGCCTAATTTAAAACCAGCAAGAGACCGCCGAAAATTAGATAATAATGTCAGGTGTGTCTAGGGTTGCCAGGTGATGAGTCATTAATTAACTTATCTCATCAAAATGCTGCTAAAAAAATTAACGTTCTGGCAACCCTACCATTTTTTTATGGGATTAGTGATGGCGATAAGTCTGAAATATATCGATAACTCGATATATCGATATTTGAAATTTCCCGATAGCGATATGTCGATATATCGCCAAAAATGATCGATATATCCATAAATTTATCGATAAATCCGATATTTCCCTTTTCAGTTAAAAAACTGCATTAGTTATACAATTTTTGAAAGTATACGGTATATTTACCCATAGAACGTATCATTTTTGTTTTTTAATTCCTAATAACTTTAAATAATTTTGTATTTTAAAAAACTTTTTATTTCTGTACTGATTACTTTTATTCTTATTTTTTACTGTATTTCCAATACCGGTAAACAAAAAAAGTATGTAAAATAACTTCAAACTCTAAAATAGTTAATTAAAATCGAAGAAAGCTTAAAAAACGAAAATATACCAAATCGGCATATGTATACACGTATATTTATACCAAGGTATACATAAAAATAAATATACGGTATATTTCCTGTATTTCTACACCGGAGCAAAAGAATACAATAAAAGAACATCACTTATAACAGCGTAAATGAAGTCGGTCGTGACAAAAAATTAATTAATTTAAAATTAATTAATAAAATTAAAAAATTAATTAATAATTAATTTTAAATTAAGGAAAGCAGAAAAAAAAATTGGGAGTTAAAAAACTTATCGAAACTAATTATCGGTATAAAAATTATCGATACATCGATATATCGAACTCCGCATTATCGAAAAAAATATCGATAATTTTCCTTCCGATATATGGATAATTTATCGCCATCACTATATGGGATCAAAAACGTTGAATCTGCAAATAACATACGTATAAAAAGTCTTAAAATATTCGTTTATTATACGTAGATCGTATATCTAATTTATAAGTATAATTTCGAACGATTATACGCATACCGACTATCTGGGTGACCATTTATTCAAAAAATACTGACCATTATAATATTTTTACTGATCAAAATGAATAATTTTAATGCCCAAAAATTGTTTACTTAACTGACCAAAATTAATTAAATACTGACCAGTGACCATACACATATTTTTACTGACCATACTCTACTGACCATTTCAGGGAAAAAAATACAAAAATACTGATGGTACCAAAAAAAATACTGACCAACTAATAATAAGCCTTTCTTTTTCCTCCTCAGCGGAATGAAGTATTGAAAATTACACCTGACAGTTTGTAGCAATTTTTTTTTTTTTTCAAAAAATATACATATATATACAAGTTTAAAAAATTTCAAATCCATGCACTCAAACTGAGTTGTAAAACGAACATTACAATGATAGCCTTCAACACTTTTTTAAACTGGTGTATATTATTCCTTTAGAGAACATAAGGTCGCCCTTTGCTAGGTCTTCACCTGACGATAATCAACGTTTGCGTTAACTTTCAAACTTCGATATAATTGCCCAACATGATAATCATCGTTCAGAACGATGATAATCATGTTTAGCATTATGCTCTCTTCGAGTTCTCTTCGATTTTAACGCTCTAAACCGGTTTTGAACGATTATTCACGATAATGCAAAAGGTTGATTATGTACAAGTGGAGACAGGGCACTTGTTGAAGAATATATTTTGTAAACTACCTGATGTCTTGTACAGTGAACGCTTATTTGGAAATATTTGACCTTCGAAGATTAAAATTTTAAAAATCGTTTGAAATATTTATTTAAGCGTATATTAATCTTACTTTCACTTAGGTTACTGTAGGGAATTATTATTAATGGCTGATTAAAAAGAAATGAATGAAAATATTTAAAAAGATCTGATTGAGTTTAGATCCGGGTATACTAATATTAAAAAAAAAAAAAAAAAAAAAAAAAAAAGTGGCTTCTGGATTACGTGACAGTACCAACATTTTTTTCATAACTCATACATGAAAAAAAACCTCATTTTCTGCCTATTTTTGAGTGCAGAAAATAATAAGGCATAAAAATAAGGCACGCTTTTTCATTTTCGGTTTAGCGGAAAATTTCCATGCGTATATTAAGCACTACCCAAAAATGTAAACAATAAATATGGTGCCCGCTAAATAAACCAAATTTTATAAATTTTTAAAATATTTCAACATTTTTTTAAAAACTACCATATGAACTTATTCCATAATTACAAACACATCATACCTTCACATGTGCTCCTTCCAATAACTCGAACCAAAACCAAATGGTGTAGAGTGAGCCGTAAAGTGCAGGCAACCTTGCTCCGCCCCGAAAATGGCGGGTTCCGGTACGTGAAATGTAAAAGAAGGATCATTGCCGTTGTACGTAGTATTGTTGACTTAAATGACGTCACTTGTGATCCATCGAAATCGTAGCCGACGTCATTGTCATTATATCTACCAATCCATCGTAATTACATTTTTTCGCTTATTCCCAAAGTTTCCGAAAAGTGTACACTACCGTCGGTTTTTTTTTTTTTTTCAAATGACCTTCCATAGTTGTTCAAACATTCCCGCTCTTTCCGACATATTTGCATTTCCCTAGAATGCTACCTCCCTTACGGACTTGCCGAATAATTCATAAGTATAAAATCTCATAAAGTAAAATCTCTGCAATTATTGTCAGGAACGGCGCGGTAGGTTCGTTCTCTTTTTGTAGATTTTCAAATCATTGTGGATTTGAATTAAAATTGCCAAAAAAAAATAGCCTAGGAACATATTTTTCCGTAGTGGAAATTAACCTTTTCCTGACGGCGGCATTATATATAATGCCAATTTTATTCTGACTAAAAATCTATTAATTGAAAACTTAGGAAACTTAGTATTGACATATTTGAAGTGGTTTAGGGTCCCAAAATCCAAAAAAAATGTTTTTCGCAAAAATTCGATTCCTATGTTTAGCTTATGGGAATAATTTTGGTGGTTATATTAACTGTTAATTGGTAACTTAGACAATTAATTGGCAACCTAGGAAACTTAATGTTGACATATTTGAAGTAATTTAGAACATAAAAGTTAAAACAAAATAAATTTGCAAAAAATACGATTCCTATGCTTAGCTTATGGTGAAAAAAATATTGGCAAAACTGAATATTTAACAAAAAAAATTTTTTTCTTCGGCGAGAAAAATATTGGAAGGCATCGCTAAAAAAATTTAATTTATTAATTTTTAAATATTTCAAATGAATTGTCAACACTTTAGACCAAAGTATCGAAAATAAATCGCAGTGATCATTTTAAGTATTTCTGTACGTACAGATTTGGAATCCCTTTACTTTTTCCAACTTCGAAATAAAAATGAGTATATGTTACCAATTTTTTTACGTTATACTATGAATAAACTAAATTTTTTAATGTCTTTGGGTTAAATAATCCAGTTCAAAATATCATCTAAGCCATCTTCTGAGCAACATTCCTCATGTAAAAACTTAATCCAATTCGGTAATTCATTTCGGATTTCACGTTTTAAGATCGCTACCTTCTTTGGACTTAAGCAAAATAACAAAAATTCGTCGATTATTTTATATATTTCTGACTCTTTCATCCAAGATCCAATTAAAAGTGCGAAAAGAAGATTCTTGAGTGAATTTTGAGAGATTAATTTTTCTTGTTGAATTTGGATTGCTTCATCCCCAGATTTTAATAGCCACCGGAAAAATATCGGTATGCAATCTACAAAGTCTGTATTTTTCGATTCTCCAATGGACGTGACCCTTGAAATTTTGTTAGCTATGAAATCTTTTATGTAATTTTCTTTTTCCTCCTCGCTGTTAAATATCGACTTTAAGCATGAGTCGGCTAACTCGATCCGATTGTATTTTAAAAGCACTTCACACAGGGAGATGGCAAGTTGTTGGTTTAGAATTTGTTTTTGTTTTTCATTCGGGCAATATATTTCCCTATGCCGCGTTTTACTTATTACGAGGTTAAAACATTTTACACAAGTGTTTCTGAACCATTCCTCTTCGTCTTCGTCATTGAATCGTAAAACATCGTCCATGAACTTCCGCAATAATTCGAACTTATTGTCTCCCACTAATCTTTCAAGGGCAGTCTTTGTCTTCGTTATAAACGTTTTTCGGTATTTGTCCTCGCAATTATCAATTATCAATTTTAGAACCTCCAAGTCGAACAGGTTACATATTAAGTCTGAGAGGAACCAGTCGGTACCCAGGATCTCCTCGCAAGTATTGTATTTTCTGAGTTTATTCCATAAAGCTTTAAATAATGTTTGGTGAAATTTTTGTCTGTTGCAAAGTCCTAAATCTTTATTCCGATTCATAGCTTTAAGGAGATCCACTATCAAAGATGTATAACTAGTTGGTGTTTCGCCACGTTCAAGAACCACATCGTATGTTAGGGGTAAAAATTCTTCCAATGGCCAATGATGAATTAACACGTCAAAAATAGCATCGATACTTTCTTCTTTAACATGTTCAAAGAGCTGGTTTAAATAATCGAATAACTCTCTTATTTCTACCTGAGACATGTGGGTGATGAAAAAAATTAACAAATCCGCGAAACAGTTGTTTTTGTAACGAGCAAAATAAACATTGCATTTTGGTGTGGACAAATCGTTTAAATTGGACACGCATATGAAGTAATCACGATATTTGCTTTTCCGATAAGAATCTAAACTCAAAATAGCAGCACGTATTATCAGGTCTTTTTTATCCGCACCACTTAGTAGACTCCAGTAATACCGAGCAGCTTGAGGGCAACCTTCTTTCACTGACAACATGAACATATTTCTCTTTTCCTTGTAGTTGAAATCGTTGAAGTACTGGATTTGGGCTTCAGGCAGCTGGGAAGACTCAAGCTTTGCTAAAAAAATTACCGAGCATATAATATACTTATTCGAAATTTTGTTCTGTAAACTGGGATATATAATGTACACATCACAAAATTCCAATATTTTTTCCCAGTGAAATGTTATGTAGTCTATACACACGTTACAACAAGCTGCATAATACACAGCTTGCGTTTGTTCTGGATCTTCATGTTGGATCATTTTCGAGTCTATGCAATTTTGTAGTATTTTTCCCTCGTCGATGGTTCCGTAAACCGTCCAGTGCAATGCTGCCGCTACGTTTCTAGGAATCCTCATTACATTTTCCGCATAATCGCACCAAAGTGCAATTCTTTGACCCAAACACTTGAATGTACACAATATCTGATTCGCTATTTGTCTCGGTAAACAATGGAGTGTTTTTTTGTTTTTTTTCACCATCAGTCGGATGTAATCATCGGTTGCACATCCGTGTTTGGAGTAGAAAAAAAATGTAACTCTTGATTTGTTCCATAGCGCTGCTGCGACTGCGATCGTTGCCCAGTTTTGTAAATTGAAATCAGCTGGCACGTGGGTTGGCATCGGACTTTCCTCCATTCTGTTAAAAAAAAAAAAAAAAAAAAAAAAAAAATTGTAAAACCAAGTACAAACAGTTAGCACTTTTTTTTTCCTCTTTTAAGCTTTTATTAAACGGTGGAAATTTTCTTCCAATAAATTTGACAGAACCTGTGAAATAGAATCTTTGATCCTTCACTTTGTTCGTATTATTCAAGAAATGCTTCTGCTGATGCACAAAATAAATTGCATCGAAAGTTCTGTGAAAGATTTTCAAAATGGATAGAAACAATCCTACCAAAGATTTGATGCAATTCCGAGATAGTCGCTGTATTTTTTGAGATCGCGTCCTGAACTCAATTTTTTTTTTTTTTTTTTTTTTTTTTTTACTGCAGTTACTCAATAATTATTACGCCTTGTTTAATTTTTAGGAAAAGCGGTGAAAAGCTGAATTTTTTTACGCCTTTTTTTTCCCCCGAAGCGTAATGAAATATCGAAAATTGCATCAGGCAGTTTGTAGTAGCAATTTTTTTTTTCTGCTTTCCAAAATTTATTGATAAGGAGATGCTCTGGCTAAGGAGTGATTTTAAAAAAATAAACAAGTTTAAAAAGGATTTTAAATCCAAGCACCCAAATTGAATTGTAAAAAGACCCTACAATGATAGCCTTCAACATATTTCATCATTCTTTTTACACGGAGGTCTATTTCTCCTTACGAAAACAATAATCCATCGCTTATCGCCCTTGTTGAAGGTTGAAGAGTATTTTGTAATCTACCTGATTCCTATGATAGTGAACGCATATCATGGCAATATTTGACTTTGGAAGATGAAAATTTTAAAAATTGTTTGAAATATTTATTTAAGCTTATATAATTATTAGGCTTAACCTTGGTTAAGTCACTGTAGGGAATTATTAATAAAAGCTGATTGAAAAGGGCTGAATGAAATTATTAACATATTAACAATAAATATGGCGACCGCTAAATATGCCGAATTTTATCATTTTTTTTTTTTTTTTTTTAAATTTTTTTAGAGCTACCATTAGTAATATTAGCTTTATCCATAATTACTAACTATAATAAATAAATAATTACATCATACCTTCAGATGTCCTACCCATTCCAATATCTCGAAGAAAATGGTGAATACTATCGTTCCAGTCCCGCCAACATTACGCAGTTTGCGGCAAATCTGCTTGCCGCCATTAAACCGGAAACAGATATTTAAAAACTTCTCTTTCGAAGAATTTTTTTTTTTTTTAAACGAAACTTCCTATGCTGGGGGGAGGGGAGTCCGCGTAATAAAGTGTAGTTCGTGACGTCATCAAACGAATATTTTAATTTTTTAAGTTTAAATTCAAAAAGTGACTAGGAAAGGTATGACTTTTTTAAAAGTGTTTTAAGAAAAATATCAGTTCAAAAGCATCACAAAATAACAACCACTTACCTATTTAATTACTAACCGTCCATTTATTTATTATGAAAAGTATCTTGTTTATACTATTAGGCTTAGGTTTTTTGCGGTTTCTGTACAAGAATCGTTATTGAAGGCTGATTGAAAAGGATTGAAAGGAGATATATACAAAAACCTGATCCAGGAAATTTAGAGCCGGATATGTATTTTTTTATAAGAAAGAAAGGCTTCTGGGTCACATAACAAAGCCAACATTCATCGCACCTATATGACCCATCTAGTAGCATAGGATTGAGATGAAATTTCTAGGGGATGTTTCTTCCCCCCAGGCCTATCAAAATGCACTCTGGCCGCTTTCGTAAGTGCCATAAGTTGGCGCAGGCGCGTTTTATTTTTTAAAATAATTGAAAAAAATGTCAATCTTCATTTTTTCCCTTTAATTTCAAAGCCGCAGAATTTTATTTTAACGGAAAACAAAATTTGAACCAATATTTTTTTAAAATCTCAGTGACCTTTTTAGTGTGTGTTCAAGTTAAAGGAATTTTCTCCTTGGAATATGGAGGATGGAATATGCCCTAAACATTTCATGGCGATTCTATGCACCTAACCATCCACCATTCAAAAACAGCCTGCAAAAGGACAACCAGTGTAGTATATATAAAAAAATAAAAAATAAAAATAGGGACTACTGTACATAAATACTAAAAATAATGTTTATTAAGATAATTAATAAATCCAATTAAATACATGGAAAACATTACAAAAAGTCTAGGGCTTGCATTGCCGGCCTTTAAAAAAAAAAAAAATTTAATTTCGGTAAAACCAATCTTTTAATTTTTTAAACCGGGTTTTTTTTTTTTTTTTTTTTTTTGAACTCGAAAAATATTGTAATGCATCGCTAAAAAAATTTTATTTATTTATATTTCTAAAAAATTTCAAAGGAATTGTCGATGCGTAAGTACCGAAAATAAGTGGTAGTGATCAATTTAAGTATTTGGAATCCCTTTTGCCTACTTCGAAATAAAATTGAGTATGAGTTCCCATTTTTTTACGTCATATCAGAAAAACACCAAATTTTTTTAAAGTCTTTGGATTAAATAATCCAGTTCAAAAAGTCGTCTACGCTATCTGAGTAACATTCTTCGATTAAAAATTCAATCCATCTCGGTAATTTCTTTCGGATATTACGTTTTAATGACCTTACTTTCTTAGGACTTAAGCAGAATAACAAAAATTCGTCAACCATTTTAAATACTTACGTACAGATTTGGAATCCCTTTACTTTTTCCAACTTCGAAATAAAAATGAGTATAAGTTACCTATTTTTTTATGTTATATTATGAATAAATAAAACTTTTTAAAGTCTTTGGATTAAATAATCCAGTTCAAAAAGTCATCTAGGCAATCTTCTGAGAAACATTCCTCGGTTAAAAATTCAATCCAATTCAGTAATTCATTTCGGATATCACGTTTTAAGATCGCTACCTTCTTAGCACTTAAGCAAAATAAAAAAAATTCGTCAACCATTTTATATATTTCCGAATGTTTCATCCAAGATCCAATTAGAAGTGCAAAAAGAAGATTCTTCAGTGAATTTTGAGAGATTAGTTTTTCTTGTTGAATTTGGATTCCTTCATCCTCAGATTTTAACAGCCACCGGAAAAATATTGGAATGCAATCTACAAAATCTGTTTTTTTCGATTCTCCAATTGACGTGACCCTTGAAATTTTGTTAGCTACTAAATATTTTATGTAATTTAGTTTTTCCTCTTCGCTGTTAAATATAAAGTTTAGGCCTGGGTCGGCTAATTCGATCCGATTCTCTCGCAAAAGCACTTCACACAGAGAGATGGCAAGTTCTTGGTTTCGGATTTGTTTTCGTTTTTCATTCGTGCAATTCATTTCCCTATACCGCGTTCTACTTATTACGAGGTTAAAACATTTTACACAAGCGTCTCTGAACCATTTACCTCCGTCTTCGTCTTCAAATCGTAAAACATCGTCCATCCGCAATAATTCGAACTTATCGTCTTTCACTAATCTTTCAAAGGCAGTCTTTGTCTTCGTTATAAACGTTTTTCTGTATTTGTCCTCGCAATTACCAATAATGAATTTTACAACCTCCAAGTCGAACAGGTCCCAAATTAAATTTAAGAGGTACCAGTTAGAGGCCAGAATCTGCTCGCAAGTTTTGTATTTTCTGAGTTGATTCCATAAAGCTTTAAATAATTTTTGGTGAAATTTTTGTTTGTTGCAGAGTCCTAAATTTTTATTCCGAGCCATAGCTTTAAGGAGATTCCCTACCAATTGTGTATATTCACTTGGTGTTTCGCAGATTATAACAACCACATCGTATACCAGGGGTAAAAATTCTTCCAATGGCCAATGATAAATTAACGCGTCAAAAACAGCTTCCGTACTTTTATGTTTCATATAAGTTTGAACGTTCTCGTTTACATAATCGAATAACTCTCTTATTTCTTCCTGAGACATGTGGGTGATGAAAAAAATTAACAAATCAGCGAAACAATTGTTTTTGTAACTTGTAACATAAACATTGGATTGTGTGGAGGAACATCTTGATCTTGGTGTGGAGGAACATCTTGATCTTGGTGTGGAGAAACTGCACAACTCGGACTCGAGTATGAAGTAATCATTAAGTTTGCTTTTCCGATAACAATCTAAACTCAAAATAGCAGCAGATATTATCAAGTCTTTTTTATCCGTTGCACTAGTAAACTCCAGTAATACCGAGCAGCTTGAGGACAACCTTCTTCCACTGACAGCATAAACATATTTCTCTTTTCCTTATAGTTAAAATCATTGAAGTACTGGATTTGGGCTTGAGGCAGCTGAGAAGATTCAAGCTTTGCTAAAAAAATTACCGAGCAAATGATATACTTATTCGAAATTTCATTCTGTAAAGTGGGATATATGCTGTACACATCACAAAATTCCAACATTTTTTCCCAGTGAAGTGTTATGTAGTCTATAGACACATTAGAACAAGCTGTATAATACACCGCTTGCGTTTGTTCTGGATCTTCATGTTGGATCATTTTCGAGTCTATGCAATTTTGTAGTATTTTTCCCTCGTCGATGGTTCCGTAAACCGTCCAGTGCAATGCTGCCGCTACGTTTTTAGGAATCCTCATTACATATTCCGCATAATCGCACCAAAGAACAATTCTTTGGCCCATACACTTGAATGTACAAAGTATCTGGTTCGCTATTTGTCTCGGTAAACAATGAAATGCTTTTTTGTTTTTTTTCACCATCAGACGGATGTAATCATCGGTTGCACATCCGTATTTGATGTAGAAAAAAAATGTAACTCTTGATTTGTTCCATAGCGCAGATGCGACTGCGATCGTTGCCCAATTTCGTAAATTAAAATCAGCTGGCAAGTGGGTTGCCATCGAACTTTCCTCCATTTTGCTAAAAATAGAAAAACCAAATTGTTAGCGACTACTTCATTTCTTAACTAACGTTAGTTCCGAACAGATCAACGAAAATATTTCATTTATAATAGATGATTCCCCCCCCCTCTTTTATGCCCCTATTAAACGGTGCAATTTTTATTTTCATAGATTTGACAGAACCTGCGAGATAGAATCTTTGATCACTCACTTTGATCGTGTAATTCAAGAAATTTGCTTCTGCGCATGCGTAAAATATATTGTGTCGAAGGTTCTGTCAAACATTTTCAAATTAGAAGCAATCGTTTTTTTTTTTTTTTTTTTTGCCTCTCTCTCTCTCTCTCTCTCTCTTTCTCTTCAATGATTTACGATTCCCAGATAGTCACCGTATTTTTTAAGATCACGTCCTGAAATCTTTTTTTTTTTTTTTTTTTTTGCTGCAGTTAGTTAATAATTTTTCAAGCCCGTTTTTGATAAAAATCTGGATTGTTTTACTTTTTTATTTTTCTTCCGCAGCGAAATAAAATATCGAAAATGGCATAGCCAGTTTGTAACAAATTTTTTTTATCTATGTGATTATTTTTTTTTTCTACTTTCCAAAATTTATTTATGAGGAAATTTTCTGACTAAAGAGTGATAAAAAGAAGGGGGAAAAAATGAAAGTTTAAAAATCTAAAATGCAAGTACATACTGCAAATGAATTGCGATTTCGCGTAATTTACGAATCGATTAATTTTGAATCTTAATCGCTAGTGGATTAACAAGGCTGCAGCCTTGTACAGTGAGGCAAAAAGCTACTTTAAACTTTTGAAGCGTTTTCCCGCCGTTTTTATTATTACTGAATCACTATCAATAAGAAAACGTGCAATTCATTCACCCTCAGTTAGATAACATCGGGAGAACACAAACAAATCTTATACAAAATATAAAAAAAAAAAAAAAAGCATGTAGATACAAAACTTTTAATTAGAAAAATAATGAAATTGTAAATAATTAAGCCTGAAAAGTTACCTACTTACAGTATCTTTCCTGGGGACAAAAAAATTTATTTTTGCGGAAAAAAAACGTATGACAACTCAAATGTTTTATTTCTTATTTCTATCTCAACATTGCCTTTTAGTCTTTCATTTGTTGTTATTTCGGTAAAGATATTTCACGTTAATTCGAAACATAATCGGAAAAAATAAATACGACACTATGTAAAGTTATGACACAAAAAAGCGCACAAAGCGGCTGATTTCCGCACTAGCGAGGTTACCATTATTTTGATCACCAATTAGTCAATCTTGTAAGCTACGCCTTCAACCTATTTCGTCATTTTTTTATCACTGGGGTTTAGTAGTCCTTTCGAGGACAATAAATTATCGCCCTTGTCGAAGGGTATTTCGTAAACTACCTGATTTCTGGGATGGTGAACGCATATTTGACAATATTTGACGTTCCAAGATAAAAATTTTAAAAATCGTTCGAATTATTTAATTAATCTCATTTAATTATTAGGCTTTCCTTTGTTGAAGTTATTGCAGCTAATTATTATTATATTGAGCTGAATGAAAAAATTTAAAAAGACCTAAAATAGCCGCATATATATAGATATAAAAAAAAAAAAAAAAAAAAAAAGAAGACTTCTATATCACGTGATAGTATCATCATTTTTTTCATAATATTAATTTAAAAAACCTCATTTTCTGCCTCATTTTGAGTTCAGAAAATAAAATTTCCGGTTTAGCGGCTAACGGGAAATGTATTAAACGGTACAAAAAAAGGTGAACAATAAATAAGGCGACCGCTATGTATGCCGAATTTTATCAGTTTTTTTAAAAATTGTAACATTTTTTACAACTACCATATTAATTAATTCCATAATTACAAACACATCATACCTTCACACGTGCTCCCCCTTCCAATATCTCGAACCTAACGTAGAAGATCTAGAAGACTCACGCAATGTTGACTTTCCGGTTCCTTATAAATTTTACGGCTAACTAGTGCGCTCTGAACTAAAAGAGCGCGAGTGCAACAACGACACAAGTGATGTTTACGGAATAGAAGGTGTAAAGTACATGTGTTTTATATTTCTTATTGATATATTGATTTTCAATATTCAGATCGAAAATCGAGCGTAATCGCTTTGTTTAATTTTACCGTTTTCATTCTATTTAAATTATACCAGAAGATTTTGTAAAAAATACGACTACAAATAATGTTTACTAAGTTTAATAAACTCAATTAATTACATGCAAAACATTACAAAAAGTCTAGGGCTTGCATTGCCGGCCTTTAAAAAAAAATTTAATTTCGGTAAAACCGGTCTTTTAATTTTTCAAACCGGTTTTTTTTTTTTTTTTTTTTTTTTTGTGAACACGAAAATATTGTAAATATTGTAACATCGCTAAAAAAATTTTATTTATTTACATTTCTAAAAAATTTCAAATGAATTGTCAATGCTTAAGTACCGAAAATAAAGTGTAGTGATTATTTTAAGTATTTGGAATCCCTTTTTCCTACTTCGAAATAAAAATTAGTATAAGTTCCCATTTTCTACGTTACATCAGAAATACACCAAATATTTTTAAAGTCTTTCATCCATCAATCCAGTTCAAAAAGTCGTTTACGTTATCTGAGTAACATTCCTCGATTAAAAATTCAATCCATTTCGGTAATTTCTTTCGGATAATACGTTTTACGGATCTTACTTTCTTAGGACTTAAGCAAAATAACAAAAATTCGTCAACCATTTTAAATACTTCGGAATCTTTCATCGAAAATTCAAAAAATAAAAGTGCGAAAAGATTTTTGAGTGAATTTATACGGATTAGTTGTTTTTTTTGAATTTGGATTTCTTCGTCGTCACAATTTAATAGCCATAGTATAAATTTTGGCATGCAATCTACAAAATCTGTTCTTTTTGATTCCACAACGGAGAAGATCCCTAAATTTATTTTAGCTACGAAATTTTTTATGCAATTTGGTTTTTTCTCCTCGCTGTTAAATACCAACTTTAAGCCTGCTACGGCTAATTCGATTTGATTCTCATACAAAAGCGTTTCACACAGTAAGATGGCCATTTCTTGTTTTCGTTCTTCACTCAGTTCACTAAACCGTATTTCATTTTTTGAAAGGTTAGAACATTTTAAGCAAGTGTCTCTGAACCATTCCCGTTCATCTTCGAATCGTAGCACATCGTCCATGAATTTCTGCAATAATTCGAACTTTTCGTTTTCCGCTAAATCTTTAAAGAATTTCTCTCCGGACGTAATAATAGTTTTTCTGTATTTGTCCTCGCAAGTGTCAATAATGAATTTTAGAACCTCCAAGTCGAACAGTTCATATATCGACTTTAGGAGCCTGTCGGAGCTTAGAATTTCCTCGAAAGTGTTGTGTTTTCTGAGTTTATTCCATAAAGCTTTAAATAATTTTTGGTGAAAATCTTGTTTGTTGCAGAGTCCTAAGTTTTTATTGCGTTTCATAGCTTCAATGAGTCTCTTTACCGGTTTTGTGTAATCATTTGGTTTTTCGCAACTTTTAAAAGCCACGTCGTATGTTAAGGGTAAAAGTTCTTCGAAGGGCCAATGATAAATTAACACGTCATAAATAGCAGTGTAACTTTCGTTTTTAACAGGTTCAAAGAGCTGGTTAAAATAATCGAAAAACTCGCTTGTTTCATCCTCTGACATTTGGGTTATGAAAAAAATTAATAAATCGGCGAAACATTTGCTTTTGTTACGAGCCAAATTGACATTGAAGCTTTCTGTGGACATATCGTCGAAACTCTCCTCTTTTACGAAGTAGTCAGAATCTTTTCTTTCCCGATAACAATCTAAACTCAACATAGCTGCAGATATTATCAAGTCTTTTTTATCCGCTGCACTTAGTAGACTCCAGTAATACCGAGCAGCTTGAGGGCAACCTTCTTCCACTGACAACATAAACATATTTCTCTTTTCCTTGTAGTTGAAATGATTGAAGTACTGGATTTGGGCTTCAAAGAGCTGGGAAGATTCAAGCTTTGCTAAAAAAATTACCGAGCAAATGATAAACTTATTATAAATTTCAGGCTTTGAACTGAAATATAAGGTGTACGTATTGCAAAAGTCCAACATTTTTTCCCAGTTAAGTCTTATGTAGTCTATATACACGTTGGAACA
This sequence comes from Liposcelis bostrychophila, assembly GCA_037577465.1. Lineage (NCBI taxonomy): Eukaryota > Metazoa > Arthropoda > Insecta > Psocodea > Liposcelididae > Liposcelis > Liposcelis bostrychophila. The sequence continues at coordinate 4,300,397 of CM075209.1, read as the reverse complement.
AGCAGCATAACACACAGCTTGCATTTGTTTTGAATTTTTAAATCGGAATTTTTTTGAGTCTATCCAATTTCGCAGTATTTTCCCCTCGTCGACGGTTCCGTAAGCCGTCCAGTGCACTGTTGCGGCTAAGTAACTAGGAATCCTCATTACATATTTCGCATAATCGCACCAAAGAACAATTCTTTGACTCATAGACTTGAATGTACATAATATCTGGTTTACTATTTTTCTCGGTAAGCAATGAAATGCATTTTCGGTTTTTTTCATCATCTGGTGGATGTAATCATCTGTTACAGATCCGTATTCAAAGTCGAAAAAGAATGTAACTCTTGATTGGCTCCATAGCGGAGCTGCGACTGCGATCGTTGCCCAATGTCGTAAATTGAAATCAGCTGGCGCGTGGGTTGGCATCGGACTTTCCTCCATTCTGCTAAAATGAGAAAAACCAAATTTTTAGCGACTATTTAATTTCTTAACTAACGTTAGGTAATTCCGAAGAGATCAACGAAAATATTTCAGTTGATACAATCGCCATATCCAACATACGAATCTCAGGCCGAATAAAATTCTTATCCAAAATGGTCAGGATAGTCAACTGAATTTGCACGTTTGAAATTTTTTTAATCTATAATATTCTGGATATATTCCCGGGAAAAATTCTCTAGTAATATTTAAATAAGACACAGTGGTTTTATATTTTTTTTTCTTTTTATTTTCAGGTAAGTTTCCTTGGATTTGTCAAGAGTAATCCATCAAAGTTTCGTATAAACTTCGAATGTGGTCTATTGTCAACTTGAATCAAGATCAAGTTAAAACTTGTTCAATTTTTTTCTGTAAGTATGGGAGTGAACCCGGAAAAAAAACGAAAACGAAATTTTTTTGAATGTAAAGCAATTCGTTATTGTTTGAGATTGTACAGTTAATTGTACTAAAAAATTATTTAAATTTAGGCACAGCGCTTAACTTCGGTGTCATGTACCCCCGGTCGGGGGCGGCGCGAAACCCCATAAAATAGAATCGAAAATAAATTTAGAGGAATCATAAAATGAATTTATAAACTAATGAGACCATTTTTACGCTGAATAATGGATTTTTAAATTTTAAATCTTACGTGGGACATGGAATCCGCCCCCTCCCCCGTTAAGTGGTTACGTAGTACTTATATGATCCCAAACTCCCTATACCCATTTCGGCTCATATGCAAAAAAAAACCACGTGTAGCTGGATCAGCGTTGGACGAGTGTCAACTGAATATAAAAAATGGCTTCAATTGCTGTAAAATCGTCTTCATTAAAAAAAAAAAAAAATTAAGCTAAAAGTCTAAAAAGAAATTTCTGCAAGTTTAAAAATTTTTAAATTCCGGTACTTTAGATGAATTGTAAAAAGACCTTCACATACCCACCCCACATACCCTTTAACATACCTCATCGTTTTTTTTAGTACTCCTTTCGAGAACTATAAGGTGTCTCCGGAACAGTAAGGTTTAGAGGTTATCGCCCTTGTTAAGAGTATTTTGTAAGCTACCTGATTTCGAAGATGGCGTTTTTAAAAATCCTTACAAATATTTAATTAAGCTTATATAATTATTAGGTTTACCTTTGTTGAGGTTCCTGCAGAGAATTGTTATTACAGGCTGATTGAGAAGGGCTGAATGAAAATATTTAAAAAGACCCGATTGAGAAATTTAGAGCCGGATATCTGTATATGTTTTTTTCTGCCTCTTTCTGAGTGCAGTCTATAAAATTTCCGGCATACTTTTTCATCTCCGGTTTTGCGACAAATTTCCATGCATGTATTAAACACTATAAAAAAAAAAAAATAATATGCTAATAAATATGGCGACCGCTAAATATGCCAAATTTTATCAATTTTTTAAAAATTTTAACATTTTTTTAAACTATCATATTATTAATTAATTTCATAATTACAAACACACATCATACCTTCACACGTTCTACCCCTTCCAATATCTCAAACAAAATGGTGAATACTAGTCCAGGGTTGCTGTTTAAAACATTTTTTAATAAAAAACAGTTTAAAACGTTTTATATTATTTTCCCATGTTTTAAAACGTTTTAAAACGTCTTTTATTCGGCCTGGTTTTAAAACGTTTTAAAACATGTTTTAAAACACGTTCAAAATGTTTTAAATTCGTTTCTATTTTTATTCAAATTTTTAAAACGGTGTTTTTTTTCACATGTTTTAAAATGTTTTAAAACACCGTGTTTTAAACCAATTTGTTTTAAAACAATCATCCCTGCGATTAAGCAACCATTATGAATATGAGCGGCTCATACAATCTATGGTATGGTCCATACCATAGATTGTATAAAATTAGTCGTGCGCGACAAATTGCGGGCTCGGGCCTTTTAAAAATGCATTTTAAAACGTATTTTATTCACTTAATAAAATACGGTGTTTAAAACTTTAGCGTTTTAAAACGGTGTTTTTTATTCAAATGTTTTAAAACGTTTTAAAACACCGTGTTTTAAACCAATTTGTTTTAAAACAATCATCCCTGAATACTACCGTTTTATTGCCGCCAACAATACTTAGTTTGCGGAAAACTACTTGCCGCCATTAAACCGGACACTGATATTTTGAAACTTCTTTTTGCAATAACTTTTTTTTTTTTTTTTTTTTTTCAATTAATTACTATACGCTCATTTATCAAAAGTATCTTGTTTATACTATTAAGCTTATATAATTATTAGTCGTAGGTTTTTTAAGGTTACCATAGGGGGATCTGTTACTGTTACGGTTATTTTACGGGATTTTAAAGGCTGATTGAAAAAGACTGAAAGAAAATATTTGAAGAAACCTGACCAAGAAATTTAGAGCTGGACATATTTTTTTTTTTCATAAAAAAGAGGTTATTGGATCATTTCACAATACCAACATTTTTTTTTTATTAAAAAAAGAATACACAAAAATACGAAGTATTTTGGAACGAACATTTTATTGATGGAGCTGTACAGTAGGTAAAATGATAACCCTGAATTTTTTAAAATTTTTTTAACTGCATCTTGAGGTTTCGCATTTGTCTTGAAATTTCCAAAAATCTCGCACTGCCTCTGTAAGCGAAATCACCGTAACTGCATTTTTTTCTAATTTTCGAGATAATGAAAAAACTATAAAAATTAATCTATTCCTATCGGAAGTTCAGCGTAGATTACGATTTTGAACTCGAATATTAGTTTTGGTACACAGTTTTTGAGCCACAACCAGAAAGCCATAACAAGATATTCAGAGTTTTAAAATCCGGCCTGTGCCTCAAAATCTGTGTAGCGCAACTAATTTTCGACTTTCAATTCGACAATTAACATCAAGTCATTTAAATGTACGGAGGAAAAAAAAATTTTTATTCGTTACAAGCTCCAGAAGATAATTTTCCGTCATTTTTATTTTTTTCTTATTTTTCAACTCGATAAATTTTGCTAATCAAAAAGAAAAATGTCATCAGATTCTAGATCAGGTTTTGGACGTGTTTCTCCATTCGTGTTTAGTTTTTTGAAGATAAATGTAACCACAATCAGTTTCGAAATATTTAGAATCCTCCAGTTTCAGACGGTGTTGCAATTTTTCAGCAAAATTTTCGACTTCATTTTCGGTTTCATTCAAAATGTCTGCAGTTTCATTCCAAGAAGATAATACTTTTTGATTGCATTCAGCCCAATTACTTGATGTAGTGTTTTCGGTGAATGTAGCGTCATTTCGTTTCAAAAACATACAAACAGCTTCATCTTTCTTTTTCCTGTTTTCGAAAATCCAAATCAAGAAATCGTCCGCAAAATGTAAGCAGCATTTTCCGCTTAAAAATAAAATCCATTCGTGTATTTCGCTACGAATTTCGTTTTTTAAGCTTTTCAAATTTTCCGGGGTTAAACAAAATAGCAAAAATTTCTCGAAAACCGTAAATATCTCGAAACCTTTTCGTTTACCGTCTGAATCTACTTCGAGCTCAAATAAAGCGGCAAGAAGGTTCTTTAATGCGAATTGAGAAGCGAGTTGGGCACTTTTAAATTGATCAACTGGATCGAAAGATCCCAGCAGCCACAGTATGAATTTTGAAAGGATCTCATTAAATGCTCCTTTTTTTTGTTTTTGAATGTGCCAAACCCAGTTCATGTCTTTAACTAAATGATTTTTTAAGTAATTTTGTTTTCCTTCATCGCTGCCAAAGATCCATCTAAATGCCGTATCCACTGCTTGAATTCGACCTGTGCAAAAAAGCACCGCGCAGATTTGAAATATACGATGCTGGATGAAAATGTCGTTTTTATATATTTCTAGTGTGGAGTAAAATAGTTCCACAAGCTTATCCATAAGATCGGTCCGGCGTATTGTTAAAAATCCAAGGGTAAATCCGAAGCAAGTTTCCATGAACCAGTTGCACTCATCTTCGGATTGTAAAATATCGTCCTTGAATGTCTTTAGTAATTGGAACTGCTGATTATGGACTAGCCGTTCGAACCCTGCCGCGCCATTTGTTATAAGTTGTTTTTTGTGATGTGCAGGGCAATCGCTAAATATGAAACTTAAAGTCTCCAGGTCGAAAACTTCGTATATCTTTTCTAAAAGGGACTTCTCGAGAATTTCTTCCCAAGAATTGTCGGCGCCGAATTTTTCCCAAAAACCTTTAAACAATTTTCTAAAAAAGATTTGATCGTTGAGAAATCCGGAGCGAAACCATTCATCTAGGAGTTTATTTATTACTAATTTGTAATCACTTGTAACTTCGCAATATGTCAAAACTAATTCAAATGCTAAAGGCAAGAATTCCTCTAAAGGGCAGTGACACAACAAGAGCTCGAAAATAATTAAAATGCTACGTCGATGACTCTCTTTTAAAGTCGTTAAATAAGGGCTTATTTCGTGATCGGCCATTCTCGTAATGAAGAAAATTACTATATCAGCGAAACTCTTGCTTTTACAGTATGTACGTCACTTATTACATCGTTTAGAAATTCGTTCTCAGTCCAGGTTTCCGGTTTCACACCGAAGAAGTCGTATTTTTCATATTTTCGACACCTAAGCAGACTAAAATCAGCAGCGTCTTGGATAAATTCTCTTCTTTCTAGGTCATCCAGTAAGCTCCAGTAATGGCAAACAGCTTCGGGACATCCTTCTTTCATCGCTAACCAAAACATGTTTTTTTTTCTGGAATATTTATATTTTCCGAAGTATTGAATTTGCGATGGAAACAGCTGGGAAAGCTCTAGTTTTGCTAAAAAGATCACCGAGCAGCTAATAAATTTAAGCTTCCGTTCCGATAAGACTTGATAAGAAAAGTGGTCAAGGTTGGGTAATTCTCTTTTTTGAATTTCGCAAAATAATAAAATTTCTTTCCAGTGTAGATTGATGTAGTCGATGGACGCGCTGGAACATGCCGTAAAATATAGTGCTTCCAGAGGTGGTACCAGATCATCTCGTATGAATTTTGAGTTTTGTACAATTTTCCCTTCGTCGATTGTTCCGTGAGCTGTCCAATACACGTTTGGAATTGCTTTTTTATTGATCTTTAAAGCATTTTGCGCGTATTCGGACCAAAGAGCTATCCTTTGACCCATCATTTTCATTGCACACAGTATTAGATCTGATATTTTTGACGGGATGTTGGCGCTTTTTAATGTTCTTTCCGTCTCCTTTATCACTTTTCTGATGTGTGCATAGTGTGCATCCATCGCGAGCTCTAAATACCGTCGTGTTCTGTGAGATTGGTCAAAAAATGGAGCAATGTTGGATTCGTTCCATAACGTAGCTGCATATGCGATCGTTGCCCGATTCCTCAAATTGAAATCAGCTGGAAGGTACGTCGTATTCGATGGGCATTCCTCCATTTCATCTGCCGAAAAAACAAAACAATTAACAAGATTGCAATGCCGAAGATCCCGAATGCAGGGATCCTGGTGTCCTCGGACCTATTTTAATTCCGCTAATCCAGGGATTTTTAATCATGCAAAGGTATTTTTAGGGGTTATGAGTCGAAAATTTGAAAAATATTTATTCATTGAACCGATTAATTATTTAAAAAAATCTTACTTAAGAAATTTAAAGCCGGATACATATATTTTTGAGTTGAATAAAAAACTTCCTTTCCCTAACTGATCATAACGAATTTTTATTTAAATGCCAAATGTGCACATTTTGAGCTTGTTAGGCTCATCCTCAGCGAATAGAAAGATTAGACAAAAATAGCAATTAAAAATTAAAAAACAGGTACGTGAAAATTAGTTCTTTTTTAACAATAAACTCCTACATATAAAGACTTAAATTTTAAAAGATTAAAACAACATAAAAACGTTCATTTCCTATTAAAATCGATGAAAAAATATAACAAATGTAAAAAGACGAAAACATCAAAGCGGCCATGACAGCGTGACGGTTGACATGTTTTAAAACATGTAAATGCATTAAAACATGTTTTAAAACACTTTCAAAATGTTTTAAATTCGTTTCTATTTTTATTCAAATTTTTAAAACTGTGTTTTTTATTCAAATGTTTTAAAAAGTTTTAAAATACCTTGTTTTAAACCAATTTGTTTTAAAACAATCATCCCTGCGATTAAGCAACCATTATGAATATGAGCGGCTCATACAATCTATGGTATGGTCCATACCATAGATTGTATAAAATGAGTCGTGCGCGACAAATTGCGTGCTCGGGCCTCTTAAAAATGCATTTAAAAACGTTTTTATTCACTTAATAAAATACGGTGTTTAAAACAGTGTTTTAAAACGGTGTTTTTTATTCAAATGTTTTAAAACGTTTTAAAACTCCGTGTGACAGTGGCAATGAGGAAAACACGAAAACACACGCGAATTCAGAAAACGAAAAAAGGCCTAAAACTTGATACTTTTACAGCTAACTCGAGATGCAATGGAAAACAGGTTCGATATTAGAAGTCCTGGGTCCGAGTTTAATACATGATCTTGATTAATATGTCCAACCTGATATTTTACCTATCAAGTTACTTTCCGTCAGGAGCTTTGAAATTCCAAAAAAAGTTGATTTTTGAAACACCGTAACAGTTTATTTTATTTTTCCAATGCTGCGTTTTGAAATTCGTCGGGAAATAATTAAAAGGACTCTTTCGCAAATCTTAAAAGTTTTAAACCATTTTTTATTGACTACAAGTACTTATCATTTTTCAGTGAAATCTAAATACATCAAATTATTTCTGTACATTTGTACTTGGCAAAAATTCGCTATCAAGTCATTTAAATATAAGACAAAAAATTTTCTTAGTTCTAAGTTTCACAAGAAAATCTTTTGTAATTTCCTTTTTTTAACTCGATAAATTTTGCTCGTAAAAAAAAAAAATAGTATTTTATCTTGTGAGAAATCCAACCTAAGCTCTTGGATCAGTATTAGTGATGCGCAACAAGACAAGACTGTCTTGACAGGACTTGTAAACAAGACTTAGGCTCAAATTTTGTTTTGGGGCATCCAGAACATTAAGCATCTCAAAATGAGTAAATGTTGTTTTAAATTATTATGCAAGAAACATTGTTCAAGACTCTCAAACAAAACTCGCTTGCTTTTGCAATATTCAAGGTACTACACATCCTGAAACGAAATTTCAGCTGAGTCTTGTACAATATCTTGTACGCATCAGTAGTCAGTATAGATGTAGCCACAATCAGGTTCGAAATATTTAGGATCCTCCAGTTTCAAACTGCATCTGAGTCTCAGACTGAATTTTTTAGCATAATATACACGCTTTCCATCTGCTGTTTCATTCCAAGAAGATAATACTTTTTGATTGCATTCAGCAAAGTTACTTGCTGTAGTGTGTTCAGTGAATGTAGCGTTATTTTGTTTCAAAAACATACAAACAGCTTTATCTTTCTTATGTCTGCACTGAAAAATCCAAGTCAAAAAATCGTCAACACAATGTAAGCAGCATTTACCGCTTAAAAATAAAATCCACTCGTGTATTTCTCTACGAATTTCATGTTTTAAAATTTCCACTTTTTTCGGAATCAAACAGAAATGCAAATATTCCTGGAAAATCTTAAATATCTCGGAACCTCTCCGTTTACCGTCTGAGTCTACCTCGAGCTCAAATAAAGCGGCAAGGAGGTTCTTCAATGCAAATTTAGAAGCGAGTTGTCCACTTTTAAATTGATCAATTTCGTCCAGACAACCAAATAGCCACAGTATGAATTTTGAAAGGTGCTCCGAAAACTTTGCTTGGTTTTCTTTTCTGATGACCCGAACCCAGGTCATGTCTTTAACTAAATGATTTTTTACGTAATTTTGTTTTCCTTGATCGCTGCCAAACATCCATCTGAATGCTGTATCCGCTGCTTGAATTTGACTTTTGCAAGTAAGATCCGCGCAGATTTGAAGTATATAATGTTGGTTTGAAATGTCGTTTTTATATATTTCAAGTGTGGGGTAAAATAGTTCCACAAGCTTTTCCATAAGATCGGTCTGGCGTTTTGATAAAAATCCACGGGCAAGTCCGAAACAAATTTCCTTGAACCAGTTGCACTCCTTTTGGATTGCAAAATATCGTCCTTGAATTTCTTTAGTAATTGGAACGCCTGATTATGGAATAGCCGTTTGAACACTGCCTCGCCATCTGTTATAAGTTGTTTTTTGCATTCTGCAGGGCACTCGTTAAATATGATTTTTAAATTGTTCAAATCGAAATCTTCGTACATCTTTACGAAAAGGGAATTTTCGAAAATTTCTATCCAAGAATTGTCGGCGCCTAATTTTTCCCTAAAACCTTTAAACAATTTTCTAAAGAAGATTTGATTGTTGAGAAATCCGAAGCGAAACCTTTCACCTGCGAGTTTATTTATTATTATTTTGTAATCACTTTTAACTTCGCAATATGTCAACGCTAATTCAAATGCTAACGGCAAGAATTCCTCCGAAGGGGAGTGACGCATTAACACCTCGAAAATAATTAAAATATCATGTCGACGATTTAAATGCTCTTTTAAAGTCGTTAAATAATGCCTTATTTCGTGATCGGTCATTCTCGTAATGAAAAAAATTAATAAATCGGCGAGACACTTGGTTTTATGCATGATAGCTTTTATGTTCTTTTGCAATCTGAACTCAACCCAGTCGTCCGGTTCCACACTTAAAATGTCTAATTTCCTATTTGCTTGATAGTGACGCAGACTAAAATCAGCAGCGTCTTGAATCAATTCTCGTTTTTCTTCGTCACCCATCAAGCTCCAGTAATGGCGAACAGCTTCGGTGCATCCTTGTTCCATCGATAACCAAAACATGTTTTCCTTTTCTGGATATTTATACTTTTGGAAGTACTGAGTTTGCGATGGAAAAAGATTGGAAAGCTCTAGTTTTGCTAAAAAGATTACAGAGCAGCTAATAAATTTAAGCTTTTGATCCCATGAAATTGTAGAAGAAAATTGGTCATCTCCTGATCCGGACTGAAGTTCGCAAAATAGTAAAATTTTTTTCCAGTGGAGTTTGATGTAGCTGATGGACACGTTAGAACAAACCGTGAAATATAGTGCTTCTAGAGGTGGTATCAGATCATCTCGGTTGGCTTTTGAGTTTTGTAGAATTTTCCCTTCGTCGACTGTTCCGTGAGCTGTCCAAAACAAGGTTGGAATCGCTTTTTTTTTAATCTTCAGTACATGTTGTGCGTAATCGGACCAAATAGCTATCCTTTCACCCATCATTTTCAATGTACACAGTATTAGATCTGATATTTTTGTTGGGATGTTGGCGCTTTTGAATTTTTTTTCTGCCTTCTTTAACACATTGCTGATTTCGTGATCGTGTCCATCCATGGGGTGCATTCCACACTTTCCTATTAGGTCAGCTTTGATTAAAAAAGGTACAATGTGTGTTTCGTTCCAAAACGCAGCTCCAAATGCTATCGTTGCCAGATTCCTCAAATTGAAATCAGCTGGAAGATACCTCGCGTCTGATGGGCATTTCTCCATTTCATCTGCCGAAAAAACAAAACAATTAACCAGATGACAATATTGGAATCCCGAATGGAGGGATCCTGTGGTTATTTTTAAACCTTTTTAATTAGCTTAAGAGTGCATAATTTGTCCTCCCGTCACGTTTTGTTTTGTTAGCAGCTACGATAGCAGCTACGATCGATGCAGCGAAAAAGATTTTTTTTTTTTTTTAAATTCGAGATTCGGAGAGTGTAGAACGATATTTTTTTCTTTTGCGGGGAAGTTAATTAATTTTTAACCTTTTTTATTACCGAAAGTGCAATATTTGTCCTATCCCGTCACGGTACGTTTTTTCAAGAATTACCCAAAAATTATAATTAATCTGATTTTATAAGCTGAAGTTGTCGGGGTTATTTACTTTCAGAATCAGAATGCTATAATCTTCTTTCTGTATAAATAAAAGTGAAAGTTTCTCTGCCCGTTTGTTTGGACGCAGCAAAAAATATATTTCAATAAATATTTTCGATCGAAAGGCAGCAAAATTTTTATATATTTTTAAATGTAATGCGATATAATGCGAACTGGGAGGTAATGTGTCCCCAAACCGACCGTTACCTGTTAGAATGTTAGGTTATATCCAGGTTTTTATGCATAAAAAGCCATGCATAAATTTTGGAAAAATTATGCATAAACTTTGCAAAAATTATGCCCGACCAAATTTTTTGTGTAAATGATACAAAACAATACATTTTTTATATAAATTTTTTGCTTTTATTTTGTAAAAATTTTATACACTTTTAACATCACTTTTTTATATGGGAAGAATCGTCATCCAACGTAAGAATTTTTGGCCGAAGAAGATTCTTTCCCAAATTCGTCAGGATAGTCAACTGAATTTGCACCTTTTAAATTTTTTAATCTATAATTTTCTCGATACATTACCGGGAAAAATTCTCTAATCATTTCTAAAGACATTGTCGTTTTATAATTTTTTTTCTTTTTTTTTCAGGTAAGTTTCCTTGGATTTGTGAAGAGTAATCCATCAAAGTTTGTATCAAGTTAGAATGAGGTCTACTGTCCATTTGAATCAGGCAGGATAGGTTAAAACCTGTTCAATTTTTTTCTGTAAGTATGGGAGTGAACCCGTAAAGGGTTAGCGTCAGTCTCATATACCCCCGGCGCTCAAGCGCCGCGCGAATTATAATTAAACTGATTTTTATTAGCCGAAGTAGACCGTTTATGTACTAAAGAATGCTATAATTTGTTATTAATCGGGAAATAATTAAAATATTTATAAATACTACTGCCACAGTTTTAAACAATATTTTTATTGACTTCAATAATATTTATTATTATTCAATGACAACTAGTACCGCCCATGTAAGCAAAAATAACGTATCAGCCATTCTTGAATTGACTTCTGTTTTAGAGGGTAAAGTGATATCCCTTTTTAAAAGAAAATAAAAATTATTTTTAAACCTTTTGCTTAGCTAAAGATTGCTTCATTTGTCCTCCCGTCACGTTTTGTTTTGCTGGCAGCTTCACATTAAGGATGCAACGAGGAAAACATTTTAGTTGTGAATTCGTGTTTTGGAAAATAATGAACGATATCCACTTTTTTGAGAGAAAATTAATTACTTTTTAACTTTTTTTTTATTACCAAAAAGTAAAATATTTGTCCTTTCCCGTCACGGTACGTTTTTTCAGGAGTTACCCTCATGCAAAATTCCAGTTTAAAAAAATCTTTTTTTTTTTTTTCTAAAAAGAATGTTTAAAAATGAAGCTGTAAAATGAGCGGCTGGTATCTTGGCGAAAAAAACGGAAAATACTTATTCTTTATGCTGGAGTATAGTATGAAAAAATCATAACTATCGAGTACAAATACTTATAATTTTTCAAGTGAAATTAACTTAACTCTTGATAATATGCGGACGTTTCGGTGTTTTTTATATTCACCTATGTTTCTCAATTGTTGGCTCGAAAAAGGTAAATATAAAAACACACCGAAATGTTGGCATATAATCAAGAGTTAAGTTAATTTCTGTTCCTTATCCCCTGAATTTAATTTCACTTAAGAAGGTTTGAACGCGAATCATTATTGAAGAATCAAATTTTCCAGTAAAATCTAAGTAATACATCAAATTATTTCTGAACATAAGTAATTAGCGAGAATCCGCTATAAGTCATAAAATAAAGGAGGAGGAAAATCAATTTCTTCGGTTTCATTCAACATGTCTGCAGTTTCATTCCAAGAAGATAATATTTTTTGATTGCATTCAGACCAATTACTTGATGTAGTGATTTCAGTGAATCCAGCGTCATTTTGTTTCAAAAACATACAAACAGCTTCATCTTTCTTGTCTCTGCTGCCGAAAATGCAAGTCAAGAAATCGTCCGCAAAATGTAAGCAGCATTTACCGCTTAAAAATAAAATCCATTCGTGTATTTCTCCACGAATTTCATGTATTAAAATCTCCACATTTTCCGGAGTTAAACAAAATAGCAAAAAATTCTTGAAAATCTTAAATATCTCGTTAATAAATCTTGAACATCTTCGTTTACCGACTGAGTCTACCTCGAGCTCAAGTAAAGAGGCAAGAAGGTTTTTTAATGCAAATTGAGAAGCGAGTTGTCCCCTTTTAAATTGATCAGCTTCATCCAGAGATCCCAATAGCCACAGTATGAATTTTGAAAGGTGCTCTGCAAACTTTTCTTGTTTTTTTTTTCTGATGTGCCAAACCCAGCTCATGTCTTTTACTAAATGATTTTTTACGTAATTTTGTTTTCCTTGATCGCTGTCAAACATCCATCTGAATGCTGTATCCGCTGCTTCACTATTTCTTTCGCAAACATAAGCAGCGCAGAATTGAAGTATACAATGTTGGTTTGAAATGTCGTTTTTATATATATCTAGTGTGGGGTAAAATAGTTCCACAAGCTTATTCATAAGATCGGTCCGGCGTTTTGATAAAAATCCACCTGCAAATCCAAAACAAATTTCCTTGAACCAGTTGCACTCATCTTCGGATTGTAAAATATCGTCCTTGAATGCCTTTAATAATTGGAACTGCTGATTTTCGAATAACCGCTTGAACACTGCCTGGCCATTTGCTACAAGTTGTTTTTTGTGATCTGCAGGGCAATCGTTAAATATGATTTTTAAAATTTTCAAATCGAAATCGTTGTATATCTTTTCCAAAAGGGGCTTTTCAAGAATTTCCACCCAAGAATTTTCGGTGCCGAATTTTTCCCGCAAACCATGAATCAATTTTTTAAAAAAGATTGGATTTTTGAGAAATCCGAATCTTTTATCGCGAAACCTTTCACGTAGGAGTTTATTTATTAGTTTTTTGCAATCGATTTTAAATTCGCAATACGCTGACACTAATTCAAATGTTAAAGGCAAGAATTCCTCTAAAGGGCAGTGACAGATTAAAATCTCAAAAATAACTAAAATATCATGTCGACAATCCATATTGCCTTTTAAAGTCGTTAAATAATGGCTTATTTCGTGATCGGTCATTCTCGTAATGAAGAAAATTAATATATCAGCGAAACATTTGCTTTTATATACATAACTTATATTGCTTATTTCATATCCGTAATTATAGGTACTGTCCTCCGGTACAACAGTGAGAAAGTCGTGATCTTCATTTGCTCGATAATTTAACAAACTATAATGAGCAGCTTCTTCAGTCAATTCTCTTTTTTCTAAATCGCCCAGTAAGTTCCAGTAATACCGAACCGCTTCGAGACATCCTTCATCAAACGATAACCAAAACATGTTTTTCTTTTCGGAATGTTTATATTCTCGGAAGTACTGAGTTTGTGATGGAAACAGCTGGGAAAACTCGAGTTTTGCTAAAAAGATTACAGAGCAGATAATAAATTTAAGCTTCCGATTCCACGGAAGTGTAGGAGAATGGTCTTCTGTTGAATGAATTTCGCAAAATAATAAAATTTTTTTCCAGTTGAGTTTGATGTAGTCGATGGACACGCTAGAACAAACCGTGAAATATAGAGCTTCTAGAGGTGGTAGCGAATCATCACTTATGGGTTTTGCGTGTTGTAGAATTTTCCCTTCGTCGACTGTTCCGTGAACTGTCCAGTATACGGTTGGAATTGCTTCTTTATTAATGTTCAAAACATTTTGTGCGTATTCGGACCAAAGAGCTATCCTTTGACCCATGATTTTCAATGTGCACAGTATTAGATCTGATATTTTTATCGGGAAGTTGGCGCTTTTGAATGTTTTTTCTGTCTCATTTATCACATCTCTAATGTGTGCATTGTGTGCAACCATTGGGTGCATTCCATACTGTCGTATATAATTTGCTCTGCCACAGCGAACTCTGTAAGGTTTGTCGAAGAATGGAGCAATATTTGATTCGTTCCAAAACGTAGCTGCATATGCGATCGTTGCCCGATTCCTCAAATTGAAATCAGCCGGAAGATACCTCGTATTGTATGGGTATTTCTCCATTTCATCTGCCAAAAAAACAAAACAATTACCTAAATTTCAATACCGCGGATCTCGAATGTAGGGGTCTTGGGGTCGAATATAGGTATTTTTATTAAAAAAATTCCACCTCTGCATTGAAGTGCCACATTTGCATTAAAAAGTGCCACCTCTGTCGGAACTGTAGGAAATTGACAAAATTTCATTTTAAAAATTTTTTTCTCCGGGGTCATTGACCTTAGGAGGGGTCCAGCCTACCCACAATATTGGTCTTAAGGTAGGGTACCTCCATGATTTTTGCCGGATCTCCAAATTTCATAATAAAAAAGAAATGCACGATAAATGAAAAAAACAGATCTCGTGCAGCGTTGCTCCCATGTTTAACTTATCGGACTAAAACGTTGGGGGATAACATATCTTATGGGTCCCAATAAAATGCCAAACCCGCGACTTGACTTCCGGTGGGGGCCGATCGTCCATGGTAACAGGGAGATACCCTTATCTTTAAACTTTTCTAATTAGCTAAAGAGTGCATTATTTGTCGTCCCGTCACGTTTTTTTTTTTAGCAGCTACTCATTAAGGATGCAGCGAAAAAAAATTTTTTTGTTTTGAATTCGAGCTTTGGAGAGTAAAGAACTATATATTTTCTTTTGTGGGAAAATTAATTAATTTTTAACCTTTTTTATTACCGAAACGGCAATATTTGTCCTATATTTCGTCATGGTACGTTTTTTTAAGAATTACTCAAAAATTACAATTAAATTCATTTTATAAGCCGAAGTTGCCGGTTCATCTACTTTCAGAATGCTATAATTTGTTAATAATCGAGAAACAATTAAGAAGTATTTATAAGTCTACTGTCAACGTTTTAGACTATATTTTTATTGACGATGATATTTATTTATTCAGTGACAAGTAGCAGTAGATAAAAAATTTCACCCTCCAGCCAGCTTCATGTAAAAAAATTCAAACGAAAGCATTTTTTTAAAATATTTATTTAATGTACAAAAATCCATACTAAGGTAGTTCTTGAAAAAAAAATGTACATTTTATTATTAGGCAATATCTTATCAAACACACACTGAAAAGAAATTTTTTTACAGTGGATTTGCGTTTCAGAAGGTAAAGAAGGATCTCTTTTTTTAAATGAAAATGAAAATTATTTTTAAACTTTTATTCGACTAAAGATTACATTATCTGTCCTCCCGTCACGTTTTGTTTTGTTTGCAACGAGAAAAATTTTTTTTTTTTGTTAATTCGTGTTTTAGAAAGTAAAGAATAATATCCCTTTTTCTGAGTAAAAATGGATCATTTATTAACCTTTTATTAACATTTTTTTATTATAATAACAATTGTGCTATTTGTCCTTTCCCGTCACGGTACGTTTTTTTCAAGAATTACCCACTAAAGCATTTTTCTTTTAAATATTTAATTACTGTATTGTAAAAAAATTTACACTAAAGCATTTTTTTTTAAAATATTTATTTAATGTACAAAAATCCATACTAAGGTAGTTCTTGAAAAAAAAATGTACATTTTATTATTAGGCAATATCTTATCAAACACACACTGAAAAGAAATTTTTTTACAGTGGATTTGCGTTTCAGAAGGTAAAGAAGGATCTCCCTTTTTAAATGAAAATAAAAATTATTTTTAAACTTTTATTCGACTAAAGATTACATTATCTGTCCTCCCGTCACGTTTTGTTTTGTTTGCAACGAGAAAAATTTTTTTTTATGTTGTTCATTCGTGTTTTAGAAAGTAAAGAACAATATCCCTTTTTGTGAGTAAAAATGATCATTTATTAACCTTTTATTAACCTTTTTTATTATAATAACAATATGTGCAATTTGTCCTTTCCCGTCACGGTACGTTTTTTCAGAATTACCCACTAAAGCATTTTTCTTTTAAATGTTTAATTATTTTAAAAAAATTTACACTAAAGCATTTTTTTTAAAAAATATATTTCCTGGCGTCGAACCGGTTTCTAGTCTGAAATTTAGGACTTTAGGGACCGAAAACATGAGGATTTAAGAACCTAAAACTAGTCAAGATTTTTTACATCTTTCTCTGGTTGATTGATTTTAATGACTTAAAAACTTTTTGAATTCTAGAAAAAAAATTAAAAGACTTTTAGGGACCACTTTTCGAATTTAAAGACTTGTAAGAAATTTTTTTAAAAATAGGGACTTTAAGGACTGTCGGGGACCAAGTTTGAGGCCTGTATTTTGGTACCTAGTAAAAAAAAAATAGCGTTTGTATGATGTTTCCTTAACGCTTAAAGCAGACAGATTCGACCCTTTTCCGGAAAAAGTGGCCCCAATAAAGAAAATGGTCGATTTCCAATCTTTTTCCTGTAACATTATAGAATTAAAGGCTACTACCGGGTTAACATATGATTTCTGCCCCCGAAAGGGATTTTCTTCGAAATTTTGCCTATAAATAGGACCGTATTATAGGGTACTTGAGCGAAAATTTTAGGGTCGTACTACGACCCGTTTTACGGTTCCGACGGGTAGTAAAAATTTACTTCTATTTTTTTTGTCGGAAAACGGAGTGTCGGATTTTAAAAAACTAAACGCAGAAAAATAGTACTTTTAATGGCCTATTTTTTAAAAATTGGCCAAAGCCTAAAAATTCAATTTTAAGGCAAAAGAAAAATTCTTTTCTTCATGAAGGAGGTCCGTAATTTGGCTTCATTTCTGAAAAAAACTCGAAAAAATGGCCTAGAAACGTATTTTAAAAGCCTAAAATTTTTAGGGCCAAAAACGACTGTTTCGAATTCAACCAACTTCTTAAACTCGTACTAAAATTTGGATTTCACAGGCTTAAAGTGCGCAAAAAACTGACCTAGGACCATATTTTTTCACGTTTTTTACCAAAGGCCTAAATGGGCTAGTAGTGGGCCAAAACATGGAAACAGCCTAATAAAACCTCGCCTAGCCGGAACAAAAAATCTGACTTCATAATCTGAAAGTACGCAAAAAATTGGGCTAGAAACATATTCCTTCGGGGTTTTTACCAATGGCTTAAATTGGCTTATTGGCCTAAATATTAAAATTGCCTTACCCTAAATGTTTATTATCATGTGGTAACCCGGTAGTAGTCTTTTTGGATTTTCCAAAATTTAATTCTGTAATAATTTTAAAGGAAAAAGATTGAAAATCGACCCTTTTCTTTTTTGGGGCCACTTTTCGGAAAAGCCCTGTCGAAAAATAAAACTGCACTATTGTGTGAACTTTTAAAATGAAAGCCAAAGATCAGAGCTTTAACTATACAACCATTAAAATTTGTATTACTTTTTATATTTTTATTGATTCACCCATGGAAATTTTTAGAAGTGCATAAAAGGAAAGGGGTTAACTGAAAACAGGAGTAGAGATTTTATTTCCACTTATGAATCAAGTTTCCGTCACCACCCACATGACTTGGTGCTTGGTATTAAATCAACGTAGATTGATTCAGCACCGTCCATTCTTCTTACAAAATAAATATATCTACAGTTTGTGACTATTTTCTTTGAAATGTCTTTCATGTCTTTCCACGATTTTAATACCTCCCGATTGCACTTGGCCCAAGCACTTCGTCCAACTTTTAGTTTTTCTTGATGTATTTTCGAAACCCTTGCAACCTTTACTTTTTCTTCTTTGTTTTCAAAGATATAATTTAAAAAATCGTCCACGCAATGCAAGCAGCATATTTCACTTAAAAATAAAATCCAATCGTCACATTCTTCACAAATTTTGCGTTTTAAAAGTTTCACTTTTTCAGGATTCGAGTCTGTGCAAAATAATAAATACTCATCAAATATTTTAAATATCACCGATCCTCTTTGGTACCCGTCGGGACTTTTTTCTAGTTCAAACAACTCAGCGAAAAGGTACATTAGCGCTTTTTGAGAGATCAATTGGTAATTTTTAAACCGGTTAATTGTGTTCTGAGACTCCAACAGCCACATTAAAAATCTCGAAAGATTCTCCGCGAATTTTTGTTCATTTTTTTTCCAAATGGTGAATACCCAATCCATTTTGGTGACTAAGTAAGAGTTTACGTAATAGTCTTTCTCTAGGGGGCTGATAAACATCCATTTCAAACTTTCATTTGCTAATTGAATTTGATTGGTAGAAATAAGCCACGCGCATTGTCCTATTAAGTATTGCCTGTTTCTAACATCGTGTTTAAAGCGTTTTCTTTCACAAGGCCTTAAATCTAAAAGGTAGTCCGCGACACTGAAACGACATTCTCTGAAAAAGACGATCAAATTGTTCAAGCAAGTGTCCACGAACAATTCGCGTTCCTTTTCGGACTGTAAAACATCCTCTTTGAATTTTTCGAGCAATTTGTACTGTTTCGTTTCCAGTAATGTTCTGTATATTGGTTCGCAGTATACTATAAATGCTTTCCTGTCCTCCTCCTCGCAGTCATCTCTTAAAAATTTCAAAATGCCCAAATCGAAAATATAATATATTGGGTATAAAAATTCACTTTCTTTATGAAAAATTTCCTGCCAAGAAATAAAATTTCTCAATTTTCCCCACACATCAATAAACAATTTCCTGTGAAAAATCTGTTTGTTGTCAAGTCCGAAATCCTTATTTATATATATAACGTCAATTATTCTATTTATGATACTTTTACAATCTCTAAGATCGTCGCAGTATGTTGAAGTGAATTGAAACGCCAAAGGGAGGAATTCCTCGAATGGCCAGTGCCACATCAAAACTTCTAAAATTTTAAAAATAAAATGTTTCCCTTGGGTCGTAATATTCCATAAGTATTCGGATAATTCGTTTTCTTGCATTAAACCAATAAAAAAAATCAATATATCCGCGAAGGATTTGTTCCGGTAAGATAAAAAAGTCCTTTTTTCCTTCGGAGGCCACTCCTTAAAAAAATCATAATTTTCTCCTGTCCAGTATTCCCTTAGAGCATAATCAGCAGCGTACGTTATAAACGACGTACGATGTGACTCACTTAGCAGACTCCAGTAATAACGAACAGCTTTAGGACACCCTTCACGCAAAGAAAACCAAAACATCCCCTCTGCTTTGTTACACTCCAAATTTTCGACGTACTTGACTTGAGATGGGAAAAGCTCGGAAAGCCCAACTTTCGCCAGAAAAATTACCGAGCTGGCAATGAACTGAAGTTTTTGTTCTGCTGGGCTCTGACCTAAAAATTTTGCTTCCCTGGAATATACTTCGCAAAATTTTAACATTTCTTTCCAGTGAAGTTGAATGAAGTCGATTGACACGTTGGAACATGCTGTGTAATACAAAGCTTCCAGGGGTAATATCACCTCATTTTCAATGTTTATTAAGCTCGCCACGCTTGTTAATATTTTTGCTTCGTCTATCGTTCCGTAAACCGTCCAGCACACTGTTGGGATAATTTCTTTGTCAATGTCCAACACCTCCGTTGCATATTCGCACCACAGAGCGATCCTCTGCCCCATGTTCTTGAATAAACACAATATTTCGTCAGATATTTTCCTCGGGAAATTGGCGCTTTCGAGTTCTTTCTCTTTCTCTTGCACCATTTGATGAATGTATGTTGTAGTTCCGGTTCGGTTGACTTTGTCGAAAAACGGTGCAATATTTGATTTATTCCATAGCGTGGCTGTATATGCGATCGTTGCCCAATTCCTCAAATTAAAATCGGCTGAAACGCACGTTGCTGACGGACTTTCCTCCATTTTATCTGTCGAAAAAAAAAACGAAACAGTTATGGAACTGACGTAAACTTGAGATTCTTTTGTGTCCTGTCGCTGCGAAATTGATGCGGTGAGACTCAATACAAGCAAAACGCCCACACTTTTTCCTCCTAATATTATTCTGATTGAAGGGTGCCAAATCTGGGCGAACTGCTAAATTTTTCTAACTTTTATTTAAAGCTTAAATTTTTTTTTTTTTTTTTTTTTTTTTTTTTTTTTTTTTTTTTTTGCTTAAATTTTTTTAAATTATATTATTTTTAAATTTTTTTAAATAATTAAGGACCCTTGAAAGATGTGTTGTGGTGAACACCAGAGACGGAAAAAGTATAATAGCATCATTTAGGCTAGGCTATTTGTTTTGGCAATCTCCAAAAGATATTCGTGGAACTCGACTATGCCCCCTGTGTCGAGAAGCAGATTCATTTACTCGATATTGTATGATCGTCAAGTACTCACTCCTGATAGAACCGATCTAAACATTAATGTTAGCCACTTATCTCCTCAACCAAAGTTTAAAAATACTCAATAGTTGAAATTTTTAAAAAATGACTTGATATGTAGAGACAGCCAGGGTTTTTTGAAAATTTATAATTATCAGTATTGTTTATACTATTGTACGATAAAATTCTGTAAAAGAATATGTCAAAATGATTGCTTTAATTAATTATACGTCATGTTACATGGGAATCGGGAATGGTGGATAGTTTGATGATTTATGGTTGAAGTTCCGGTAGAGGTTCCTATGTTGGTCATGAAATTGTATACAAAATGTATACAAATTAAAATGGTATGCCATTTGTATGGCATTACATGAATACCGAATAAAATACGATTATAGTTTGTAATAATTCCAAGGTTACTAATGAAATAAAATTTCAGTCTGGGGGTTTTAGAGGGCCCGGATTTCAAATCTGATATTATGTTTTCAAAATTAAGCCTTTTTTTGAAAGAGAGAGAGAAAAAAAAATACAATTTTTAGATTTTATTTTTTGGGAAAACAAAACCATTTATTGAAAAATGGATTTTTGTGCTGTAAGCTTGACATAGACGGTATACCGTCTTAAAAAATAGTACCGCGGTACTATTTTTTAAAAGATGTTTTCAAACGACCCAAACCCGCCGGAAACAACCCTACTGTTACTCACCCTTTGATGAACATCACTTTCCCTTTTTTAAAAAAAAGGTTTTCAGGTATAAACTCGTCTATTTATCCCTTCATAAGTTAAACATAGGGGGCAAATTCAAGCCATGTTTCGGTGAAATCTTCGTGGTTGACAATATTTGCACTATTATTGAGAATGTCAGATTGGTTTTATTATCGCTAATAATTATTTTATAAAGATTTTTAGCATATTAGTTAACGTTTTAATTTTTAAGTAGTTGCCCGCCACGCAATCTTGAATTTTGGTTTTAGTGAAATTCTAGCTTCATATTCGAAATCCTCGACGCAATTTTCATAAGTGCAAAAATTTTTAGCCCCCTGCACTTGCAATTATCGGAAATATGAATTTTTTCCATAGTCTGAGTCATAAATCGATTCTTGGAATTGAACGTTTTTTTCTAGAAACTGACAAACTCTTAATCTACTTTTGAATTTAAATTTTAAGCTTTTCTTTTTTTTTTTTTCCATATTCATAAAGTCGAACATTTAATTTAAATATAGTATTAGATCGAAAATTTTCGCAATAATATTTTCCAAGAAATCGGATTTTCGTTCCTTACCGATTTATATTATTAAAAAAAAAAAAAAGTGTCCAAAAAAATTATTGTCAAGCATCTCAACTTATCTGTTACTCAAGTTACCTGTTTCCCCTTTGCAGCAAATGTATGGTCGATTATACCCAAATGGGTCAGGGCAAAGACCTTAATTTGTTACATTTAAAACAATTCAAACCCAACAACGAGAACGTTTAAAAAAATTGGAACTTTTAAAAAAGGCACAAACATCTAGAATACAAATTCGCCTCTCAGCGTCAATAGCCCGTAAAGATGGGCAATTTTGAGAATTAAACAATGATTTTAGAGCATTTTTTTTGGAGCAGTATATTCTTAAAAAAAAAAAAAAAAAAAATGTCCACTTATTCAACATTTTATAATTAAAAAATATTTTCGGGAAAAGTAGTAGATAGGGAGGTTCACATATTACGCAGCACCGTAATTAACAAACTTTTTAACGTAGAGCTCAAAAAATTGGGTCACTTGGGCACAATATAATTTTTTTTCCGTAAAAAAAGAAAATCCAGTTAAATATGAAAATATCTGAGACTTGGGAATTTTAAGATCATAAAAAAATTTTATTAAAATTTCAAGGGGAGAAACCGCCAAGGCTGGCCTTCAGATTACACATAGGCAACACTTTAGACCTGGCCAATTTTTTTTTTTACCGATAGCCCTACATATAAG